>JAQPPZ010016368.1:0-600000 GCA_028583015.1 Wollemia nobilis | reverse complement strand
TTCAAAAATAATTATTAAATCAAAATGACCTCTGAATGAGTCTGAATCTGTTGCGTATGGAATATTGATGTTCATTCTAGGACTCTATGTAATTATTTATATCATTTTATTTTTTTTCAATTTTTATTTTTATGTCCAAATTTAAAAAAAAATGCAAAATGAAGGGTTAGAAAACAAAAAATGAAATCTGAAAATAATATTGAATGTTGAAAATGAAAATATTCAAAGCTTTATCAGTCTCATGACACCCCATATTTCAAAACCAAAGATGTGAGAAACTCTTATATGCAACCTAGTCTATTTAAACCTGCATTTGTAAATGCATTAAACTTCATTTATAAATCTAAAATTTGAAAAGGGGAAAAATAAACAAGTAAATCCCAGCATGCAAAAATTTCTCCTTCTTTCTTGCTAACAAGGCCTAAATTTCTGAAACCACATTTGCATTAAAATAACATTTCCAATTTTTACATTGAATTTCCAACAACATTCTGGTTCTTTGCCCAAAAGAAAAAAAAAAAAACCAGCCCCTTGTTCCATATTAAAAATCAATATTTAACAATCTACGAAAACACTTCGTCTCCTTTGGCTTTTCATTTCGAAACCCTTCAGTTCGACCTGAAATTCTTCGTGTTCCTTCCTTTTGATTCTTAATGCCTCCATGCATGTCCTTCTCTTCTGACAAACTTAATAATATTTTTATCCATTTATTTTCTTTGGTAACGCCACTATGCCATGTGATATTCGTCTTTATTCTCATAGACTTGACCACTATATTAAGGTATTACTGCATTAAACTACACATGGAATATTAGTTTAAATTGTCTTCGAACAATACAAGTGGCCAAGATGCTAATCAATGTTTTAATATCTTCACCTTATAATAAAATAATGTTTTCACACTACCATTGGATTGGTCAGCCATGAGCACGCGTGGCCCACCAACCAACGTTGTTGTGCTTGAAACAAATGTTTTAATTACCTCTCCCATTCATGCCGAATACTGCCTGGTGCTACTGCCATTTATCAATATCCCCATCGTGGAGGTGCATGTGTTAGTCAATAATGGCACACACCCGGACTGCTTCTTGATGCGTGATGGGTAGTGTCTTTGTTGATACTTTCATTTATTGTGGTCAGCCATATGAAACCTACGATTGAACTCTTGCTATCTTTACCTGGTCATTTTCTGGGCTCGATTTTCTATCCCCAACACATGTATTTTGAATCAAATTTATTCCTACAGTAACCTTATCACTTCACACTGTGACATGAGTTCCTCTGCCCTTTTTTATTCGACGATCGTAGCTCATCAACACAACCATTATCTCATCCACTTGTCTGTTCTGATTAGTTTTCCATATTGAGGTCTATTGATGCACCGGGTTATCGCAATTTTTGAAAATGCAGCATTAAGAAACGACTCCCATTCCCGTCCATCGAGGTCGTCAGGCTGCCTGCGTTCATCACCACGATAATTTCTCCATGTGCTGCTCCTTGCTATCTTCTTTTCTACTATCAGCACCATTTGTTGTGGAAGATCCTCGATAGATAGTGTATACTGTCCAAATATTTTATTTATATATATTTTATTTATATATATAGTTTTTGAGTAATACTTTTTATACACATTCATCATAGATATTGAATTTGGGTCACATCACCCATAATGCAAGTGGGGTCCTTACCAATAAACCACACTCCCTGGTATACTATCAAATATTGCCAAAATATCGTTCCATAGCGGCCACCAATACCCTGATAATTCTAACTATGACTTCGGCATTAGATGGGCCTCTGTATACGCATCCACGCACTGTGAACTCCACTGCTGATATAACAAAGTTGCCATCCCATCGCCAAATTGACAACTTTAAACTTGAATTCCCTCAACATCCTTTGATGGTTTGCTGGATAATGTCCACATCTGGCATCATTGTTGCCTATTGTTGTTACATACCACATCAGCTGCTTATAACGCCTACAACATCCATTCACTTCTTGCCATGTCACCAATCTTCTCGGGCATGGATTTCACATAATCTGGGTAATCCCTATTGTCTAGTGTCACGTCACTATTCGGGTTTCTCCCTGCATTGCAATGCTCACCATCCACATATGCCCTAAATATTGACTCGTCAGCGCCCTCTACGTCGTGGGCCCGCATCCCATTTCCCATGTTGTCCATCTGGGTGCACTTCAGGCGTATACTGTGTCTAATAATGCACTCAGGTTCATCAATCTTCGTCGTCGCATCTGCACACCAACATAAAACAACGTAGAGTTAAAATCTAAATCTTAAAGCCTTATAAAAAGGAAAATCAAATCCTTTTTAAATGAAGTTTGAAGCCTTTCTTTAAATTATTCGTGCCTTCATATATATATACATCTACGTGAATAGCTATGTATATAGTATTATTCTCTTATCTTATTTTATGTTTTATTATTGTTTTTATTATAAAAAGCTTTTCCTTTTATTAAACTCTTTTTTTTTTTTCTTTTTTTTTTTATTATTATTTTTTTGTTTTATTTATTTATTATTATTATATATAAAATATATAATAATAATATTGATGATTTCTTTTTTTATTTTATTTTTGTTTTATATATATATATATATATTATTTTTTTATTAAATATATATATAATTAAAACATATACACCAAAGGAAACACAGAAAAATAACAACAAAAAACATTAACAAAAAAAATTTGATGAGAAATATCTTGAACAACAACATGACGGTAAAAATTGTCGACAAAAAAATATCGTCGACAAGAAATTGACGACGAAAAATCGTCGAAAACAAATTTACAACAAAAAGTCGTCAACAACAAATTGAGAACAAAAAGTCATCAACAAGAAATTGATGATAAAAAGTCATCGACAAAAAATTGACAATAAAAAATCATCGACAACCAATTGGCGGAAACTGCAAACCCAAACAAAGCAAAACCCGATACACTTAAAACACAATGCAAGCATGCAAATACCAAAACAAAAGGTGGGTCCCCAATTTTGGGGTGAGTTGTGGAGCAACCACAACAAATGGCGACTCTACTGGGAAATGCTCCTGAGCATTTTGGTAAGAACCCAACCTAAAATGAAAACACACAAGATCAACGAGACAAACATAATTTAGCAACGTCCCGAGAAGGTGGGGGTAAATAACTTCAAAATGAAAACAACTAATCCATCTACCTTTGCTCAGTGTGTGCAAAAGTGATTCATTCCTTGCATTTATGAAAATCCTCTAGATTCCATCATCCCTTTTTGCATTAGGCTATAGAGTATCGCTCATAACGAAATGGCTATAGATAGAGCCCCACTACCATTCAGGTGTCCATAGCCCCGATGAGGTTTATCTAACTCACCCCTATGTTTGCTCAATGCTTTGCAAAGCCTTTCCTTTTACCCGAGCTATATCTAGATAGAGCCCTACTGTCGATCAAGCATCCATAGCCTCGGTAGAGTTTATCTAGATCTTGTGACTGATTTGATCAAGCTTTTCGATGCTCGTTCTCTCTTTTTTTTCTCTTTTTTTTTTTTCTTTTTTTTTTCATATATATATTTTTTTTCCTTTTCAAAAGAAAAACCTTGCAAAGCTTCAAGCATCACTAGGGTAAGGCAGCCTACAAGTGAAGCATTTTATATTTTTGCCTAGGATTGCAAATCAAGATAACTTCATCCTTCCTAATTCCAGAAACACCATTTAACGTGTGTGAGTTCCATGTGGAGCTTTGGCTAATATTTCATTGTTCCACTTTCCACCATTTTGGTCCCAAAATCTGAGCATGATCACCAAATAACTCATCCCCCTTTTCTTAGGTTCATCAGTTTTCAGATCAGGTACTCCAACCTACTAAATAAAGGAGCTTCAAAAGCGAGCCAGAGACCATAAGTTAGTGACCACGAAACATCACCTCAAAACAAGGGAACAACCCAAAACACAAAACTCAAAACACAAACCAAAACTATATACAAATGTACAATATGGTACAAGATGGTGCAAAGCTTTGAACTATCACTTCCTTGGATCCCAAACATGACTAGCACATTTCAAAAGACATATAACATGATATGCAAGCCAAGTTTTATAGAAATCCAGTAAAAACAAGATTAGGCCAAACAATACAACAATCTTCAACTTGCCTCTCTCACCCCACCAATTTGATTTAGTTCCATTAATGATCCCATGGGTGAGATTCAAATCATTAAATTGATTAGACAACATTTGATTTTCAATTCTTTCTTGTCTATCCCTTAAGATGTCAATTTCACAACTCAATTCATGATTTAGAATTAGGCTTTCTTTTTCAAACATGAGATTTTGCAAACAAGAGCCTATTTCTAAAAATTTCGAAGCCAATTCATTATTCATGTTTTTAGGCCAATCAAACTTATGCAAAAATTTGCAAGCATCTAGGATATCTACTAAATGAGAATCATTATAAGTTTTTATCCTAGATTCTATTATCAGCTGTTGGTGAATTTGATTTAACAATTCAAGTGCATCAACTTCTTTTTCATTCAACAAAGCAATCTTATTAAAGGTGTGAGTAGAAATAAATCCTTGTTCTTCATTCACCTTCAATGGCATTTCATCATAAATAGCATTTAAATCCAATGAGTAATTATACAAATCTTCACCTGAAGCTTGGATGTTTGGACACAAAAGGTTAGATTTTACCTTTTGCACATTTTCATTTACCAAAACTTGGTGAGGATTTGCAATTCCCTCTTTTACCTCATGGTCTTTATCTTCTTCATTGATTACCTGTTCATCAAACATACCAAAATTAGGCACCCAATTAAAAACATGCCCATCCTTTTCAAACCTTACATCTTGTTGGTCAAAGTGTGTGTCAAGTAACCCATCTTCATGATCAATCCCTTGAGTTGCTTGAAATAGATCCACTTATTTATCATTTGGTTCCAACTCCTTGTTCACTATCCATGGTATCTCTTCATTTGAATCCTCAAAACAATCATGCGAATTTGTATCCAAATTTTCAATATCCCGAAATGAAAGAGTAGATTTTACCTCTTCCTCATCCAAAATAGATGAGTCATAAGAAACATTTACCATTTCTTCCCTTTCTATTTCAACAAGATCTTCAATAGATTCATATTCATCATGATCTGATTTGGTAACCTTCTCTATTATTGCAAATGTAATATCTTCATGTGAAGTAGAAGTTTCAACATCCTGCATATCAAGAGGAATAGAAGTTTCATCAATGGGGTTGTGCAAAGTAGATGATTCTTCATATCTTCCCCAACCATTGTAAAAATTGTCATCCAAATTTGTGGGATGAAACTCTATTGCATTTGTGACATGATCTTTTGATTCATCTATCAATTCTTTTTCTTCTTTGTCCTTGGTAGTAGGATCATTCTTATCTTCCAAAATTTGATGAGATTCCAACCCTTCTTCCAAAACAATCTCAGATTGTACAGGACTTGTAATATCTTCCCATGAGAAAATCATTGTGTTATATTTCATATCAATTGACACAAAGGGTTCATTAGAAGGTTTAGAGTGAGCATATTCATCCAATTTCTTCCAAGAATCATAGTAATCATCTTCCAAAATCAAGTTGTGATGCTCAACTATTTCTTCAACATCTTCCAATTCATCAATGTGTTTCTCATCAAATTCACCTTCACCTTCCTTAGATGGTTCAATGATTTCCAAAATTGGGCTACTCTTTGTATTCAAGTTTGCAAGATCACTATCCTCATTTGTAACCCATGATTCGATTTTATCACAATTTGGAGGGTGAGGAATTTCTTGATCATCAGTTTCAAGAATCTCATCCAAAGTGTCTTCCGAGAACAAGTGGTGAAATTCTATTATGTCTTCAAATTCATTTATTGATTCTCTTCCAATTTCACTTTCAACCACTTTATTCAATTCTATGGTAGGTTCTGTCCTATCACATATCTCCAAACTAGTTAGATTTAGGACACCTCCATTATCTGAATACTCATGCACTTCTAGAAATGAACCCATCTCTACACAATTCTCATTGGTGGATGTTGGCTTGGCAACTTGCACCTCCTCTTGGACTATATCTAAGGTGGTTATAGCATTTGGACATTCAAATTCATTCCCTTGATCATTCACCTTAGGTATCATTGGAGTGGAGGGTGCTATATTCGATGGTTGGTGTAGGTTGGCATTACTAACTCCACAAGAGTCCAATCTTTCATGGGAACATGTTGTGCCTCCACTTGCCCTTGTTCTACCATTATTGCAACCTCATAGATTCTAGGAAAATATGAGTCATCAAGATTTTCCTCAATAAGTGTAGCAAGTGTGGGGGGTATGGCTCCCATGTATACTTTAATAGCTTCTTCTTCTTGTATATCAAAACTTTCCCATATTTGAGAGTACAACTCATGGAACCTCCCATTGAATTGACTCAAGGATTCATTAGGCTCTTTACAAATAGAGGTAAATTGATTTTGCAACATATCTAAGTCAACCTGATTACCAAAATGATAAATATAGGTTGCTTCTAGTCGGATCCAAGAAGTCCTAACCTCCATGGGTAATTGGCCATACCACAAGAATGATCTGTCATCCAAAATGTATGAGAAAAACCTACAAGCAATAGCCTCATGAAAAACTTGGCATTGAAATAATGTGCTCTTGTAAACATGCAATTTCTGTAGGTATTCTAATGTCAACTCTTGATTAAACAATCATAGAAACTCCAATAAAATTTTAGGAATTTGATGGGGTGTTCCAAACATAGGAAAACACTCATAATACTTTCCTAACATAGATACCATTTCTTCTCTTAAAGATATGATTTGCTCATCATATGTTGCCATTAGTGAAACTCAAAGAATAACTTTAGAACCAAATTTGTTAGTCAAATAAAAATATCTTGCAAAGAAGCATAAAATGACTAACAATTTTCAAATGAGTAAACCACAAAGATCATCATGTTAGTATCATCCAAAAGATATGCATCAATTAAACCATGACATGAAAGAACATTCTCAAATTTGCCAAAAGGTTAGTATTAACACATCATCAAATAGAGAATGTTAGAATCAATGAAAGTGATCAACAAAATCTCATTAGTCAAGACCAATGTATTTGAATAAATATTTCAAGTAACATGAACAATTTAGCATCTAAATAGCAATAAAATAAATCAATTCAAGCCCTCCTAGCTCCCAAAGTGTTGAGTGCTAAAGGAGGCCAAAGATGCTAATCAAATGAACTTGAAATATTTAGCAATTCAAAACTCTCAAAAGTATACCAAATCATTCGTATGAACAATCCAAAAGTGTTAGATCAATGAATACCAATTCATGAATTGCTTAACATAAATAAAATAAAGTAAACCAATTCAAGCCCTCCTTCTAGCACCAAAATATTGAGTGGTAATTTTACCCAATTGTGAAATTACACTCTCCCTTAGGGTTTTGATCCCAAAACCCTCTCTTGCAAAGAAGTTAAACAAAACAACTTCTCCAAGGTCTCTGCTATATTAGCATTTGCACATGTGTATTAGTAATCTCAATAAAATATCAATGAAATGCTAGGAACACCTTAGTGATTGCAAGTAACTATTAACAAGGGGCATGTGTTGGTTCATTTTACCATGCTATGTTAATGATTGTTCATAAAACTTAACAAAAAGTAAATGTGAATTGGCCCTCATATGACCATGATGTAGTGCCTTAATTCCTTTTATCTTGAAGGATTTTAAGGTAGATTTTATCTTCCCTTATTAAGTGGATTTTAATCAAGTTTCATCTTGCATTAAATCCTACTTTAAGCATGAAAATAAAAATCAAAATCTATCTATGAATGTGAATATGAAATGATGAATAGGCTCCTTAAATATAGCTTCTTATCATGAAGATAAAGATAGCCTTTGATATGATTAATAAATTATTCCTCTTTGGTGAAATTAATTTTCACAAAGAGACAATAATTTATAGCCTTAAAATAATGGCTTTAAAATTTTTTTTTTTTTCTCTTTTTTAAAATAATTTTTTTAAAGAAAAATAATTTAATGTTTTAAAACAATAGCCTTTTAATGTAACATATAAAATCACCTCTCTTTAATGAAATCAAAATTTTCATAAAGATAGGTGCATTTATTGCTCCGAAAATGATGGCTCATGAAATGCCATGAAAATTCCCCCCTTTCATGAAATTGAAATTTTCATGAAAGAAAGGTCATCTTATGCTCATGAATGAAAATGCAAAATTTAAAAATCTGATTTACCTCCAAAACTTTAAAAAAAAAAAATTCCAAAATTATAAAAACCCTTAAAAATAGCAGTTTTCAAAAATAATTATAAAATCAAAATGACCTCGGAATGAGTCTGAATCTGTTGCGTATGGAATATTGATGTTCATTCTAGGGCTCCATGTAATTATTTTTATCATTTTATTTTATTTTTTTATTTTTATATCCAAAGTTTAAAAAAAAATGCAAAATGAAGGGTTAGAAAACAGAAAATAAAATCTGAAAATAATCTTGAATGCTGAAAATGAAAATATGCAAAGATTTATCATTCTGATGGCACCCCGTCTTGCAAAACCGAAGATGTGAGAAAATATTACATGCAACCTAGTCTATTCAAATCTGCATTTGCACAATTGAAATAAACTAAGTGCTAGCTCCTAAGGACACATCAAATAAATTTCAGACTGAACATTCTCATGAAGTAACCAACAAAAAATGCATTAAACTTCATTTATAAATCTGAAATATGAAAAGGGAAAAATAAACAAGTAAATCCGCAAAAATTTATTCTTCTTTCTTACTAACAAGACCTAAATTTCTGAAACCATATTTACATTAAAATAATATTTCCAATTTTTACATTGAATTTGAATTTGAATTTGAATTTGAATTTGAATTTCCAACTGCATTCTGGTTGTTTGCAAAAAAATAAAAATAAAAAAAACCAGCCCCTTGTTCCATATTGAAAATCAATATTTAACAATCTACGAAAACACTTCGTCTCCTTTGGCTTTTCGTTTCGAAACCCTTCCATTCGACCTGAAAATTCTTCGTGTTCCTTCCTTTTGATTCTTAATGCCTCATGCATGTCCTTCTCTTATGACAAACTTAATATTATTTTTATCCATTTATTTTCTTTGGTAACGCCACTATGCCACATGATATTCGTCATTATTCTCACAGACTTGCCCACTATATTAAGGTATTACTACATTAAACTACACATGGAATAATAGTTTAAATCATCTTCGAACAATACAAGTGGCCAAGGTGCCAATCAATGTTTTAATATCTTCACCTTATAATAAAATAATGTTTTCACACTACCATTGGATTGGTCAGCCAGGAGCAGGTGTGGCCCACCAACCAATGTTGTTGTTCTTGAAACAAATGTTTTAATTACCTCCCCCATTCATGCCAAAGTATGGGAGCGCTTCTTCATTCCAGACGATATCGTTGGCACTGTTGACAACGTTGCTTCCTCCACGTGGCGTCTGAATGCTCTCTCACTGTCTACTGCTATTGGCTTCCTCCATTGGATTGCAGTGTCGTCGATAACTACTATGGAGCTCGCTGTTTTTATTAGATGAAATTCTACTACGTTTTGCAGCCTCAATTCCTCAACTCTGCGTTTACTATCTTCGACAATCTTACACCATATCTATTTTAAACAAATTGTCCACGAGTGCTTCATCTGCCATGCATCATGACTTTGACTCCTTTGAGTCCCTATTCCCAGAGATGAAATTTCTGATGGTCTATATACGCTGAATGCCATCATCATCTGTAGCTATCGATGTTCAATCCAGCTATCTGTGTGTTCCGAGTTTGTAGTCCATTCACACAGGGAATATCATTAGCAGAATAAAATTACTATATGGTGCTTCTACCATTTATCAATATCCCCATAGCAGAGGTGCATGTGTTAGTCAATAATGGCACACACCCCGACTGCTTCTTGACGCGTGATGGGTAATGTCACCATCGACACTTTTATTATGGTCAACTACATGAAACCTGCAATTGAACTCTTGTTGTCTTTGCCTGGCAGTTTTCTAGGCTTGATTTTCTATCCCCAACACATGTATTTTGAATCAATTTATTCCTACAGTAACCTTATCACTTCACGCTGTGACATGAGTTTCTCTGCCCTTTTTTATCTGATGATCGCAGCTCATCGACACAACCATTGTCTTATCCACTCATTCGTTCTGATTAGTTTACCATATTGAGGTCTATTGATGCACCGGGTTATTGCCAATTTTTGAAAATGTAGCATTAAGAAATGACCCCCATTCTCGTCCATCGAGGTCATCATGCTGCCTGCGTTCATCGCCACGATAATTTCTATGTGCTGCTCCTTGCTATTTTCTTTTCGACTATCAGCGCCATCTGCTGTGGAAGATCCTCGGGAGTGTATACTGTACAAATCTTTTATTTTTTTATTTACATATATATTGTTTTTGAGTGATACTTATTAGAATGGATATTGAACTCAGGTCACATCGATAATGCAAGTAAGATCCTTGTTAGTGTACTACACTCTAGTATATTGCCAGAATATCATTCCACTTTAATACCACTTCTTTTACTATAAATAGCACGTTTCTGGGCCATCAGTACCCTGATAATTCCAAATGTGACTTCGGTATTAGATGGACCTCTATATATGCAGCCACGCACTATGAACTCCACTGTAGATAAACAAAGTCGCCATCCTGTCGCCAAATCGACAACTTTAATCTTGGATTCCCTTAACATCCTTTGTTGGTCTGCTGGATAATGTCCACATTTGGCATCATCGCTGCCTACTGCCGCAACATCCATTCACTTCTCGCCATGTCACCAATATTCTCGGGCGTCGATTTCACATGGTCCGGGTAGTCCCTGTTGTCTAGTGCCACGTCACTATTCGGGATTTTCCCTGCATTGCAATGCTCACCATCCACATATGCCCTAAATCTTGACTCGTCAGCGCCCTCTATGTCATGGGCCCACATCCCGTTTCCCATGCTGTCCATATGGGTGCACTTCGGGCGTCCACCATGTCTAATCGACTCTCGAATATGCTCTAGTTTGTCAGTCTCCATCGTCGCAACTGCACACCAACATAAAACAACATAGAGTTAAAATCTAAAACTTAAAGCCTTATAAAGAGGAAAATCAAATCCTTTTTAAATGAAGTTTGAAGTCTTCTTTAAATTATTCATGCCTTCATATACATATCTACGTGAATAGCTATGTATATAGTATTATTCTCTTATCTTATTTTATATTTTATTATTTTTTTTATTATAAAAAGCTTTTCCTTTTATTAAACTCATTTTTTTTTATTTCTCTCTTTTTTTATTATTTTTTGTTTTATTTATTATTATTATTATATATAAAATATATAATAATATTGATGATATATATATATATATAAAAGTAAAACACGAACACAAAAGGAAACACAGAAAATTAACAACAAAAAACATTAACAAAAAAAAACTTGATGAGAAATATTTTCAACAACAAACTAACAATAAAAATCATCGATAAGAAACTGACGACGAAAAATTGTCGATAAAAAATTGACAACAAAAAATCATTGATAAGAAAATATCGTCGACAAGAAATTGACGATAAAAAGTCATCGACAAAAAATTGATGATAAAAAATCATCGACAACCAATTGGCAGAAACTGCAAACCCAAACAAAGCAAAAACCAATACACTTAAAACACAATGCACACATACAAATACCAAAAAAATAGGTGGGTTCCCAATTTTGGGGCAAGTTGTGGAGCAGCCACAATAGGACATTAGGCATCAATTTAATTAAATAAAAAATCAATGCCTTGCGCACTACCTCCCATGGGAATTGAAACCTCATTACCTCTATCGATGCGCCTTAGCCGCAACTTAATCACCACATGCGCTAAGCGCTCACATGATACCACTATTGTACCCACTCTCCTTTGTCCCTTCCACTGGTGCCAAAACTCTTTAAGACAAGATTTTTCTCTCTACTATCACCACGTCTCAAACCCGAGACCTCCCTGTTGCTATGACCTAGCACCAAGGGAAACAATGTCTAGGCTATCCGCCTAGATGAAATCAAACTACGAAGCCACTTGTCCTTATCCTTTTTCTGCCTTAGTAAATTGAACCAAAAGTTTATCTCTTCTCTCTCTATCATGATTCGATTGATGAACAGGGTGAATGATATCTCAATTATTTTTCACTCTTTCCACCTTAGTCTTTACACTATTAATATGCCTTTGAAGGCATTTAACTCCAATGTCGGTGCATTTAAAATCAAACTTTGGCTTTCAATTTATATTATACTTTAATTATAATAATTTAAATTCAATGAATTTAAATATTATAATTTAAATATCTAAATTCTTTTTGGGCCTTTTCTTAAGGATAACCTTTTGCCACCATCACCTTAGCAAAAATTCATCAAATAACCTTATTATTTTTTCTCAAACACCATGGAAAGGAGTTATATTTTTCTTTTTTGCCTTATGCCTCATGTGCCATATCAACCAACTTGGACATCAAACCTTTTGATATTAATCAAAACTCTTGACAATAATTCCATAAAATTAGGATATCAAACCTTTTGATATTAATCAAACCTCTTGACATTAATTCCATAAAATTAGGACATAAAACCTCTTGACATCAATGACAAAAAAACATGCTCAAATTTCCAACAATATCTCTCTTTTTCATTGATGGTAACCCTTTTTCCTTTAAGCATTCCTTTTACCTTTTTCCAATTATGCTCCCCCTATGAAACTGCTCCCCCTGACTGAATGTTCTCCCCCTAACTCAAATTTCTCCCCCTTTGACATCAATGGCAAAGAGACTCCTTTGGGGATAAATATAAGACTCTTAGCTTAGCCCCCTCCCCACCTCCTCTCCTTGAGGTGATTAATTTTGGGGTGGGAGTA
Organism: Wollemia nobilis; assembly: GCA_028583015.1. NCBI lineage: Eukaryota > Viridiplantae > Streptophyta > Pinopsida > Araucariales > Araucariaceae > Wollemia > Wollemia nobilis. The sequence continues at coordinate 587,054 of JAQPPZ010016368.1, read as the reverse complement.
AAATTACTCCCAGCATACAATGCTCTTTTTCTTTGTCAACCTTCTTTCTCAACATGCCCTTTTAATCTCTTTGAGTATATGTGTTCTTACTTGTCTCTAGAAGCTCTGAAAACTTTGTTCTGCACTACTTGGCCTTATGCCCAATATTATTGCACTTATAACACTTAATGTTGTGGTTCCTTTATGGTGCAAGTTTCTTGAATTTCATGCTAGTGAAGTCATTCCTATTTTTATAAGTGTTATTGCACTTATAACACTTAATGTTGTGGTTCCTTTATGAAGCAAGTTTCTTGTGGTATTTTGTGGAGAGAGATCCATAAACCAGTGTACTAGGGGTAGTAGTCTTCTATAATATCATCAACTACAGCAGAGGATAAAGAGTTCTCCTATGGATAGAGGTCCATGAACCAGAGCAAGGGGAAAGAGTTATCCTATGGAGTGTGATCTGTGAAGCAAATAGAAATATAGAGTTCTTCTATGGAGAGATATCCATAAATTAGTTTAGGGGATAGAGTTCTCCTAGGTCAAGTTCCACAAACCAGAGAAAAGGGGAAAGAGTTCTCCTGTGGATAGAGATCCACAAAGAAAAGCATTATGGGATTTGTGTCTCCTTTGAATAGAGGTCCAAAACATTGTAATAGGGAAGTAACTTCCAAGATATTTGTTGAGAAAATTTTAGTGAAATATTTTCTCCGTGGAGTAGCCCATATTGGGTGAACCATGTTAAATTGGTGTCTCTATTGTGTGTGATGATTTGTGCATTTTTTTTATTATTGTTGTTGATATTATCATTAATTATATTGGATAGTATTGTTTGGGAAATAAAAGTAAAAATTTGGTCTTATACAATTCACCCCCCTCTCAGTATAAGCTTGTGTTCTTCAATTGGTATCAGAGTGGGTTCCTTCAAAAGAGTTTAACAACTTAAAGGAAAATATTACAAGAACATAGATGGATTTTCAAAGTGGATCTTCAAGAAATAATGCACCATTGTTTGATGAGAATAATTATGTATTTTGGAGTATAATAATGAATACTTACCTAATGGAACAAGGAAATGATATATGGCAAGCATTTGAGGATGGATACACACCGCCAGTAACTCCACCTACAGATAAATATGGTAAGCTCCTACATTTGAATAATTCAAAGGCAATGAATGCAATATTAAGTGGTTTACTCGAATCAAAGTTTGTAAAATTTATGCATTACACATCAACAAAAAATATTTGGGAAAAGTTGAAGAAAATGTATGAGGGAGACAAAAAGGTCAAGATGGCAAAATTGCAAAATTACAAGAAAACTTTTGAAAACCTGAAAATGAAGGATGAGGAAGACATTGCTACATACTTACTTCATGTGGATGAGGTTTTTAACTCCATGCAAGGACTTGGGTTTAAATTTGAAGAATAAGATGTTTGTCAAAATATTTTAAGGTCACTTCCTAAGAGGTATAGTGAAAATGTTTCAGCCATAGAGGAAACAAAATATATTAAAACCTTGACTAGGGATGAGCTACATGGCACTCTCATAGCTTTTGAGATGAGAATAGAAAAGGATTCTATTCCCCAAAAATAAGTAACCTTCAAAGATACAAAGAAGACAAAAGAAAAGAAGTCAGATTCAAGTAATGCGTTATCCAGTGATGAAGAAGCAAACTATGGCAGAAGGAACAAGGACACAAGAAAGCATAAAGGTACAAAAATAGTTAAGCATTTTAATTGTGGTAAATATGGTCACTATGCATATGATTTCCAGAAGCTATAAATAGCAGTGCTTAAGAGAAATAGGATCATAAGAACAGAGAAGCAGGAAAATACAAGTATTAAAATAAAAGTAGAGATGGAAAAGGTAGGCAAGAAAAGAAGTTTTTCCAAAGACATAAGAAGAATTTTTATGCATATAAGATAGGCAAGAGTTCAAGTGATAGTGACTAAAGGTCCTCAGATAATTAAAAGAAGAAATTCTATTTCTAATAGTAGAAAAATAAGATGTTATGAAAAATGCAAAAAGGGAACCAATAATTCTCAAGTATTTTAGGTGTGGAAACTTTGGTCATCTTGAATATTGTTGTACAAGGAATGGGTTTAGTGTTAGTGAATATGAATATGAAGATGCTCTTGAATATCTAGAAGAACAAAGTCTCCTCTTGGAAATAGAAGAGGAAGGAATTGCTTCTAGTGGAAAGAAATCAAAAAAGAATGAAGAGGATCTTGAAGACAAAAATTTAGAGAAAGAATCAAACAATGAAGAGGAAGTAGAAGTTGATCTTGAAGGTGAGTTTATTTATGCTCTTAAGGAATTAAGAAATGTAAGAAAGCATAAATCAAAACTCAAGCTTCAATTTTAGTAATGTGATGAAGAGAAATGAAAGCTTATACAAGATCTGACATATTCAATATCTAAAGATAAGTTAGAGGTAAAAGTATTAGAATGTGAAATATTAGAGCATGAGGTAGCTTCACTAAGGAAGAAAGCAAAATAGTATAAAGACAAGCTACACAATTTTGGGAGAACCTCAAAGACCTTGGATAAGATCATAAAGGTACAAAGATATTCATCAAACCAGATAGGACTTGGTTTCGAAAAGGAACATATAAAACAAGGAGAGGAGTCAATCTCAAGCTCCAAATAAGAAGCTTCAGAAGAAGAGAGTGTAAGAGAAAGTGAGAGTTATAAGGATAAGTTGGAAAATAGAAAGTTCAACAAGGAAAGGAACAATGCACAAGTAAGGAACAGATGGAACAAGAAACATCACAGGGAAGAAGAGATTAAGAAACCAATGGGATAAAGGCAAGGTTTCTTCAATGGACGATACTTCTCATGTCACATGTTTGGTCACAAGGCTACGCAATGTAGGAGACATGAAAAATAGGGATATGGTTTCACTAAAATGAATTTTAGAAATGGGCATCTATTTCAAGGGTATTGATACTCTTGTAATTAGTTTATTCATAAGGCAATTAATTGCAAGGTTTATTATAGGAATGGATATGGCTTCACTAGGAGGAACTTCATGACAGTTGCACCTTCAAGGAACCACAACATTAAGTGTTATAAGTGCAGTAATGTTGGGCATATAGCTAAGTGGTGTAGATCAAAATTTCCAAAGACAAGTAGGAATAGGAATATTCAGAGTAATCAGAAGGATCAGTTGAGGAAAAAGGTGGACAAAGAAAAAGGGCATTGTATACTGGAAATAGAAATACTCCCACCTCAAGGAGAAGATGTGGGGAGGGGGATGAGATAATAGTCTTATATTTAGCCCTAAATGTGGCCGTTTGCCATTAATGTCAAAGGGAGAGATATTTGAGTTAAGATTTGTGTTAGAGGGGGAGCACTCAGTCAGGAGGAGCAGTTTCTCAAAGGGAGCAAAATTGGAAAAAGTAAAAAGGTATGGTTAAAAAAAAAGGGTTGTCGTCAATGACAAAGGGGAGATTGTTGGAAATTTTGAGTAATTGTGTTGTCATTGATGTCAAGAGACAGAGTCAGTGATTTCATAAGTTTGTGCAAATAATTGAAAAAAGGAGGGTTAAAATATTTATATTTTAAGCCCAAGATATTTGGTTTAAAGCCTCACATGATTGGTAAAAATATTGGCAAAGTACACTTAAGGAAGGAAATACCTAGGTTCGAAGGAAATAATATTATAATATTAAGAGTTTAAGTTAAGCCTAAGGTTAATTAATTATAATATTTATATTATAATTAATAATATAAATTAATTTAATTAAACCCTAAACTTAGATTTGGGCACAAAATATTTCATTTTAATATTTTTTCATCGACATTGAGAAAAAATAAGATATGGTATTTATACCTTATGGTTTGGATGCAATTAAGCAAGTATTCAAAAATTATATTGTGCATGCGAAAGGCTAAGAAATATTTTGAGCAATTTTTGTGAGCAAAGAAAAGGTTTTAATTTTTATAAGGTTGAAGTGGATGATGAACGAATAAAGTGGAGTGAGGGTGCACTCCCATCACCATCCACTCGGATGGTCTAGTGGCAAGGCTTGACACGTAGGTTGTTGGTAGGATAGAGGTCCCGCATTCGATTCTCAATGGTAGTAGAGGTTAAAGGTTTTTGGTGTTTTTTTTAAGCATCAGAGAGGAAGATAAGAAGTGGAAGGTGCTTGTTGTGAGTGTGCATAGCTCATGTGGCTACAAAAGTTGTGGCTAAGGAACTTGACGGGCAGGTGAACGCGAGTTCAAATCATGTGGGGTGCTTTGTGGAGTCTAAGGCGCACGAAAATTAATTTTTTCTTGCGGCTAAGGTATGAATAAATATTTTTTATTTTTTCCAAGTGTTATTTAAATTTTGGAGTTTATAAGGGCTTCCAAGGATCTTTTTTGGCATTATTTGGAATTAATGTTTGATTGAAATTTGGAGAGGATAAGGTGTATTAAAGGAATTTTGATTGTAATTTGAAATTTATTTTGAGGATTGAAATTTGATTAAAATATTTTATTGAGTTGGAGTTAAAAATAATTATAAGGAGATTGCCATTATAATTATTTTGTGAGTGAATGATTCATTGATTAAAGATTGATTTTTAAGGAGAAATAAGGTGTACTTGTTATTTGTCATTGTATGTGTATTACTTGAATAGTGAAATATTTGTTGGGATAAATATTTCTGTGGAGATTTTGATATAGGTTGTTGTTATCTAACCTAGAGTTGGTAAAAGGTTTTGGTTGTGAGAAAAACAAGTTTTTAAGACATATGTCCATCAAAACAAAAGGTATGGGCACATCTTCCTTATGATTGAAATGTTGTTGGATGGAATGTTGTGAAATGCAAATATGGAGTGAAAATGATTTTTTGATAAGCATCGTTGGAAATTTTTGAGTAAGTTTTCATATGCATGATTAGTGAATGATTAATATAATATTTGAGTTAGAGATTGAGGATTGTTTGAGTTAGGTTTTGAGACCCACATTGTACATTTTGGTTGGAAGTAGTGTGAAACACTTTATTAGGGTTTGTAAGCAAGTTGTGTTTCATTGATTGAATGATTAAGTGAAATTCTTGAGCATTGGTTTTGAGTGATATTGAAAGTGAATGTGTAAACATTAAAAATCATATTTGTGAAAGCGATAGACTTAATGATTGAGTAGAATATATTGATTTTTTGATAGAGTACATCATTCTCTACATATTCCAAAAGTTAAATAAATTCTAAGTAGAATATGTCTAAACTGCTTCAAGTTAAAGAAATTACTTTGAATATTAGACAAAGTAATTGATAGTATTGTGTGCAAGATTTGAGTTGATTGAGCATATCTTGTGAGATATTTTGAGCATGTTTTTGGATATATTTGAGTAAGCTTTTGTGAAAGCTTAAGAGTAGATTTAAGGTAAGTCTTAGTGAAGACTTGAGAGCAAATTTGAGGTAAGTCTTAGTAAAGACTTGAGAGCATATTTGAGGCAAGTCTTAGTGAAGACTTGAGAGCAGATTTGAGGTAAGTCTTAGTGAAGACTTGAGAGTATATTTAAGGCAAGTCTTGGTGAAGACTTATGAGCATAGTTGATTGATTGATTTTTTCAAGCTTTATGTTAGGGCTTGGGGTAAATCTAAGTAGGGTTGATTTATGATTGGATCAAAATTTGTGTTAAGGCTTGAGAAAATATTTAAGGATAGAGTTTGGTATAGATTTGAGAGAAAATTTGTGCTAGACCTAAGATAAAGTTAGAGCATATTTATACTAGATCGAGGATAGTGTTTGGTGCAGATTTGAGATAGAGTTGAGAGCAATATTTGGAGGTGACAAAGTAGAGGACAATAGTCTCTAGTGGATAGATATACATTATCCAAGGAAGTGAGGACAAAGGTCTTTTGATTGAGTACAAAGGTTGTCTATGGAGAGAGATCCACAAGCTAGTACAATGGGGGCAATAGTCTTCTATAAGATCACCAACCAGAGTAGAGAAGAAAGAGATCTCCTGTGGATAGAGATTCACAAACCAGAGTAAGGGGAAAGATTTCTCCTATGGAGTGTGATCCATGAAGCAGTTGGAAAGATAGAGTTCTTCTATGGAGAGAGACCCATTAACCATTTGAGGGAATAGAGTTCTCCTAGGTCAAGTTCCACAAACCAGAGAAAAGAAGAAAGAGTTATCCTATGGATAGAGATCCACAAAGTAGAGCATTAGGGGATTTGTATCTTCTTTGGATAGAGGTCCATAAAAATTGTAATAGGGAAGTTATTCCCAAGAGATTTGTTGAGAAAATTTTAATGAAATATTTTCTCGTTGGAGTAGCCCACATTGGGTGAACCACATTAAATTGGTGTCTATATTTTGTGTGATGATTTTTGCATTACTTTGATTAATATTGTTGATATTGCCATTGATTATATTGGATAATATTGTTTGAGAAAGAAAATTCAGAAGTTGGTCTTATATTTTTACTCCCCCTCAGTATAAACTAATGTTCTTTAGTGGTTGGTTGTCATGCAATGGAGCTTCAACCAATTAGTTTGTGATTACCTATCCTTTTATGGATTTTTTTGAAATGAATTCTAGATCGAATTTAGTACTTAGAATACTAAGAACAAAGAGGTGGATGATCAGCACATGAGAATAGTGCTTGAGATTCTTAGGGGGCTCAAAAGAATTTTAGTAAAATTCTATGAAAAAGGGGGAGAATATTTTGGATTTGAATATCATTTTTGCAAATAAAACTCTCAAATATTTTGCAAAAATTATTGTAAACAAAATATGCATTTTTTATGGTAATCGACATCTTGAAAATTTAGCATTATAAATAGGTGCATTTTCGGTGGAAACCAACACCTATAGTTAAAATTTATGGGCACTTGTGATTGTTTTTGCATTTAATTTCCTATTTTTTGCATTTCAATCATAAGTTAAAATTTAAAAATAAAGCAAAGAAAAGATCCCAAATTTTACACCTATTTGTGCAATTTATTGCACTATAGTATTCGGTATATGTGATACGTGTAAGCTTGTTCTCTATAAAGCATTAGGGAGAAATAAGGAAATCCAGTTTTTATATTCACTCAATTTTTATACCCTAATTCATTATGATTGTTTGGTTTAATCTCCTCCAACTCATCATCCTTTTTTTGGAAGGGTTTTGAGGCAGGTTCCATCAATTTGATTGAATTCTCTTTCACGTATTCTTTGTAAGTATAAATAAAGGGGGACAATTTTGGAGAGATAAGGAACCTTCATACTTGTCATTGCTCAAGCCTAGTTGTCAATCCTCATAGTAGCAATTTTTTGCACTAAGGAGGGGGAAGATTATTTTCTCCATCCTAGAATATTTTACAAGGGGGGAAGACTTGTAAGGGTGCATCGACACCTTAGTCAAAATTCTTGCAAAATTCTATTGTAAAAGGTGCATTTTTGGTAGAGACCGACACCTTAAAAATGGGCAGATCAAAGAAGAAAAATGCCACAAAATCAACTGATGATGTTGCAAAATTAGTTAAATATCCTTACTTTCTAGTAGGATGGGAAGGAATGGATTTTTTTGAAGATGGAAAATATTTTACACTACGCAATGGTGTAAAATCCATTCTCAAATATTCTAAATTTTTTGAAGACCTTCAGATAAATGGTGCTCAAATTCCTATAGGTATTGTAAGGGCATTCTACATGACATTGGTTTCACTTGACATGGCCCAGTGTCAAAATAAAAGGGACATCAGTGATAAATCAGAGGTAATGGTTCTAACAGTTGGTGTTTCTTGTGACACAAGTGATCTTCAACCCATGATGGTGAATGCTTGTTGTAGCACAAGTGACCTAAAGCCCATTTTGGCCAATGCTTGTTGTGATATAGACAACCTCCTACCTATAAGGGAAGATATCAATTATAGCATAGGTGATCTCATCACAACAACAAATTTTTCTTGCAACACTAGTGACTTAAAAATTGAACCTCCTAAAAATGAGTTCCATAATCTCATCAATAGTAAATGCCATATTGTTAAAAGTATTGATGAAGATGAATAACTTGTGTGTTTTGAAAAATACACCAAAGGCTTTGGATCCTATTGAGTGGAAATTTTGCCCAATTGCAAAATCCCCATCATAGTTAGGATTTTCAAATGAAAACCCTCTCTTGTAAAGAAATAAATATTTCTCCAAGGTTCCTTCACTTAATGTGTGTTTGTGTGTTATAAAAATGTATCAAATAAGTGCTTAGAATACCTTAGTGATTTGCAAATAACTATTAACAAGGGGTCTATGTTGGTAATATTTTATTATGCTATGCAAGTGATTGTTCATGAAACTTAATGAAATTATGAATGAATTGATCTTTAGGTTGCTTTAAACATGAAATAAAAATAATCCAAATTATTAGCTTTAAAATGTAATAAACTTTGAAATTCTTATAAATTAATCATCTTTGATGAAATTTATTTTCATAAAGGGACTTACTTTATTACCTTGAATACAATGGTCTGGTTTTATGGGTATTTGACTTAAAATCATAGTGTAATCCTCATGAAGTTCATTTTCCCAATATCAAAGTTAAATTTGCCTTAAATATAACTTTATGTATTGCAAATTTAATTAAAATTTTGAAATAAACTTTTAATTGAATAATGCTCTATTTGTATGAATCCTTTTGAGCACTATAATTAAAATCTATGTTTATTTCTATTAATGAAATATACATAAAATTAAGGGGAATAAATAAAATTAAACCCAAATTTTAAAGTTTGAGAACTTATAATATTGAACAAGGGTTTATAATGTTTTAAATAAAATCATGTTTATTTACTCAAACATAAATTTATGTAAAATAACCAATGTATATGAATCTCAATTATAAATTTTAACCTTTATAATATTGAAATTAAAACTCATACGTTTTCCTTCGATATAATGCTTATTCATCCAAATATTAATTAAATTAAATATTTGCGAAATGAATAAACATAAGCCTTAATTATAAATTTTTGATCTCTATAATATAAAATTAAGACCCTTATAATTTAAATTTTACAATTTAAAATAAGGGTAAAGAATAACAAAATAGAACAATAACCATTCTACAGGCTAGACAATGATAAACCAAAATAAATTAATTTTATTAATCTAATGAAACACCACATTTATGCTTGTTTCAATACAATAAAATTGATGCATTCGATGAATAAACCTTGTAATACAACTTTCATGAGCCTCTGTGATATTGACAATTTCATTTCTCTGTAACCTTGAATGCATTCCCTCTTCAACGTGCTCTTTCAATTTTTCCTTCTTTCCTAGTCCATCCAACCCTCGTTCTTTAACTCTTAAAGCTTATTTATAATTTTCTCACCATTTCATTCTTCTGATTCATTTAATTAGTTTCATATAATTGTCGTACCGGTTTTACCCTTCTAACCATCACTTTTTTTCCATGAATGCATAATTGTTGTACTTCCCTTTGGCTTCATTCACTATAGTATATACATTGGGTGTCTAAACCTTTGAAATTTATATCTAAATCCTCAACAAGTCATATATATATATATATATATATATATATATATATATAAACTTCTACATTTTATTTTTTTTATTAACCATACTTGACAAGGATGAAAATAAATTGAACCCATTATGTTGCACCATTAATTATCTCCCAACTTTAAATATGGTTATGGAGATATTCATTGCCCTAATCGAAGCCTATATCGGCATCAATTGTTGAACTAACAACACCCCTCATTGTGCATATGAACTCAATATCCGTCGATGCATATTCAAAAATTTCCTGGCTGTCACAAATTGACTTCTCTACCATGAAATGTAGCCTGATTCATCTATGCATAAACTCAAACATCCTGACGAAACCTCAAGTATTTAATCCTTCATTCACTTATCTTTTCTCACCTATCACTTCGGCTTGCCGTTCCTCAAGAATTTTGCTATTGTTTCATATGACAAAGTATAGTAGACATCATCAAACCTTTCCTTTGGATGTTCTACCCAAATCACCAAATACTTGTTCATTATAATTTCTTCACCATATGACAGTATTGGTTATCGCATAGGCAACAGTTTTAAAAACAATGTCTTGTGATTAACAATGAATTAAACTTTGAATTTTTTTTTGAATAAATCATATATTTGACTCTACTCATCATCATCCCTGTTATATTTATCACCAATTTCCATCAATAAAAAATAAATAAAGTATGTTTTTCATTATTTTTTAGCAACCAAATTCCACAATAACATATATCCAAGAAGCAAATCTTCTACACATAATGTTCTCGAATACTCAGCATGAGAGAAACATCCCTTATAACTATTTTTTTATCATCACATACGAACAACACTATACATCCCCATTACTACCATGTCAAATGGTAGTAAAAATATGTCATCATTTCTCGTGAAGTGTGCTCGCTATTTGGCATCCCATTGCATCTGTGACAATCTTTGTGTTCGACATGTCTTGATTGACCATGTAACTCAGGTAAATCCACGTGAATTTGTCCATAATATATTCTCTCTAATGTTTCAGTGATTTCTTTAGCAAAAAATATGCTCTATTAAACCTTTGAGGCGTGGTGTAGTTTTTGTATTATCTATGGTTAAATATAGTATCTTCGGTGCATGTAGCAACATATGTAAGTGATATACATATCAAAATGGTATGTATTTCATGGTGAATGAGAATCATTCTATATAGACAGATTCAAATATGTATTGACTCTCAATGTCTATACGCTCTTCAACACCATCAGCATTAAAATGACAAAACTATTACGCCATGCATCCCAATAACCATTACTCACTATCTGTAATACTTTCAAAATTGACATTGGTATCTCGAGGCAACATTCATACTAATTCACACCATAAAATGCTTACATAAGTTTGCTCATGATCCATATTTTAAACAAAATAAAAATTTATGCTTCTTATGTTTCATTGTCCAGAGAAATCAATTCTTTCTGTTTAATGTAACATAAATATTTTTTTCACTTTTTACCACAATCAAATTCGATGAGGATGTTGTATATTTTCAAAACTTGGTCCTTGGTAAATGAAGTATTGTCATTAGCACTTGACAGATTTCCTGAATTAGGAACAACAAATTCATCCTATATCAAATCCCATATATCCTTCAAAAGAATCATCATTGATTTGAGTATATTTGTGTTGTTTCTGATGAATGTTGACAACCAGGACATATCCAAAAATGATAAATAATAGCATCATAGAACCTATGGCAAAATTTTATTGTATCTACCAAACCTATACAGTGAATTGAAGCCTGTGAAATATCTATATTGATAGCAATGTATACGCTTCCTCACATATAATGGATATCCAATAAATATTGTGTGATGTCACTCGCAAAATTTCACCATATAGGCTTGAAAATGCCATTTTCCCAATGCAAAACAAAGCCATTGAATACTATGTTATGAACACTGATTGGGCCTGATATATACTCTATAGTCGCAGTGTGTCTCTAAACTTAAAATTGCTTCGACAAAATGATATTTCGACATCCATCTATAATCACATTTCTAAAATCTACCCAATGATTTATATTTTTCCCTACTAATCCGACATCATCATTTATGTGTAAATGATTTACATTGAATTTTTCCATTATGTATATGTTGTCTAATATGAAATCAAAAACTACTCTGTATTAGCAACATAGCTCCTTCGTATTAGCAACATCTCCCTCCAGCATTGTTGTGAATGATAATCGTTGCTCGATCTTAGCAAAATTTCCCTTTGGCATCAATGTGAACGATAATCGTTGCTATGGCATTTAGTATTCGTGATCATATCTAAAAATAAATTCCACTATTCATCATCATATGGCCTTCATCCCAAATGTACCATGAAAAAAAGTACAAAATTCTTTATAATCAACAAGACGTGTATAGTTTATATGACGAAATGTTTCCTTGCAAACATGCCTCTTGATAATATATTGATGACATCTCGGTATCCACATAGATGTTGGTCCACCTCGTAAATGGTGCCAAGCATTGAACACCTTGTTGTCCTCGAAAACCTATAAAAAAAATATCTTCATAACCATTTCAATTTAAAGGAACACATCTTTTAGTTATCGGGCCATTTCCATATAATAATTTAAATTTTAATATGATTTGTTCCCTTATCCTAATATTAACATAATAAGATTCAAACCATTCCAATTTAAAGGAACACATCTTTTATTTATCAAGTCATTTCCATATAATCATTTAAACATTAATATGATCTGTGCCCTTATCCTAATATTAACATAATAAGATTCAAACCATTGTAAATTCAAAACCAAAATCAAACAAGAGGGTAAATCAAACTTCAAGAAAAACATCAAAAGAACAAATCAATTAAAATACCATAACGTTAACAAACTATCCTATCTACAAACTAATAAATAATAGAAACACAAAAAAATCAAATTTATAGTGGGTCTCCAATTTGGGGTCATTGTGAAGTGGTCACAACAAATGGTGACTCTGCTAGGAAATATTCCTAAACATTTCGGACTTAAGAACCCAGTTCTAAAACCAAAAAAACCTAAAAAAATATAACAATAAGCATCAATAATATCCAAATAATGTAAATATACAACATCAATCTAGAATAACTAAATTATTTGCCTTGGCTCAATGTGTACTTTGTGATTCATTATGTATTCATGAAACTAGTCAGATTTCCATTATTAGTTTTGCAGGTAGGCTATAGAATTCTTCTCTTTTAAATTCACCTTTGCATTACTCCACTACCAATCGAGAATTCATAGCCCCAATGGAAGTAATCTTGCTCTCCTCGAGATATTTTTTACTTCCAACCACACGTTTATAGCCTCGATAGAGGTTATCTGAATCTCCCAGGTATTAGATGAATTATGTTTTGCTTATTTTTTTCTTTTTTTCTTTTTATTTTAGTCTAGACATAGTTCCACTGTCATTCAAGCGTCTATAGCCCCTGTAGAGGTTATCTAGACTATGGTGACTGATTTGACTTTACTTTCCATTGTATTTATTTTGTTTGTGTTTTATTCAAGCTTTATATCACTTTTGCAAAATTCACCTACCACTTGGGCTAGAGATCAAGTAAGGCTCAAAATTGAGTTCATTGAATTTTCACCTTAACCTGCAAAACCAACAAATTTCATTCTTCCAGATTTCAAGGGATATTCCTTTAATGTGTTGCAATATTTTATAATCTTTTGCAAAATGATTTCAGTATTCCAAATTTGACTATATTGATCCAAATTCATAAGGATATCTATTAAAAAATTCATTTTTCTTTTCTTCAAGATTTATATGATTTCAAAAATAGGTAATTTATCCTGAGTAACATAAGAACAAATTCCAAACAAAATCATCAAATGTTTATTGTAATTACCTCAATCAAAGAGACAACATTAAAATTTTCTACCAACTTTAAACAACAAAATAATAACATGAACTAAAATCCAAAATTTGGCATAAGCCAGTATTATTGAAAAAACAATGGAAACACATCCAAAAATTTCACAAAAACCATAAACATCAACAAAAAGCAAATAACAAAATTTCACGAAACAACATATTATGTACAAAAACAAAACAAAAACAAGTAAACCCAAAAAACTATTTACAACAAATATATACACTATGTACAAAATGATGCAAAAATTTAGGCCATAATTTCCCTGGATCCCAAATATGAAGGGCACACTGTAAAAGACATATATTACTATATGCATTTCAAGTTTTACATAACTTCAACCAAAAGAAGATCAGACCAAACAATATAACGAATTTCATATTGCCTTTCTCATCCCACCAATTTGAAACAATTTTATAAGCAATTTCATGTTTAGGATTTGATTCATTAAACTTACAAGTGAATACATGATCTTCAGTTATCTTATTCTTATTCAATGAGGATTCATCACTTTGACTTAAATTCGTATTTTTATAAGCATATAGGCTTTCTTTCAAATTGAAAGCTATTTCTAAAAATTTTAAAGAAAAGTTTTCATTTATGTTCTTAGGTCAATCATACTCATGCAAAAACTTGCAATAATCTAAGATATTTACAAAATAAGAATCATTATAGTTTTGTATCCTATATTGAATTGTTAGTTGTTGATGAACTTGGTTCAACAACTCAAGCATATCTACTTTTCTTTCATTTAACAAAGCAATTTTATTTGTGGTATGAATAGGAATCCATTCTAGTTCTTCATCAATATCCAATGGCATTTCATCATAAATAACATCTGAATCCAATAAATGATTATGCAAATTTTTACCTGATTCTTGAATGTTTAGACACAAAGGATGAGATTCTACCTTTTGTACACTTTCATTTACCATTACTTGGTGATCTATTGTAATATTTTATTTTTATTCATGATATTTATCATCATCATCATATTGTATCCCTTTACCTTCTTCAATGACCTATTTTTTAAAAGCATCAAAATTAGCATCCAATCAAGAAATATTCATCCTTTTCAAACTATAAATCTTGTTGATCAAATAAGGTAATATTTTCTTTAGGAGGAATAGAAAAATATAATTCTTTATTATCCAACTATGTAGTTTCTTCATTTAAATCTTCAATATACTCATAGTAATTTGCACTCAAATCTTTAGTATTCCAAAATGAAAAAGATGATCTTACCTCTTCCTCATCTAAAACAAATGAATCCTAAGAAATATTTACAATTTCTTCCTTTTCTATTGCAGCAAAGTGTTCTGCAAACTCATATTCAAAATGATCAAATTTTGTAATATTTTCTGTTTTTACAAATGGCTTGCCATATTTTGATTGTACAGGAATTGTCAAGTCTTTAAGTGAGGCAGAATTTTCAACGTCCTACATATCAAGTGAAACAAAAATTTTATCAGTAGGATTGTGAGAAACAAATAATTTTTCATATCTTCCCTAGCCATTATTATAATAATCTTCCTAAAATATTTGATGAGATTGGACCCCTTCTTTCATTTCTTCTTGATCATGATTTTGAGGATACTGAGGGTTTTGATCATCATTTTCAATAATCTCATCCAAATTTATGGAAGGTCCTAATTTATTATATATTTAAAAGCTAGTCCACTCTAGGACCCCTCCAATATCTAAAATAATATCACTCTTAGTATCTTCAATCATTGTCTCATGAGGATTATTTATAGAATTATCAAGATATGCATCTTGATGCATTTTTCCCTGTACTTGAGTAATGTTTATTTTAAGTTGTAGAATTAACCTTTGCAACTTTTCCTACATTTTAGGTTAAGCGAGTACTTCATTAAAAAGAGCAACAATAAAAAGAGCAACAAAATCCTTCCATTTATTCCACAACCAATAATCATCTTCTAAAATTAAGGTGTGATGTTCAACCACTTCTTCACACTCTATAAATTCAACAATCAAATGCTTTTCAAATTCACCTTCATCAATTTCAAAAAATTATCTTCAATAAAAAATTCATCTTCCTCAAGTAATAAACTTTTATGATCAATCATAATGAAATCACATCTAGAACCTTTCAATTTTGGAGCTTTAATCATTTCATTCAACTCTATGGAAGGCTCTGTTCTATCACATGTTTCAATGCTAGTTAGATCTAGAACTCCTCTAATGTTTGAAGACTCATGCATTTATACATTTTTATATACTTGATTACCACAATCATCATTCATGGATATTCGCTTTGAAACTTGCACTTTCTCTTGAAAAATATCTAATGTGGTTGTAAAATTAGGACATTCAATTTTATCACATTGATTACTCACATTAGACATCATTTGATTCGAGGGTGTCAGATTAGATGATTGGCATTGATTGGAATCCATATCTCCTGAAGAACAGTTTAACATGAGAGAAAAATATGTATCATGACTCATAGGTGGTATCTGATTTGAAACCTGAGGGTTAAGTAATGATAATTTACCCACATCAACCCCTTTGGAAATCCATCATTGTTCTATAGCTATTGCCCCATCATAGGCTTTATACAAGGATGGATCTTTAAGAAGCTTTTATATAAAATTAATAGTAAAAGGGTCTAACGCTTCCAAATATATTTGAATGACTTCTTCTCCTAAAATTATGAAATGTGTCTCTATTTCAGTATACAACTTATGAAATCTATCATTAAATTGACTCATGGATTTATTAGGATCTTTACAAATAAAGGTAAATTGATTTAATATCATATACATGTCAACCAATTTTCCAAAATGTTCAAGAAACGTTGCTTCTAGTTGACCCCAAGAAGTAGTAGAACCTGCAAGTAAATTAATAAACCAATTATGAGCAATTTCATCCAATATGTATGTAAACATCCTACAGATAACATATTCCTACATAATTTGAAAATAAACCATAATATTTTTGTATGCATGAATATGTTCTTCCACCGTAATCATTCCATCACACTTATAATGGGTAAATAATTTTCTGCCATTGAACCAATTTTTACATGCAAAGATATGTATGAAAAACTTTACAACAATTGAATCATAACAATTCTTTAGAATTTATAGCAGATTAACATTAATGCAGCATAAATTAAAAAATTTCACAATTTATTTTTTTTAAATAACAAATTTGAATAATTCCAAATGCTGAAAATTAAAAATATTACCTTTCAGGCCCTTCTAGAGCCAATTCTGTTGAGTGGAAATTTTTCCCAATTGCAAAATCCCCATCACAGTTAGGATTTTCAAATGAAAACCCTCTCTTGTAAAGAAATAAACATTTCTCCAAGGTTCCTTCACTTAATGTGTGTTTGTGTGTTATAAAAATGTATCAAATAAGTACTTAGAATACCTTAGTGATTTATAAATAACTATTAACTAGGGTCTATGTTGGTAATATTTTATTATGTTATGCAAGTGATTGTTCATAAAACTTAATGAAATGATGAATGAATTGATCTTTAGGTTGCTTTAAACATGAAAGAAAAATAATCCAAATGATTAGCCTTCAAAAGTAATAAACTTTGAAACCCTTATAAATTAATCCCCTTTGATGAAATTGATTTTCATAAAGGGAAATTAATTTATAACCTTGAATACAATGGCCTAGTTTTATGGGTATTTGACTTAAAATCTAAGTGTAATCCTCATGAAGTTTATTTTCCCAATATCAAAATTAAATTTGCCTTAAGTATAACTTTCTATATTGCAAATTTAATCAAAATTTTGAAATAAACTTTAAATCGAATACTCCTCCCTTTGCATGTATTATTTTGAGCACTATAATTAAACTCTGTGTTTATTTCTATTAATAAAATATACATAAAATTAAGGGGAATAAATAAACTTAAACCCAAATTATAAAGTTTGAGAACTTTATAATATTGAACAAGGGTTTATAATGTTTTAAATAAAATCATGTTTATTTACTCAAACATAAATTTACGTAAAATAACCAATGTATATGAATCTTAATTATAAATTTTAAGCTTTATAATATTGAAATTAAGATTCCTATAATCTTTTCTTTAATATAATATTTATTCATCCAAATATCAATTGAATTAAATATTTGAGAAATGAATAAACATAAATCTTAATTATAAAGTTTTGATCTTTATATTTGTAATCTAATTTTTTGCAATTTAAAAAAAAAAATTAAAATAAGGGTAAAGAATAAAAAAATAGAACAAGATACACACCAAAAACTATTGAAACTTAAATCAAACCTATATTAACAGTATTCTCTCAATTAATTATAAGTTGAATGCAATCTTCTATGGAGAAAAATCATAACTCGAAATAAATCAATCTTATTAATCTAATGAAACACCAAATTTATGCTTGTTTCAATATAATAAAATCAATGCATTCGATGAATAAACCTTGTAATACAACTTTCATGAGACTTTTTGATATTTGGAAATTCCACTCCTCTGTAACCTAGAATGAATTTTCTCTTCGATGTCGTCTTTCAATTTTCTCCTTCTTTCCTAGTCCGTTCGACCCTCGTTCTGACTCTTAAAGCTTATTTATAATTTTATCACCATTCCATTCTTTTAATTCGCTTAATTAGTTTCATTTAGTTGTTGTACTGGTTTTATCCTTCCTAACTGTCACTTCTTTTCCATGAATGCACATACTTTCCTTTGGCTTCATTCACTATAGCATATACACTGGGCATCTAAACCTTTGAAATTTATATCTAAATCCTCAACAAGTCATTTATATTTATATATATAGCTTCTACATTTTATTTTTTATTAACCATACTTGACAAGGACGAAAATAAATTGAACCCATTATGTTGCACCATAAATTATCTCCCGACTTCGAATACGGTTATGGAGGTATTGATTACCCTAATCGTAGCCCATATCGGCATCAATGGTTGAAATAATAACACCCCTCACTACGCAGATGAACTCGATATCCGTAGGTGCATTCGAAAATTTCTTGGTTGTCACAATGTGACTTCTCTATCATGAAACATAGCCTCATTCATCGGCATGTAAACTTAAACCTCCTGACAAAACCTCAAGCAATTAATCCTTCGTACAGTAATCTCTACTCACCTGTCACTTCGGCTTACCGCTCCTCAAGAATTTTTCTATTGTTTCATATGATAAAGTATAATATACATCGTCAAACCTTTCCTTCAGATATTCTACCCAAGTCACCAAATACCCATTTATTATAATTTATTCACCATATGACAATATTGGTTATCACAGAGGCGATAGTTTTGGAAATCATATCCTCTGATCAACAATGATTAAACTTTGAATTCGTTGGAATAAATCGTATCTTTCACTCTGATCGTCATCATCCCTATTATATTTGTCACCAGCTGCCATCAATAAACAAAAAATAAAGTATGTTGTCCATTACTTTTTAGCAACCAGATTCCACCATAACATATATCCAGGAAGTAAACTTATGCACATAATGTTCTCGAATACTCAACATGAGATCAACCTCCCTTCTAACTGTTGTTTTATCATCACATACAAATAACACTATACATCCCCATTACTATTGCGTCGAAATATGTCATCGTCTATCGTGAACCGTGCCTACTATTTGGCATTCCATTACATCTGTGAGAATCTACGTATCTGGCATGTCTTGATTTACCATGTAACTCGGAAAAATCCGTGTGAATCTATCCATAACATCTTCTCTCCAATGTGTCAGCGATTTCTTTAGCAAAAAATATGCTCCATTAAACCTCGAGGCGTGTTGTGCTTTTTATATTGTCTCTGGTTAAATATGGTACCTTCTGCATGTAGCAACCTATGTAAGTGAGATAATATATCAAAATAGTATGCATTTCATGGTGAATGGGAATCATTCTATGTGGACAGATTCAAATATGTATTGACTCTCAATGTCTATACGCTCTTCAACACCTTCATCAGCATTAAAATGACAAAATTGTTTCGCCATGCATCCCAATAACCATTACTCAGTGTATGTAATACTTTCAAAATTGACCTCGGTATCTCGAGGTAATATTCATACTAATTCACACCATCAAATGCTTACAAAAGTTTGCTCGTGATCCATATTTTAAACAAAATAAAAATTTGTTCCTCTTATGTTTCACTTTCCAGAGAAATCAATTCTTTCTGTTTGATGTAACATAAATCATGTTTTCACTTTTTACCAGAATCAAATTCGACAGGGATGTTGTACATTTTTAAAACTTGGTCCTTGTTAAAAGAAGTATTGTCATTAGCACTTGACAGATTTCCTGGAACAACAAATTCATCCTATATCAAATCCCATCTATCTTTCAAAAGAATCATCATCGATTTGAGTATATTTGTGTTGTTTTTGATGAATGTTGGACAACCATGACATATCCAAAAATGACAAAGAATAGCATCATAGAACTTGTAGAAAACTTTTGTTGTATCTACCGAATCTATTCAGAGAATTGAAGCCTATGAAATATCTATATTGATAACAATGTATACGCTTCCTCACCTATAATGCACCTCCGCGCTCTTACCAATTATAATGATGATACCCAATCAATATTGTGTGATGTCACTCCCCAAATTTCACCATCTAGGCCTAGGAATGACAATGCCATTTTCCCTACACAAAACAAAGTCATTGAATACTATGTTATGAACACTGATTTGGCCTGACATATACTCTGTGGTCGTAGTGTGTCTCCGAACCTGAAATTGCTTCGACAAAATGATATTTAGACATCCGTCTATAATCACATTTCTAAAATATACCCCATGATTTGTCTCTTGCCCTACTAATCCAACATCATCATTTATGTGTACATGATCTACATTGAATTTGTCCTTTATGTATATGTCGTCTAATATGAAATCAAAACTACTATGTATTAGCAACATCTCCCTCCAGCATCGTTGTGAATGATAATCGTTGCTCGGTCTTAGCAATATTTCCCTTCGATATCGATGTGAACGATAATCGCTATTGTGACATTTGTGATCATCATAGGCCTTTGTCCCAAATGTGTCACGAAAAAAGTACACAATTATTTATAATCAACAGGACACAGAAGTTTCATACTATGAACAACTTCCTTGCAAACACACCTCTTGACAATATATTGATGACATCTCGGTATGCACATAGATGTTGGTCCGCCTCGTAAATGGTGTCAAGCGTTGAATACCTTGTTGTCCTCGAAAACCTGTAAAACAACAACTATATTTTATTTATCGAATTATTTCAATATAATTAAATATGATTCAAACCCATTTCAACTTAAAGGAGCACATCTTTTATTTATCGAATTATTTCAATATAATCAATTATGACTCAAACCCATTTTCAACTTAAAGGAACACATCAGGCCATTTCCATATAATCATTTAAACTTTAATATGATTCGTGCTCTCATCCTAATATTAAGATAATAATATTCAAACCATTGTAAATTCAAAACCATTTTAATTTAAAGGAACACATATTTTAGTTATCATGTCATTTCCATATAAACATTTAAAACTTTAATATTATTTGTGCCCTTATCGTAATATTAACATAAGATTCAAACCATTGCAAATTTAAAACCAAAATCAAAAAAGAGGGTAAATCAAATTTCAAGCAAAACATCAAAAAAATAAATCAATTAAAACACCATAATGTTAACAAACTATCTTATCGACAAACTGACAAATAACAAAAATGCAAAAAATTCAAATTTATAGTGGGTCCCCAATTTTGAGGTCATTGTGAAGTGGTCACAATAGATCCAAACTGATGAACAAAATGGGATTCAATGGTAAAGGATTACGTAAACATGAAAAAGGCATTAACACTCTTGTAATGCAAAATGTTAGGCCAAATAATGAAGGCCTTGGCTATTCTGGACAAACAATACCAGTAAAACCATGTTTGTAAAACCTAAATCTTCTTCCACTCCTACAAAGTATTGTTGTAGTCATTGTAGAAGAACAGGACATGTAGCAGCTACGTGTTAGAAACTACATCATTGTGACTCATGTAGATGCAAAAATTATTCCTCCTAAAATTTTTGGTACAAAGTGAATGTTAGGATCCTATCCTAACTTTCATTATTAATGATATTCATATAATAAATTTATATATTAAAGTTAGTATAGTAATAATATAATAATTAATTATTATTGGGGCTCTGTAGATGACTTCCTATGGAAGTCCTATTCCACTTTCCTACATCCCTTCCCCAGCCCTATCCTATGTTCCTGATCCTATCCCAGCTTCCCTAGAACTTCCTTAACCCTTCCTCCTTGGCAGGATGGTGTTGCAGATGATCTCTTTGGGGAGGGAGATCACTGATCCAATGTTCTACCCCTTTCCTTGCCATGTGGTGGGGTTTTCCTTCGATGCCTAGGTCTTGGGATGGTTTTGGATTCTTCCTTGGGACTTTCCCTGGGTTTTTTGGGTTGTTCAGGGTTTTTCCTTGGATTTCCTAGTTTTTCTTAGGTTTTTTTAGGTGTCTTCTTGATGTTTGCCCTTGGAGGATCTTCAGTTACGAAATGCTAGGGTTGTGGGAAAGAGGCTTCATGAGCAGTTTTGCACAACATCCTTTTGGTCTTGGGGAGGACCATGTGCTTTCTTCTGTGACTCTGCTCTTTGGGATCGATGTTGTGGGTCCAACATGATTTTAGTTTCTTTCATGGTCTGCCTAGGAGGGTCTCTAGTTTCCTTATTGTTGTGTCCTTGCAGGACTTCCTCATATGTTTCCCTGAAGTTATTCATTGGAGGTGCTGAAGGTTGTCTGGGATTTCTAGTTGTATCCTTTCTATCTGGACTCTATCATCTACAATTTAGCTTCCTCGTGACTCCTTCCTCTTGGATTCCTTTGGAACTTTCCTATCTATTTTCTACGGTGTGATCATATGCTTCTGCTACTTTCTTTGTTGGGCTAGTGTCTTTTAAGGCTTCCTTCTTCACTACATGAGGACTTTGTGGTCTATGGAGTTCCTCTTAATGTTGACCCACTTTCCAGGCTGGTGATCCATTGCATGAGGATTTTGTGGCCTGAGGAAATCCTCATATTATTGTTCCACCTTTCAAGCTCGCAAGGGATTCAGTTTTTTCTCAGTTTGAGTGATCCTATGGTGTCCCTGGTTGCTTCCCACCCTTTTTTTGGTAGGATTTATTGTATTTTTAGTTTCTCTACTCCACCCTTTGGTGTAGGGTGGTTTTTTCTGATTTTAATTGGTTTTCCCTTGCGTGGGAAGTTGTTTCTCTCATGGTTTATGGTTTTCCATGGGGGGTTTGGTGTCTATATCCTTTTTTTGTCCTTAGGATATTTCAAATTTAAATTTAGGTGCATGTTTCCTTTTCCCGCATTTGGGAAGTTTCAAATTTATTTTTAGGCGGGTGTTTTCATTTTCTTCTACCGCCTTCTCTTTTCCTGCCTGGCGAGCTTTACAAATTTTGTTTCACGAATTTTTCCTCACTACATTTCTGATTTCTTTCCTAAAGGTGTTCCTCAAGGCTTTCCTCAACCCTTTCTCGTTGTCCATACTTGGACGTTTCCTCTTGAAGATTGATGTAATCAGGTTTTGGGATCCTTGATAAAAACCCACTTATAATTCAACTTAACTTACCAAAAAAGAAAAAAAATTATTATATTAATTATTATATTATTAGGATTAGGGTTAGACATAATAATTAAATATATTTAATTATTATGAATGGTCGTGATGAAATGATGTAACATTAGGGTTAGATAGATATAAAACGTTGTACAATCAATCATTTGAGGCATCCATGAAATATAAAAACATATATTATTTAGACCCATTGGAGGGATTTTCCAAACCAATGCAAAAGGTGATTCGTATCTAAAAGTGATTCTATTTATTTTAATGTTATTTATTTCTCATTTATTAAATTATTGTGCTAGGAACCCTTGGTTCCTATCATTTGGTATCAGAGCCTTATGGATCCAACCATATGAGACCAAGAAGTTCAAAAAGAAGCTTAGAAACTAAGGGAAGAATTTTGGAAATTGGGGAATGTTTAGAAAATATTTTTAGTGTGCAACATTTCAAAAATATTATAGAAAACATTATTAATAAGTTTAGTGAGGATCTAATGGAAGTGGAAGCAAAAGAAGTTGCAAATGAAAATGAAAACCCTAGAAAAAAATTTGCGGAAGAACCCGAAGCCATAAATTTTCAAAAAGTACATAATGTACTTCCAGAGAAAAAAGAAGAAATTATATTAAACCCTAAAAATGCAAAATTAAATAAAAATGATGAAATTATCAAAATGACTCCAACTAAGGAAAAGCCATGGGATAAAAATCAAGTCAAAAAACAAAAAAAATATAAGATGAGCCAAAAAGATAAAACCAAATAAAGTCCCATGTAGAAGAAATAAAAAAGTTTTTAGTTCAGGAGGAGCTCATTAACTTGCTGAAAGATGCTACTCCATATAATAGACAGATTTTCTAAAATGTTCAGAAAACCACTTATAAACATTCGTTTTACACAAAACTTTATATCAACTACTTCTACCATTTCCTATGCAGACCACCACCATGGCCACCTCCTCTACCAGTGTAGTATTCTAAAACTCCTACCACATGTCAGATCTGATAAATACAACGTTGGAAGTGTGTTGCTAAAAAAAAAATCTACATCATTCTCCGATGCAACTTAATTTTACCACAGTATCGTGAATTCCACTCACTACAGTTAATCAAATCCGCTGTTACAGTAGAATGTTATACACCTTTCATAGACGTTTGCGAATAAATCTAGTTCCTCTCGAAGAAAAACATCGTGAATATTATAGTTGCTAGGGAGTTTTTCAGGCATCTCTTCAGAATCTAGAGACTCATTTCTAGCATGTTCTACTTCTCCGATGATCTCCGACATTGCTGGAAGTTTTTGGCTGCCGCTTCACGTGCCAGTATGAAAGCGTCTTTACTGTTGATTGCCATCTTCACAAGGATCAGCGCTCGAAGTCTACTATCAGGAAACAAAGCTATTCTGAAAATAATTTGTAGAAGATCATTATAGTCAATTAGAAAATGGACTTCAAATCCAGCACTATTAGAATTTGAAAATCCAGCAGTTTATTTGGTGTTTTCTCAACCTTTTTGTGCGTGGATGATATCTCGCTCATGCTGTTAAAATAATTGGCTTAGCTGAAATCATGATAACCTCATCCGTTGCACAATTGTATTACGGTGATGCTTCTTTTTTACTCTACCACACAGTCCATCGTTACCATTGAGATGTTGTCAGAAACCTTCACATTTTCCACTAAAAATCAAGAGGCTGTCTTCTTATTTTATTGCATGTTTGATTACTTCAGATATTATTCTAGATTGGTACCAAGCATATTTATGGTTCTAAATCCATAATACCTGTGAAATAGTACCCGATCCTCTCGGCGGAGTTTCCAAAAGGGGTAGATAATTTCTTGCACTGCAAAAGCATTTGGCTAGCAGCACCATATCTCTGGGTTCTAATGGAGTCTGCAGGAACAACTACATATGCATCAATTCCAATCCCATATTTTCATTGGATTTTGAGAGAACATCACCACAGAGATCAGCAAAGTCCCCAAGATTTTTTATCGTCACTCTCTCGATCAGATCGTACGTTGAAATCTGTTGTTGCAGGCCTTTGAATTTATCCGCCGGATTTCTCATCAGAAACTCTATAGGCATTGGTGGAATCTCATCCTTGCTAAGCAATCCCATCAGCCATGTCTCTTCAATTATGCTATTCCAGGACATTGAAGGCTGCTCTTTGTTATCGTCAATTACCTTGGATTTGGAAGAAGGAATTAAGATTCATGAGTTCCTTTGACCTGAATGGACACCATATATCCAAGTTTTTAATAAACATTTTAATGACGGCCGATGGCCGAAGACAATACAGATAGATCCATAAGAACCAAAGGACAGGACCATAATAAGGAAGGTCCAAACGGTTGGAAAAATACGTTACAGAAATTTGGTTAAATTTTTTTGGATACACAGACATAGCGGGTTGATTTTGTATGAATATATATCGAGCGAGATTTTAAATGACATATTGCATGAGATAAAGCCATCAAACATCAACAATATTCAAACTAAATGGACAATTTGGCAGTTAGATTCCAAATCTACAGTATTTTGCCCACCAAAATAAGTCCATGGAGCTTCAGACTTTTGTTTCCATTGATCCCATGGATGTAGGAGCTCCATTGTGGTACCTTCTGCGAGGCCCTTGAGCCTTCCAAGATGAAATTGATTTAAAGTTTATTTTATTTTTTTTACTAGTTAAATGTATAAACAGGCACCCAGGTGTTGTAGGTAAGTTGGAGAGGAGAGGGCAATCCTCCAAGGAAGGTTCCAGTTCAAATCTCCACCCTACCAAAAAGCTGAATTGGGTATCCAAAAACCAATTGATAATGTTGGTACGGGCAGGGTCGGGTGCGACTCCTGAGTGACTTTGACGGTGTAGAATCCCTATTCATGATCTCAATCCACAAGAGGTTTTTCGTTTAAAAAAAAAAAAAGAAAAAAAGAAAGAAAGTATAAACAGGCACTTGAGATTATATTATTTGGTATTAAGAGGAAAAAAAACTAACCAACTTTCAAATAACACGAAGTTATGTGAAGTTATTCGTTCAATTAAAAAATAAAAATAAAAATAAAATTAAAATTCATGAACGAAAGCTTGTGCAAAAAGCTTTTAATCAATGAGTGCAGTGGAAGGTAAAGTGCAATGGAAGCTTCACTTATCTGTAGAAAATCTCAGCAGTCTTCTTATTCATCGATCTTATCTTTTATTTCCACAATGGCAGCCTTACCGCTTGGCCTAGGGGCTACGTTGACGAGGTGGAAGCCACATATAAAATAATCAATCGTGAGATCAAAACTATTAAAAGAAAGATCAGCTTTGTAATGGAATCACCAGCTCCAGCTCAACATCGTTCCAGGAAAGGAACCCTGCATGTTCAATTTCACCAAAGCACTCAACATTTACAAAAACTGGAATCCGTAGCCAAGCAAAGAAGATATTGTGAATAGTAAGCCAAAGAAGTGTGGTTTGTGCAAGTTCCTAAAATTTCCTATGGACATGTCTTATGCAATCGATGGTTATCGGAGAGCTATGGCACCCTTATTTTCCTATTAGCTAGCCTAGGCCTAGAGTATATTTCAATCGAAATCTTGCCGATCATGGTCATGGGCAGGCACTAGCTACGGTTCCTATGCCTCTAGTAATTCCTTCACCAAGTGAGTATATTTCCATAGCTGAAAGACCTCTAATGGAGAATATAACATTATTTGTATATTGAAATCTACCTTATGAATTAAATAAATATACAAGAGCAATGATTATTTAAAAGTGTCATGCAATGGGGGCTTGAATCAATGAGAGCAGTGATTTGTGACATGGTAACCATAGCACGGTAATTGAATTTGACTTTGGTAATCCCAGAGCTTGATAAGACATCATTTTGGTCAAATCGCAGTGATTTTGGTGATATATTGATGTAAAACAGTTCATTACTTCCTTGAGAGATGGAGTGCACATTGTAAAGAAGCTCCCTAGTAACTTAAGCTGGTCAAACCACAAGTACTATTTGAAACAGATTCTATCCTTGTTTCGCAAATATAAGGTGGTCCATTTCAACAAAACAGATGTACGTCTTGAAAACAATGGCCTTCTCCTCAAACTTCACATTCATTTGGTTTAGAGAACTCAGTTCTTGAGTAACACATTAAAGAAGCTCTAATATGAAGTGGCAGAATTTGTGGTTTGCTATCATTCTCTCCAGACAATGAGACATTTAGATACACAACACATTGATTCCCTAAAGCTAGATAGATGGTCCCTATGCCCATCAAATCACCAGGGGTACCTTCAACATGGACGTAGCACCTGTTCCTGTTTAAGTACTGCCACAATCTGGCTCGAATGCACTATCGTAGACAGACAAGACATGGCACGATAAAAGCAACATTGGTGGGCGAATTTATTTTGCTTCTCATCCATTCTACCTTTCATGAAATAAGCTTGACGTAGCACATATCTTTTACGCAAACATAAGGATTAATTGAGTTTTTGCGGTCCACCTGTTGACATCAGCTATTTTCAGCTTAGCCATACAATCCCTCGTGTTGGAATGAAGCACCAATTGTAGCATTCTTCATATTTAAAGGTGCACTTTACTCTCCAAGAAAAGACTTTACCATGTGAGCCAGAATTAGTCTGAACTGATTTATTCATGATAATTCATTACAATATATAGCTTGGGAATGTACTTGAAGAATCTCCCAAGTTAGTAAAAGACAGAATGAATCTTCCAAGTGGGTAAAGAAAATAAATATATGAGAATCAAATGTTCTCAACATCACACCAAACCACCTAAATATTACCTATTACAACTGGAGATATTCACAGGGAATATTGCCCCATGAAAATAGAAAAACACACTAATAATAGAAATCAATCAAGCTCCAACATACTCCCCCTTGAAGTTGAGGGGACTGACAAGGAAGTTCCTCAGCTTCAAAAATTGAGCTTTGACAACTCCCTTGGTGAACAAATCTGCAATGTTGTCTTCAGTGCTGCAATGATGCAATTCAATCACCTTCTTCTCGACCATGTCTCGGATGAAGTGATACTTCATATCAAAATGCTTTGACCTGTTGTGATGAACTGAACTGATCTTCGTTTATGCTTCTTCCAGTTTTGAAGTAGAAAATTTAAGAACTCAAAAAAGTTTTGTTGGCACCCACCACACTTCCGCTCTTCTTGTGGGCTATCCATTAAGTTTGCTTTCTTCAACAAAATAAAATTGGGTGCCTTTTGATGATCAGCTTCCCCTTCATCAAAAGCTCCTTCAATTTTGATCTTCAACCACTTTCTCAAATCTTCATTATGGTCTTTAAACCATTCTTGCAAATCATCATCTTTTGCATCATTACAATACCATACTTCGCATGAGTATGTGTTAATCATCTCATACTGATGATTATACCAAACTACTCTCTCACAAATCTCCACACAAAAAATCAAAACAAACATGGACATGAAATACCTTATTACATATGCAACCTCACACATATCATCACTCAAAAAATCACACCTCACAATGTCTTTACAATATTCCTCCTTCCAAGGAATTTTGAACACATCATTTTCTTTGCCTTCATTTGAGTCCAAGTGACTCAAGCTCCCAAACTTTGTCTTCAAAGAAATCTTCATAAGGCAAGTCTCAAAACTTGCTAATTGTGCTCTCCATGAGAGATGTGCCTCTTGCAAACAATGCAAGTTTTCATATGATGTCTTGATAAGACATTCTCCATATTTCTTCTTCAAAACAACAACTCCAAAACTATCCACAAAACATCTATCAAAGAAATCAATAAAAAATGAATCAAATAACAAAAAAGTATCACCTCCAATGATTTGTTGAGTAGATATCCACAAGCCTCCCTTTGTTTTTGCCAAGATGCCATATTGCTGCAATGATGATTCTTCACACAATGTTGCCTCTTCAAGACAACCATCATCCTTCACTGTAGTCAATCCATGTGAGTGATCTCCATCCACAATTGCCTCTATTACACCATGAAGTCCATCAATGACTATCTCACTATTTTCTATCTCCCCTTTGAGATAGTCTTCCTCATACAAAATAGTTTTCACTCTTGATGAGTGATCTTGAAACATAGAGTTTATAGCCTCCATCTCCTCTTCATCAATATTTTCATGTGGATCAACATCCCACATAACTTGAGCCTTGTCAGTGTTCACTCCATATGAGTGAGCTTTCTCCTTTGCATATTCATTTGTCTCCACTCCATTTGAGTGGTCTTTAGCTATGCAACACTCCATGATGAGTGTTTCTCCATCATATTTATCTTGCCATGGCTTGTCTTCATCATTCTCCTCCATGAGAATGGCTTCATCAAAATTTTGTGCCTCCTCTATGAAGCACTCTTCAACAAATAGTTGATTTGGTGTCTTCTCCATAAGACACTCTTCTTCATATGTCTCCTCCGTGAGACATTCTTCACAATATGCCTTCTCCATGAGGCATTTCTCATTCATGTACATGCTTGTCAAACATGTTAAATCTTCATCTTCTTCTCTCTTTTCTTCAAGAAGAAATTCATCATTATCTTCCTCCATAAGGAAGAATTCATCATGCATGCCTTCTTCATAAGACATGTCTTCACATGCGTCTTCACAATAAGACTCTTCAAAAATTTCTTCAAAGAAACAAGGCTCCTCCTTGCTTTGGGGATTGCTACACATATCTCCTTCATAAGCATCTTGCAATGCTTTCCAAGCCATTTGGGTTGTTCTACATTTTGCAATGAGAGGGAAAGTTTTCTCTTTCATGCCTCTCCTCAAATCCATGAGAGCCAAGCAATTTTGATATTGTTGCTCTTTCTTCTTCAATATTTTCTCCTCTCCTTCAAGAGAGCTCCAATTTGCAGGTTCTTCATATCCTTCAATAATGATCTCCCAAAGTCCTTTTGCAATGAGCCAGTGCTTCATTTTATTACTCCAAAAATAATAGTGACACCCATCAAATTTGGGCACCTCCAAGCCTTCAAACATGGTGTCCATTAAACTTCTTAATCAAAGTCAATCTCGTGATTTGACATCCCAATGATGCCAAAAGGAATGGTCCTCAAAATAAATTAAATATTTTGTCACTCAAAAATCAATTTACCACCAAACAAAGCAGTCAACAACCTCTCTCCAGCTTCTCTCCATGCTTCGCGGATGAAGCATCTCTCCACGCTTCTTGAATGAAGCGTCTCTCCACACTTCTGCGACAAGGCCGATTAGGGCCCGATCCGGTTGTCTTGGATCACAGCCCACGTAGGGGGGCTACGTTGTTGCAGATCCGCCTGTGACGAACTGCACCCTAGTTGCACGCAGTGTTCTTCTGCGTTGCTACAGATCTAACTTTAACGGGCGGCAACTGTGTGGGTTGTGCGGCTTCTGTGTGGGGCAGAACGTGGGGTAGCACGTTGCACTACACTGCTGCATGTGGCCCTAGCTTCGTGTGGGCGGCCTAGGACTGCGTAGCTCTGTGGCTACGTAGTTTCGTGGTGCTTCACGGGCGGTGGCTACGCGGGCCTATGCCTAGGGCGGGGCTGTTGGCTCTATTTTTTTTTTTCAAATTCACGCCTTCCATTGGGCAGATCACCTTCTTTCCATCGTGTATGAACTCCAAAATACTGTGAATGACACTGCTTATGCACAGGTCTGCAAACTTCAACACTGATATCCAAAAAAATTTTACATCATATCTGGATTTACCTCGACGATGTCTTCCTTTGCTGTCAAAGCTACTGGCGACGTCGTTGCCTTCCAACCGAAAAAGTTCATCGAAAGTAGTTCAAGCTCTGCTACGCTCAATCTAATATGCTCGTCGAACACTGCGGTGCCTGCAGTCAATGTGAGAGCAGAATAATGCAGCTTAGGGATATGCAAATTTATCTCCCGGACCTGGTCTGCAATTTGGACTGAGACTGCATCAAGTTTTATTTTCCTTGCTAGGCGTGTGCTCCAAAACAAATTTTTTGCATTAAAAAACTACTGCGTTTGCCACCTCCGCCTGTTGGCACAGGGAAAGCACGATCTTGGTGGGCAAGCAGTCTTGCAATCAACGTCTGCAAACCGATGAATCCTGCAACTGAGCCCTTGTCTGCGCACTGGTTCTTGCCAATGATCCCAGCAAAAATTCTACAAACCGTGGGTGCAGATCAAGAGCGTCTCTGCACTATCTTCGCGTCCTCCCGGGCTGTGCTCTTCTGTGTTGTCTCATTTTTTTTTTTAACAAAATACGTGGTCTTCCTTGGTGATTACACCACCTCCAAGTTCCGGCAATACGCAGAACTGTCTGACGTACAACAACCAGCTCTTCTGTGATTACTGGCGATACGTAAAATTTCTAGAAATCTCCACCACAAAACCCACATTGGCACTTCTTCGGTTGATCTCGACGCCTGATGAACAGTCGGCTTTCTCCGACCAATTTGCAAGTGCTTTCCTCACGCTGGGCGTCTTGTCTGCTATGACATCTCCTCCGCTCCACCTAAGTGTCGCAAAGCATGCGCTTGGTTCTTAAACGGCTGGGTTCTGCATAAATCCTCCCTACGTCAGAAGATATGGGGTTGTAATCGCGGGAGATAAGCTACACCTTAACTCAATCGCACGTCTTCGTCTTCACTTCAATAGCAACTGGTGAACTCAATCAGATGTGCACCATTTCACAAGTTTTCTTTAACCCAATAAATCTACATTGCTCTGATACCACATGTGAGCCAGAATTAGTCTGAACTAATTTATTCATGATAATTCATTACAATATATAGCTTGGGATGTAACTGAAGAATCTCCCAAGTTATAAAAGACAGAATGAATCTTCCAAGTGGATAAATAAAACAAATATATGAGAATCAAATGTTCTCAACATCACTCCAAACCACCTAAATATTACCTATTACAGTTAGAGATATTCACAGAGAATATTGCCCCATGAAAATAGAAAAACACACTAATAATAGAAATCAATCAAACTCCAAAACCATTATTGTCAATTTTTGCGACGCTTTTTGTCCATTTTTTAAGACAACTTTTAGCAACATTGACGACAATTTTTGCCGAAATTTATTGTGATGACTTTTGCGGCGATTTTTACAACAATTTCTCCATTCTCGCTTTGAGGACAAAGCTCTTTTTAAGAGGGGTGGAATGTTAGGATCCTATCCTAACTTTCATTATTAATGATATTCATATAATAAATTTATATATTAAAGTTAGTATAGTAATAATATAATAATTAATTATTATATTATTAGGATTAGGGTTAGACATAATAATTAAATATATTTAATTATTATGAATGGTCATGATGAAATGACGTAACATTAGGGTTAGATAGATATAAAACATTGTACAATCAATCATTGGAGAGGTATCCATGAAATATAAAAACATATATTATTTAGACCCATTGGAGGGATTTCCCAAACCAATGCAAAAGGTGATTTGTATCTAAAAGTGATTCTATTTATTTCTCATTTATTAAATTATTGTGCTAGGAACCCTTGGTTCCTACCAAGTGAAAATTACCAACAAGGTTCATATTGATTGTGGATGGACATATCTCACACAATGGACCACAATGAAAGAAATGTTGTATGGCTTCTACAAAAAAGGTAAAACCTATGGAATACTGAGAGGCATATCCAGTAACAGATCGAGTGATAGTCCAAGAGGTAGATCCAATGACAAATCGAGTGGCAGTCCTAGAGGCAACGACCCCATGACATACCTAAAGGTAGACCTAGTGACAATGATCTTGAGGCAGACCTACAGGTAGACCTAGTGACAATGATCCCGAGTTAGACCTACAGGAAGATCTAGCGGTAATGATCTAGAGGCATATCCAGAGATAAATCCAGAGGTCCTCATCCAAAGGTACACTTAGAGCAAGAGCTAGCATAAGAGCATATTTCATTATACTCTCCTACACATTCACGGGGGTTATATTTTTTATCCCAAATAATGGAATAAGAGGGGGTGTTAGAGTACATATTCCCTAACTTGGGGTAATAGCATGCATAACATGGTTTATGCATAGTTTATTACATTATATATTATGCTTCATTACTAAGCGCATATATACCATTGCAAGGTGGTTAGGTTGGTAGCTTGGTTATTCAACCTTCTCGACTCCGCTCATTGGGCATATAATATATATTCATTCATATTTAAATAAAGCTAAAATGCAGCAAATTCTTATAGAAAGAATCAATTATATGGAAAACTAACCAAATGTGAGTTTTATACTCCACAAGTGCAGTATCTTGAACATATTGTCTCTATCGAGGGAATAGCAGTAGACCCCCATAAAATTAAAAAATTATTGATTGGCCAACACCTACTAATATAATAGAGGTGCAAAGTTTTATGGGGAGTGCAGGATATTATAGATGATTCATAATAGGGTTTTAGAATTTCCCAACACATTACAAACCTTCAAAGAAAAGGAAAAGGCTTCAAATGGACAAAGCAATGTGAAAAAACTTTTCGTATTTTGAAAGAAAGGTTGAAAACTGCACCAATATTACAATTACCTGATCCTAATAATCAGTTTATGGTATGTACGAATGCATCAATTGAAGTGTTAGGAGTGGTTTTGACTCAAGATGATGCAGTTATTGCCTATGAGTCCAAAAAACTTAATAGGCTTGAGGTTAATTACGCCACTCATGATTTAGAGTTGGCAGCGGTGGTGCATGCCTTAAATATTGGTGACATTATTTACTAGGAAAACCATTTGATTAAAATGCAAACCATCAAAGTCTAATGTATATTTTTACCCAAGCCTTATTAAATGCCATACAACGACACTAGATAGAATTCTTAACGAAGTATGATTTTAGTATTGAGTACATTAAGGGTAAAGAGAATAAGGTCATTGATGCTCTAAGTAGGATATGGTGAATTACTGCAATAAAAAAATTCCAATATAATCTGTTAGATCAAATTAAAATATGATAATAAAAGGATGAATTTTATCAGTCTTGTATTGGTCAAGTTGGGCGAAAACCTATAGGGGATGCAGAATATGTTTTTAGGTGTGACATGTTATTTTTCAAGAATAGGTTGGGCGTTCCTAATTCAGGAAAATTGAAGGAAACAATCCTTAGGGAGGTACATAATACTCCCTATTCTACACAACCAGGAGGGCCAAAAATATGCGAAAATCTAAAGAAATATTATTTCTAGCCATGAATGAAAAAGATATCACAAAATATGTGGCCAATTGTTTGGAGTACCAAAGAGTAAAAGCAGAACATCTACATGCATCCAAAAATCTATACCCACATGATATACATGCACAAAAGTGGTAAGTGGTATCAATGGATTTTATTGTGGGTTTGCCTAAAACAAGATTTAGGCATGATGCAATTTAGTAATTATGGATAAATAACCAAAGTCACACATTTTATACCAGGTAATGTGCAAGACGATGCACCCACAGTAGCAAGTAAGTTTGCCAGGGAAATGGTAAAACTACATGGTTTTCCAGAAGTTATAATCTCTCATAGAGATTCTCATTTCACTTTTGAATTATGGCAAGTATTGCATCAAGTATTAGGGACCAAATTGAATATCAATACTACTTATCACCTTGAGACAGATAAATAGACTAAGAGGGTGAATCAAGTGCTTGAAAATATGTTGAAAATTTACTGTATGGATCAACACACAAAGTGGGAAGACTGCTTATACTTTGTGGAATTTGAATATAACAATAGTTACCATGCATCACTAACTATGGCACCTTTTGAATCCCTATATGGAATACAGTGCATAACTCCCTTATCTTGCAATAATCTGAAAGATCGGGTAGTGATCGGATTGAAAATGGTGAAAGAAATGGAAGAAAAATTAAAGAGAATTCAGTAGAAGCTGAAAGAGGTCGTAGACCACCAGAAGAGCTATGCGAACCTCAAAATAATACCAAGGGAGTATTATGTGGGAGACATAGTATTATTAAGGGTGAAGCCAACAAAAAGATCCATAAAATCTTCTAATCTTGACTTCAGATATGTGGGTCCATTTGAGATTGTAGCTAAGATAAGCCCAGTTGCATACATACTAGCTCTACCACCAAACTTATCCTAAATCCATAATGTCTTTCATGTTTCCCTATTTAGAAAATATATTTTTTATCATACTCATGTTTTAGATGTTTTCAAATTGCAGATGATTGATGGATTAAATATTGAGGTACGATCTATTCATCTACTTGGTTTTATAACCAATAATATGAGGAAGAGAAGCATAGAGTAATATCAGGTCTAATGGGACCACTACTTAGACATAAATTCTACGTTGGAAGATGTGGTAGATATGCAACAACATTTTCCTTATTTATTTGAGTAGATGTAGGCTCTATAATTAACTTTTATATGATTTCATGATATATGTATATATACACAGGGATGTGGAACTAGATACTGGGTAGAGTAAACTGTCTACTATATTATTGAGTAGAACATCTTATAAATGTTTGGTATTGCTAATTGAAGTGTTTTGGAACATATGATGGTGTATGTTTAACTGATTATATTATGACATAATCTATGATGTGATTATATGACAATTATGATAAAATGTGATTCTATGTTGATAAATATGATTGAAATATTTAGTGCTAAATGAAATCCATGAATAGGTTTGAATATCTTTGGTTTTTGTAAAATATAAGAGTATAAAAAAGTATTTATTTTGCTTAACCTAGTCTAAAACACAAGGGACTGTGTTTCTCTCTAGTGGAGGAGGATGTAACGACCCACCTCACGTGATTAATGAATCGAAGTAAAGAAATAATAAATTTATCTTTTTCATGTAAAACATGGTACACTCCTGACGGTCTTTATGAGTGCATGACAATTGCAAGGTGTCCATGAAAGGTAGAAATTCAACAAAAAAAGGTAAGAAAGGGAAATGATGATTTGGCTCACGAGCACATGGAAACTCGTGCTTTGCATATCATTTAGGTAATTTGCAAATTGCATCTTTGTGTGAGATATGTTTGTTTGAATATCACTTGTTGTTATGGAATGAGAAATACTTTTTGGGTGGCAATGATGATGGAATCCACTTTCTTTTTTATGCATGTATGTGTAATATTTGGAATTTTATTTTAAAAAAGGTTTTCCATATGTTGAAGCTTATATTATTAATATTGTGTTGCTTTAAAAATAAATGTAATAGTTGCCCATAGAGTTTGGTTATAGATGAGACTAAATTTAATAAATAATATGTGTGTGAGACATACTCCTTAATTGCTATAGTTAGTATATGCAAATGTGTCAAATTTTGTTGCATTGCCATGATATCAAGTTATGTGCACGAAGTGGTGGGAAAGATGTCTTAGTTATCTGAAACTATGCATGAGAGATGTGAAACAACAACACATCGATTTATTCATTTAATGGAATGATAGGAAGAAGGTATGGGGAACCATAAGGGAAAAATAGATGGAAAGTGATAGGGGAGTGCATGCATACTGAGCTAGACATCTACAAGGAAGGAATGAAGGAACGTGATGCAAGGGAGCTAGAAAGCATGGAATTTAGGTCAAATGTTCCATTATACTTCCTTATAATGATTGTGTATTTTGAGGATTAATGTGATGAAAGGATGGTTGAAATTTTTTGTTATATATTAAATTGAATCGCGTTGTTGTTCTTGTGTTGTGATAAAAGGAAAAGAAAATAAATCTTTGTGTTTTTTAAAATGATGAATTGTTGAGTGGGACATTGCCTTGTTGATATGAACAATTGATTTGTTCTTTTAAAAATATATATATAAAGTAAAGAATTACCTATGAACTCTTTATTTTTTTGAATGCTAGAAATAATGTTTAGTGGAGCAAGGAAGGTTTTATGAAATTTTTCCTGTGTTCTGAAGGTAGTTTTAAAAGAAAGTATCTGTTTAAAAAAATTCTTTGAGTTATGTCTTGAGTAAGGAGATTTGTAAACCAATATTTGATATTACTATTGCATAGTATATGTGAGTTCATAGTAGATTGTATATTCATTTGACTTGAGCCGTATTTGATCCCTGGTGATGCCTCATGACTTCCTCGTGTGTCGTTTGAACCGAATACATGGTTGGTCATCATCTAGAATAACCTCTAAAATAAGGGATTGTTGTATGAATATGTGAACGGTAGTACCAAGGAGCTTACAGAAAAGTGATGGTGAGATATAATTTTACTGTTGGGAAATTACCAAATTACCAATTATCAAGACTACAATTTGAAATAAATATTACACAATTGGTTTGAGTTTAGAAAATAGCATAGGTTTTCTTTGCTAGATGTCTATTGAACTGCGCAAACCAAACTATAGCTGGGAAATAGAAACTTCTTTATGTATTAAAAGAGGCAAGACCTATTTTATCTACATCCTCTTTGGCAATGATATGTAATAGAAAATGGTATTGTAATATTTGTCAATATTGGAGGCTAAGTTATGAATTGAATGGGACATAAAATAATATGTTATTCTTATTTAGTGGATAATTCTATGTTGAATGTATATCCTAAAATGCTTTTGAATTGTTGTTGTTAAACATCAAATAGAAAATTTAGTTTGACTTGGTAATAAGTTTTGGATGAACTATAAAATATTTAAAAATTGTTAAGTTATCTAGTGTAGCTAGAAGCCTCAACATTACTTGGGGAAACATTTTTTAACCATATCCTT
The DNA here is from genome assembly GCA_028583015.1 of Wollemia nobilis. NCBI lineage: Eukaryota > Viridiplantae > Streptophyta > Pinopsida > Araucariales > Araucariaceae > Wollemia > Wollemia nobilis. The sequence goes on along the minus strand of JAQPPZ010016368.1, from coordinate 549,352 downwards.
GAGAGTAGGAATGAGTGTTCGTAGTGGATGACAACCTAGATATTTAACTTCTTAATATTAGAAGCCTTAAATAATAAAGTATAGTACGCGAGTAGTGTTACAATAGTAAAACTTGTATTGCTTTTTTTGAACTCTAAAAAGGATAAACATAAATGGAAAATAATATCTAAATACCTGAAGTAGTGGTTTGTAACCTGGTCGAGTGGTGTTAAGACTAGTTTATCAGGGTTCTTGATATTTGAGGATTCCCTATACCAAACCTTGCATGTTAACTTAGTTCTTTAACAAATACCAATGGAATAAATATCGTAAAAGATGTTTTCCTTTTGTGCGAGCTAATTGGGAAATGAAAATAATGTCCTGTAAACCACTAAGTTAATCGAATCAAACTCTAAAGGAAGCAATCAAAAAGTAACATTTACTTATTAGAGTTAGATAAAATGGAAACTGTGAGCCGAGTATGTCATAGCAAAACGACCACCTTTCTATGGTCTAATCTTATGGTAAGCCTAGTAAATGACCATAGAAGTATTTCTAGACCTTAGGGTGGTACTTTTGTTGAGTAGTGTTCAGATTGTTTTCTTTGATAGAATTCAATTGCTCTTGTTTCAAATGCTTCTTTTGAAAAAACGAAAAACTTTTACTTGAGAAAGAATTGGATGTTCTTTATGAAAAGAAATAATTAGTTTAATAAATGTAATGAGATCATTGGGAGGTTATGACAATATAAAAATAATAAAATACCCAATAGTTGTGAGGTGCGGGTATACACACAACAATATTTGGGGTAACTGATGACTGACATAATTGGTCATAAACTATGACTCTATCATATTGGAATGAGAAGCTAGTATGGGACATATTTTCTAGGTTGTTACTCGAGGAGCACTATGATAAATTCCAAGCTCATTAAACTTAGCTAGATTAGCCACAGGGTTTCTTATGGGATAAACCATTGTGGGTTGTAGTGAGCTTGTGTAATGAAGTCCAAGATCAACATATTGATATGGCACTAACTGACTCCAATAAAAAGGACTCACCAGTTAGTCATAGATGCATAAATATGTTAACCTCTTCCATGCTAAATCATAATGAGTCGACTAGTTAGTCAAAGGTTCAGTATGATGAGGTAAGAGATAAAATTGTCCACCCTCTAGCTGTTATAGGCCCTAGAGGATAACCCTTGTCATGGTTTGGTCCTCACGTTGGAACACGTAGATGATAAATGAGGGCAACTGGATCCATAGAATGGCAACTCAAGTTTTGGTTGCAATAGTCTTGAGCCCAAAAGTGGTTTGTTATGCTTGTGTTATATTATCTACATGTGATTAATACATTGTGAGATCCAAAATTGTTGTTAACCTAAACCTAACTTTTAGGATCTAGGTAAATATTTTTAGGATTAAGTAATAAACTTCATGGAAAAAATATCCTAAGCTTTATTTAACTTTATTTTTGCATAAGCAGGTGAGTAGTAGACATGGGTTGTCATACCAGTCTCTATGAGGAGGCATGTAGAAAGATGCACCCAAGTCTAAAACCTAGGTATATAAAATAGATCTACTATTGCTAATACAGAAAGCCTCACACGTTGTCGTCTCTCCTAAATTTATTGTCCTAGACTTAGCTAATTGTTGAAATTTATTTTTACCATTTTTTTCCTTTTATAGTTGTCAACAGTCCTTTGAGTACCTTGGCTTTCCACAATACCAACACTTTTGTTTTAGCTTGCATCCTTTAGACTTAGATTTGGATTGTGATCTACCTTGTTGACTCCTCTTGAAATATCGATCTCTTATAGCTAGGGCTTCATTTATTGAGGATTATAGAGATGTTTTCCACCTCAACTCTTCTAACAACTAAGCGGCTACCACATCATCAAATTTTAGAGTTCATGATGATGCATTGTTGATGGTCATCACCAAATGATCCCAAGTCTCTGGAAGGGAATAAAGTAGGGTGATAGCTCTACCCTCATCCTCCATCTTCACATTAATTGAAAACAGTTTATTAATAAGGGTACTAAACTCATTCAAGTGATATGCCATAGATGAATCCTCCTTCATCCTTAGGCTATAAAGCTATTTTTTTAGAAAAATCTTATTTGTTTTCGATTTTATCTCATACAAATTTTCAATATTCTTCCAAAGGTCTTTCATGGTTTTTTTAGTAACATTGAACAAATAAAGCCTTTTAGGCATAGATGAATTGTAGAAACCACCTTCCTATCCAACGTTGCTTACTCCTCATATTTTATGCTACGTGGTTTACTCACGATCCCTTTCAAGCTTGGGACTTGATCGTTTAGAACCAATAAATATTCCACCTTCATCCTCCATAGGATAAAGTTCTTGCCATAAAACTTTTCAATCTCAAACATAGTTACACTCCAGTAATTATTTCAGCTATCACTCACACAAAACCCTAGGCTCTGATACTAGATGTTAGAAAAATATCAAATTATGGCAAGCAAAAAATACAATAACATAGAAAAACAATAACACAAATTTTATGTGGAAAACTTGCAATGTGCAAAAAAATAATGAGACAAGGGTAGCTTCAATATTTTATTGATTTCGACTAATTTTTTACATTTAATCAACATTTACATGCAAGGGGTCATTTCCCTTTTATAGAAAAAAAGAACTGTTCATTTGCTTTTCAAAACAGGAAGACTCCAAAAAATTGTTTGCTTCCTATTTCAAAAACCTGTTCGCTTCCTCTTCCAAAAAATTGTTTGCTTCCTCTTGCAAAATTTTTTTGCTTCCAAAAAATTGTTTGTTGCCTCTCACAATGTACGGATGCCCAAGTGATACGATTGTATGGATTCCCAAAATTATGATTTTACAAATACCCAAAACATTTATGGATGGGCCTGGAACTGCACCATCATACACCTTGCTGATAAATAATATTAGAGATATAGATATTGACTTCACCTCCTAACAGTGTCAGACCCTCCTAATTCCTAACTTTAATGACCCAAAAATATTATGTGTAGGTATACACGCATCTCCATACCATACACAAGTAATTATGTGTAGGTATACTACGAGTAGTGTGAGTTAAGCTATCCATATCGTCTACACGACGAGCTATCTTAACTTAGATGTAGTCTCTCCACAACTTAGTTCTTTATCTCTCTAAGGGGGTCTCAATTCCCTTAGGTCTCCTATGTTCACCCTAAGGGTTTATTAATTCCCTTAGGTCACCTCTAAGTTCACCCTAGAACTCTACTCTTGGATTTATATTTGTAAGAAACTAAACAAAAATACATTTAGATACTAAAACAACAAAGAGTAATCACTAAGCATCCAAAAAATAAAGAAGGATTAACACTAAAAAAAATGTCATCCATGGAAAGAGAATCAGTTACCTATTATAACCAAACATGGAAATAAAGTAAAAGTACCTTATCTAAACCAATAAATAGTTATTGCATTAAATATTGCATGGTAAATTCTCCTTACTTTATAGAATACTACATTAACTGCATTAGGGATATCTCCCTACAATTCTAGTCTATTTGAGCATAAGTAAATCAGTATAAAATACAATTACCTATACTTTATTTCCATTGATCTCCCTACTTCTCCTTGCTTCCCATTGGTTCTTTGAGGGTAGTAAGGGATCAGGGTACTCATGGTTCAGGATAGGCATGCCTCTAAATGCATCTATTCATTTACTTTACCAAATTGCAACTATACAAAATTCAATTAAGTTTCCAACCATCTAATGCATAGTAGATATTATAAAATATCCTTTACTTTTATTTTCACCTCTCAATTTCCCTTAGAGAGTCATCCAACATATACTACTTAGATCAAGGTCTAACTTTAATCAAATCCATTCATGTCTTAAAGCATTAAAGTCCCATACCTTTAACCTCTAAAACAATCCTTCATTCATTCCCTAAATCAAAGCCCCATAACTTCAATTCAAAGAATAAATCTAACATCCTTTTAATTCACAATTCTAATCAAATCTAATATTTTTTTAAAGCATTAAATTCCCATACCTTTAACCTCTAAAATAATCCTTCATTCAACATAAACTTTGTCATCAACTTTATAACATAATTATATTTTCCTTAGAAGTCCTTTTAGTAAAGTCTACATTATAGACTTTACTAATAAAATATTTTCACCCTTAATATTAGATTCATAACCTCAATTAAAGATTCACAAGCTTATCTAAAGATTCACTACTTTAGTTAAAAATAATCCCTTCATGATCTTGTTACACAAAAGGTCTTACTTTAATTAAAACCACATAAGGTAAATCTCAATAATTAAAGGTCACTTTAATTAAGATCTCATAAAATAATTCATAATAATCAAAGATCTTACTTTAATTAAAATCTCTTAATATAATTCATAATAATCAAATGTCTCTCTTTAATTAAAATCTCTTAAGATAATATTAATCAAAGGTCTCATTTCAATTAAAATCTCCTAAGATAATTCATATTAATCAAAGGTTTATCTTTAATTAAAATCTCTTAAGATAATTCATATTAATCAAAGGTTTCTCTTTAATTAAAATCTCCTAATATAATTCATATTAATAAAAGGTTCTCTTTAATTAAAATCTCTTAAGATAATTCATAAAAATCAAAGGTCTCTCTTTAATTAAAATATCTTAAGATAATTCATATTAATCAAAGGTCTCATTTCAATTAAAATCTCCTAAGATAATTCATATTAATCAAAGGTCTCATTTCAATTAAAATCTCCTAAGATAATTCATATTAATCAAAGGTTTCTATTTAATTAAAATATCCTAAGATAATTCATATAAATAAAAGGTTTCTCTTTAATTAAAATATCCTAAGATAATTCATATTAATCAAATGTTTCTCTTTAATTAAAATCTCCTAAGATAATTCATATTAATCAAAGGTTTCTCTTTAATTAAAATTACATAGGTAAACCTTACTAATCAAAGATTCACAACCTTAGACTAATACGCCTTCATGGCGGATGCGAAACAACCTCTGCAGAAAGGTCAAAGGACTACCAAAATTAGAGTCCAAACAAGGTAAAACCAGGTGCTAGGCTTTCTTTTCTGCCGCCACTACCTGTCCCAAAGGGACTAAGCTTACATAGCAACGAAACTCCCACACAGATGCGGGTGGTTTCCCGTTACAAGAAACGCTTCCCAAACACAACACTCCTACTTAACACAGGTGGTTTTTCCACTACAAGTGGCGCTTTTCAAACATAGTGCTTGCTCTAAAACATGGGTGGTTTTCCCACTACAAGCGGCACTTCTCAAACACAACACTCCTACTTAACATAGGTGGTTTTTCCACTACAAGTGACACTTCAAATGCATGATGCTTTCCATTTAAAACAGGTGGTTTTCCCATGACAAGCAACACTTCAAATGTGCAGTGCTTTCCATTTAAAACAGGTGGTTTTCCTACGACAAGCAGTGCCTCAAATATGCAATGCTTTCCAATACAAGCATCTAAACACACTGTGATTCACACTACAAGCATCTAAACATGTAGTGCTTCACACTACAAGCATCTAAACACCTAGTGTTTCACACTACAAGCATCTGAACACACAGTTATTCACACTACAAGCATCTAAACACACAGTGCTTCACACTTCTTAGATGCAGGGGGTTTCCAAACCTTTCAAAGGGATTATCACACTATAGGGGAGTATAACCAGGTTTCAATCTAAATCATTCATCATACAAACACATGTATAAACGGATAAAGTTTTAAAACCCTCCAACCTTAATACTCTTGCGAAATGGAATCCGGTGGTGTCTTGGCTACCTCTCCCTTTGCTTGCTACATGCTCATGTATTTCCCGATCGCCTAGTCTATGTCCTTCTCTGTCTTCTACCTTCTTCCTTCCTTTTATTCCTTCATTTTCTTCCTCTCTTGCACCTTACGTGTTCCTTTGCTCTAGGTGGCCCATCCGTCGTCCCTTCTCTAATCCTGAGCCAACCTCGAGCCTCCCCTTTCTTCAATGCTTTTTTCCCTCATCCTCTTTTTCCCTGGAAATAAACAGTTCTTTTACCTATAACTTCCATCTATGGAAATCAATATCCCCCTATATTATTTACATATATTGCACTATATAGGAGAAAGGGATATTTACATTATTAAAATGAAGAATGGTACCCTTTTTAATAAAATATCCTTTACATGATATTTTATCACCATTTAAAATATATTTCTTTTATTTAAAACAATTTCATAATTGCTCTTTTTTTTAAATAAAATATTTCTATTTATCTTAAATGGATTTTTCATTTATTTCACTTAATTAAAGTCTATTAATGAATTTACATTATCATTAAAATGAACTTCTTTAATTATTTTAAATGAACTCTCATTTATTAATTGAAATGAAGTTTACTAATGATTTTAAATGAATCATATCATTATTTAATCAAAACCTCATTAATTAATTTAAATGAATCTTCATTTAGCATTTAAATTTAATTTACTTTCCTTCATAAAAATGATGCTCTATTATCACTTCAACATAACAATTTACTTTATGCATCCACATACATTTTGCAGTTGTTCTCCTATTGAAATTCCAACATTATGCTACCCAAGCCATGATGCAGTAGAGAGCAATCAAATTTATAAAACAACAAAGAGAGAATCTTTCCATCAACCCAATAACCTATCTTAACCAAATATTTTACGATAGCTACTAGGATATCAACTAAGGCTCAAGGTGATCAATCATCAATGATTATCCCTTCTGATAATTCATACCTATATGAAGATATCTATCCATGTTACCTCTAATTACCTTAATTATTATTTCCCCTAATCTTAAGTACCCTCGTTTCTATTGGATGCTTCTACCTTCACCTACGAGTGTACCTGATCCTGCACACTTGGCAATATGTTAGTGATAACATGCCCTTATAAATAAACTAAACATCATATAGTTGGTTCAATTATTTAAACTAAGTATCACCATATCATAGGTTAATACATTATTTCTTTGTGCCATATAGTCTGCTAGGGAGGATCATGACACTAACAATGACAACGATGCTAAGTGTAGCACGAGTGACAATATTCCTAGTAAGTGAGGTGGTGATATATTTAGACATGAAATATTAAATTCTTCATCTAAGAAAACATACAATGGTTGCTACCAAATTGTATAATTATTAAAATTGTATGATGTATGATTGTACAATATCACAACCATATAATTTACTAAAAATATACAGTCTCATCAAATCGTACACTTTGGTTGATCGTACAATCCATGCAAAATTCTTCAACTATGCAGTTTGTATGGTTCAACAAATCATACAAGGAGGTCATTTTGCCAATTGTTCACTATTCTCAAATCAATAGATTTTGGTGTTTGTGATTGTATGGAGTGTCGATTTACTCTAACCATAGCAATTTCTACAACTTTGCATCTAAAAACTATACTCCTTGTATGATTGTCATTACTCATAAGTCTTAATTATAATTATACATTTACCAGTAATTTGCATGGCTAACTTAATAGTTGCATTTGCTACTGATCTTTAGTAGCATGATCTCGATAACACCATGGTCGTGTTGAATGCTCCAGTTTGTTATTATATTTTATGCAACCATCTGTACAATTTCTGGTAGTAACCTTATTCTTCCAAACCTGCAATAAACACTTACTCTAATAGAGATTTCTACCTGCAACTATTCAATAATATTGCATAGAATAGCACAAATAATAGCATCACCATAGTAGCATCCAATTGCCATCACATGCACACATAGTTGTGCTCAAAGATAGATTTGCATTGATAATGGTTGTAGAATGTAATGTGCACATACAATATGAACTAAAAAATCCATTTCAATCCCATATAATCCATCTCAACATTAACTTTTTTTCTAATATATATAATAATTGTGTAACATAATAATTGTTTGGCAAGATTCAAACCTAGGTCTCTTTCTTAAAAGTTTTTGTTATATGGAATTTAAATGGGTCCCACTTGTATGACAACATGATTATGTTATCATGATATTACATCATCTTGATAATTCTATTAGTTAAAAAGATTTCAACCCTTGTCTCCACCTTAAAATTCAAGGTATTTAATCAATTGAACTTCTTTCATTTGATGTCATTTGATCAAATATATTTTTTCAACTTATTAAATCGAATTGAAATACCCTCACCCATACTACATCATCAACACGTAGTGGTATTACAACAACTTGACCATTATGAATGTAGCACTTGACATAATTTTGTGAGATTCACCTATGGATTGAGATGAAGATATGAGACCCAAGATCTAGGTGAAGCAAGCAAGTTACATAATCAAATGATTACCTATTCTAGTTAAGAAGGCAAACAAAAATATGTAGAATAATAATATTCCACAAGTACAAAATTACAACTAAAAACTATATATATTCTCCCATTCTTCTATGCTTAGCTATAAGCATGAGATGGGTATTTATGGGAAACACCCAACAAGAAATATTATCAATAATTTTACACATGGCATCAATGAGAAATGAATAAGTCAACATAATGAATGCGATTGTGACACATATGTGTGAGAAAAATGAGTCAACATAGTGAGTGAGATCATGTCATATATGTGCAAGAGATAAATAAGTCATCACATTGAGTGGGAATGTGACTCATGTGTGTGAGAGATGAATAAGTCAAAAAAAATACTGAGAATGTGACACATGTGATATGAATAAGTCAACACGGTGAGTGAGAATGTGACACCACATCTATGAGAGATAAATAAGTCAACACCTACCTAAGAAATCTTATCCTAAGTGCTAGGATAACTAATGCATAAAATAATAAAATGCACTAACACCCCCCATAAGCACAACTTAGGTGGGTATGGATAGATGGGTCCTGGAAAATGTGTAGCCATATTAGGTACCCATGTACAAAATGATCTCTCATAAGTGAATAAATGAGAAAATCCATAGGAAAAAAACTCCATTCTAAAAGAGAAAAAATACTAAAGTGTCATGCTTAATGGAAGAGTATCATATACCCCTAATAAAGCTCATAAATAGAGTGTTAGCATAACTATGTTTATTACATTATTAGTATGGTTGTTAGCATAGTTACAACCACTACTATTAAGCGCCTTGGTAGTTTCGTAACCTCCGGAACTATTCTAAGTGCTCATTGTATTATTTAAACAATGCTTGTTTAATGGTAATAGTTCGCTATTTTCTACATGGTATCAGAGCAGGAGGAAGGTATTTTTTTACTGGGCACAATTTTCAAAACTCGTCCAGACCTGTGACTCGGGCTCACTTCTCGAGATCGACTGGACCTAACTGGGCAACCAAGGGACTTAGTCGCATCTCCTGAAGCCGAAGGACACTTGACAGATGCTGGATCTCACTGGACGTAGGCATGGATCTCGAGGTCAATCTGGACTGGTTTTGACTCAAGCACATTTATTGAGGTCATACCGATGCTAGATTGAAACGACCTGACAGACCTTGGATCTGGCATGGAGCCCGAGGTGGCTGATTTACATGTGGTGATGACCTGGACTGACACGTGGCACCACCTAGACTGGACTAACATGGACCTGACTGGACTGACCTGGACATGTTGCAGATAGGCCACACGCCACCCGGACCTTGTTGTGACACGTGTCTACAGCAAAATTTGACACCACTAAGCGACTGCCCAAAGGCAGTCACTTAACGAGGGGCGCGCCTCACCTTTTATTCAGGTGAGGCAAACGCCGCCTCCTGAATGTGGGACTAAAAGTCCCACATTCAAAATTTTTCCCGCAGAGGCGGGAAAGCCTTCAATAGAAGGTAGGCCCCCTTCAAATATTTGTCGAGCTAGCTAGCCCTACTGGATAGGGGGCGCAAAGGAAAGCCTCCCGACTAAGAGGTCGGGAGTTCAAACCCCACCGAGGACACCCGCGCCTAGGTAAATATTTTTTTTTGTTATTTTTCTATTTTTTTTTAGTATTTTTTTAATTAATATATTAATATTGTTAGTTTTTTTTTAACTAACAGTATTTTTATTATTAATTAAATTCTTTACTAAAATTATTTAGAAATTTACATTAAAAATTAGAATATTTGCCAAAGCAAAGGGGCTATTTTTTTCTTCTAAAAGGCACCATTTTTTTTTCAAACTTGAAAAAAAGAGGGGGGGATGATGAGTAATTTTTTCTGAAAAGGTAATTTTTTGGCATTATTGTAAAGGTGCATTTTCGGAAGTGCCCGACACCTAGTGGTTTATTTTTGTGGGCACTTTTATGTTGTATGTTGCATGCTTCATTTTTTTGAACTACTTCATTAAAATTTAACAATCAAATTCACTCCCTAAGTCCTCAGAATCATTAAAACCCATCCGTGCAATTTATTGCACTACAGTGTTCGATATTTGTGATACCTCTGGCCAGCACTTATAGGTAAAGTTGTCATGATTGCGCTATTGTATCTGCCACCTAATATAGCTGCCACAATGACGTCTGAGTTTGTTCTCTATGAATCGTCGGGGAGAGATAAGTTTGCCATTTTTTTTTGCTATTATTTTACTCCATCTACTACCCTAATCGTTCTTGTGTTTAGGCGTAAATCCTGACAATAGTTCTGACATCCACAGTCTTTAGGGGAAGTTATGCCCCACGCATGAGGATTTATGAATTTCTATGGTAGGTGCCATCAACAAGACGATTCCCTTTCAGTACCGCCTAAGTACCACGTATCATATAATCTTTAAAATTACCTATAGTCTCCCTCACGTAAGGGCGGGTAATTTTTTTGATTTTTCAAAATACCTATAGTCTCCCTCACATAAGGGCGGGTATTTTGTATGGTATAATGGCCTGGAATTAAGGTATATAGAAAGGGCGACCAATTGGTGATATAAGGAACCTTCACAATGGCCTCTGCTGCAAAGTTAATGACCAAACCACAAAACAAGAACAAGCAACCCAAGGTGAATGTTGTTGTTGAAGAATCTAACTCAGATTCTGAATGGGCACACAAGGTGCTCATGACTACCACAACCTCCAAGGAGAAGGATCATGTATGGTATGTCAATTCTGGCGCTAGTAAGCACATAACTGGTGACAAATCATGGTTTGAATCATTTGTGGCCAAAGAGGGCAGACCTGTCACTATTGCTGATGATAAAACCTACAAGGTTCAGGGAGAAGGTATAGTTTCAGTCACTCTTCCTAATGGCAAGTGTCATATTAACAAAGTCCTCTATGTTCCAGGACTAGATAACAATTTTTTGTGAGTCACACAAATCCTGGATAAATATATGGTTGTCAACTTTCGTGTTGAGAATGGCAAGAAGTGTTGTTCTATTACCGGGAAGGGTAAGTAGATTACAACATCTTCATATAAGCATGGCTTATTTTCCCTAGATGCTATCTCTACTCCCCATGTTGCCATGATAGTCTCTACCAAGGAGGCCACTTCCCTCTGGCACAAGAGATATGGGCATCTTAGTTTTGGCTACTTACTTAAGCTTAGTAAGTATGAGATGGTAAAGGGTATTCCTTCCCTTTCTTCCACATTGCCAGTGTGCTATGACTGCTTGGCAGGAAAGTAGCATAGAGTACCTTTTGAGAAGAGCTCAACACGAGCACAAAACCTCTGGAGTTAATTCACACCGATCTGTGCGGTCCTTTCACACCCAACAGTTGTGGGAGGAAGAGGTATTTTTAGTTATTTGTAGATGACTACTCAAGAAAGATGTGGGTTATCTTTCTTCGATTGAAATCTGAGGCTTTTGATTTCTTCCAGCAATTCAATAAATCTGTTGAGGAGTCAGGGACTTCTATAAAAACCCTCCGCTCATATCATGGGGGGGAGTTTACCTCTAAATAATTTTCAGAATTCTTAACTGAGCATGGAATCACGAGACAGTTAACAACTGCCTATACTCCTCAGCAAAATAGAGTTGCTGAGAGAAGGAACTGTTCTATTATGGAAATGGTTCGTCATATGCTCATAGGAGCTACTCTTGGGCAACAATATTGGGCATAATCTATCACCACTTCAGTATATATATTGAATAGGGCACCCACAAAGGCCCTAAAAGGAATGACTCCATAGGAAGCATGGAGTGGTCAAAAACCCTCCATATCTCATCTTCATATTTTTGAATGTCAAGCTTTCATGTACATACCAAAAGAGAAAAGGAAGAAGCCAGATGAGAAGACATTGAGATGCATTTTTCTTGGCTATGATGAGCACTCTAAAGGTTATCGTTTGATAGATCCTTTGACCAAGAAAATTCATATCAGTAGAGATGTTATTTTTGATGAAGCTTTCACATCACAAAACACATATAAGGTATACCTAGATCTTGTGGAATCTAAGGAAGAGACGTTCCCTTTGTCAACACAGACAGGAGGTCCTTCCACATCTTCTTCAACACCAAAAACAAAGAATCTAAAATGGTATACAAGCACAATCAGGGACACAAAGTTATCCACTCCACCAGATTTGACTTTGGATAGACCTCATACTCGCAGTATGGCTCAAAGGGAAAAAGTAGTCGTAGAGACCAGTGAGGTTGATGATCTTTGTCAATATTTTGAGGATTTTGAGGAACTTTCTATAACTCCGCATAAGGAAACAGAGGATATGGATATAGATGATGACAGGGTGTTTTTGTCTTCAATGAATGAACATGAACCTGTCTCTGTACAAGATGCTCTTAGCAAACCACAATGGAAGGATGATATGGATGCTGAGTACAAGTCTTTGAAAAAGAACAAAACTTGGGAGCTTGTCGATCTGCCATAAGGAAAGAAGCCCATTGGCTGCAAATGGGTGTAAAAATTCAAGTATAAAGCAGATGGGACAATTGATAAGCATAAGGTCCATCTTGTTTCAAAGGGCTATGCTCAAAAGGAAGGCATTGGCTATGAGGAAACTTTTGCACCTACTGCTCGGATGACCACTATTCGAGTTCTTTGTGCTATGGCAGCATAGTATGGGTGGAAAGTTCACCAGATGGATGTAAAGAGTGCTTTTTTGAATGGTGATCTCCAAGAGGAAGTCTACATGACTCAACCTGAAGGATTTGAAGTGGTAGGCCAAGAGAAAAAAATTTGCAAGTTGGTCAAATCGTTGTATGGTTTGAAACAAGCTCCTCGAGCTTGGTATATAAAAATGGATAATCACCTCCTGCAACATGGGTTTAAGAGATGTTCATCAGATGCAAACCTCTATTTCAAGAAATAAGGTTCAGAAATGTTTTTTTTTTTTTTTTTTTTTTTGTTATTCTTTTTGGGGGATTGAACCTATGATCTCTACTGTCAAAAGTGACTTGTGTAAATATTTTGAGATGACAGATCTCAGACTTCTCCATTATTTTCTTGGTTTGGAAGTAAGCCAGAAGGAGCACTACATTAAGGTGTCTCAGTAAAAATATGCCAAGACACTGTTAGAAAAATATCACATGACTAATTGTAATCTAATGGCAACTTTGATGGAATCAGGTCTTTAGTTATCGTGATATGATGATTCACCTCAGGTAGATGGTACTCTTTATTGACAGTTGATTGGGAGTCTCATATATCTGACCAATACTATTCCATATATCATATTTGTTGTCAACTATCTTTCGAGGTTCATGCAAGAGCTTAATACCACTCATTGGAAAGCAGCAAAGCGTGTTCTTCACTATGTCTGTGGTACTATGGAATATGGCCTAGAATACAAGAAGAATAACAAATTCTTCTTGCAAGGATACACAGACTCTGACTATGTCGGGTCATATGATGATCGCAAGTCAACTTCAGGATATATTTTTCATCTTGGATCCGGTCCTATCTCTTGGCACAGTAAGAAGCAACAAGTGGTTGCTATCTCATCTACAGAGGCAGAATATCACACCACACGTGAAGCTGTGTGTGAAGTGATATGGTTATGTCGCATTCTAACAAGTATGGGTCATCCATCAAAATCTCCAATACACTTGTTATGCGATAACCAGAGTGTTTTGAACCTTGTTAAGAATCCAGTGCATCATGAGAAAACCAAGAACATTGATACACAATGCCACTTCATTCAAGACGAAGTTCTAAGGCACCGAATTTAGCTTCAGTACATTCCCACCGATGCTCAAGTTGCAGACATTTTCACTAAGGCACTTGCACGTGTCAAATTTGAATTGTTTCGTAGCTCACTTTGTATTGCCAAATGATGTAATCAGGGGGGATGTTAGTATAGCTAGTAGTTATCCAATTACCCAAATAATGTAATAATGGGGGATGTTAGCGTAACTATGTTTATTACATTATTAGTATGCACTACTATTAAGCGCCTTGGTAGTTTCGTAACCTTCAAAACTATTTTAAGCACTCATTGTATTATTTAAACAATGATTGTTTAATGGTAATAGTTCGCTATTTTCTACATAGAGAAGGTGAAAATATTTTCTATCTACTTTGATGTAGGATAATATTGCAAATAAAGAACTTGCTCTTGAATGAGCTCTTTAATCTAGTGCATATGTATCTCAATATGGTTGGTCCTCTAACGATGGACTAGATTCTTTGAGATTTGGATAACACTAAAATTTTCATAAAATATGACTGTGGGCTTCTAAAAAGGTATTCCAAAATCATTAAGGATGGTCTAAAGCCAAACAACCATAGTGGCAATATTTACAACTCCTTGATACTCAACCTCTATGTAAGACAAAGCAATAGCATGTTGTTTTTACTTTGCAAACCAATGAGACTAAAATCAAGGTGAAATTTATAGCCAAACATAGACTTGTGATCATCAATATTGCCTATCCAATTACCATCTGTGTAGCCAATCAAGGAAGAAGTAGTAGATACAAATAGTGAATCCCAAAGTTGTAAGTTCCCCAAACATAGTGAAGGATGCATTTGGTTGCTTTGCAAAAGAATAAAACCATACCAACTACATAAGATATCTCAAGATAGGTATGAGTCAAATAAATAAGGCTATTGATAAGTTGACGATACAAAGTGGCATCAACATGTGAAGTGGAACATTGTCTCCTTAGTTTGACTCTAGATAGAAATAAGTTGGGGTAGACTTACAGTCAGTCATAAAAACTATCAAGTGGATCAAGAGCATACATGTATTGTGCAAGAGTAATCCTAGAAGGATATTTTGTAATCTCGATCCTAAGAAAGTAGTGTAGTAAGACTAAGTCTATCATAGCAAATTTTTCTTAGAGAGTAAATTTAACTCTACCAATACTAGATGAGGAATCCCTTGTAATTATTAGGTCCTCAACATAGAGAACAAAAAATAGTACATCATCTTACCTCAAGATATAGGCATTGGGATCTGAGTGACATATTTTAAATCCATGAGAGAGAAGAAAGGTATTTATCTTGCCATACCAAGCTCAAGGGGCTTTTTTAAGACCATAGATAGACTTTTATAATATGCACACCAATGATGAATCTTGAATGAACTTTTATGGCTACTCTATGTATATGTCCACTTGAATATCACTATGAAGAATGTATTATTCACATCCATCTGATGTAGAACCCAACCACGAGTTGCAACAATAGTAAGAGTCAAGCGAATAGAGTTTATTTTTGCAAATAGAGAAAAGGTCTTAGTGTAGTGGATGCCAACACCTATCAAAAAATGTTTACCACTAGTCATGCTTTGAATTTACCAACAATTTTGTTCATAGCATACTTTGTTTGATAGATCCACTTACATCAAACTAGTTTCCTTTCCATGTATGATTCCTTATCAAGGAATTGTATTCTTCCTCCATCAATGAATCCCACTTAGCAATACCAGATGCTTCCTAAAATGAATATGGATAAATAAAAAAATTCAACATAGACTTGAAGATGGTGCTAATATTATGATTGATTCTACTTAGAGTCGGTAGAATATTCAATAAAATCACCTACCACATTAAGAATCTTCTGGGCCCAAAGAGGTATTGAAGTAGGAGAGGATAGAGCCTGCAAAAGTTGTCTCAAAGATAAAAGTGATGAAATTTGAAAAGCTTCCAATGTATCACTATCATATAAATCCTATATGAGAAAAGGTGCAATGTGTAAGATCAAGTTGGGAGATCTTTCTTCAAATCATACACTCCTCTCAATGAAGAGTTGATGAGTCTTTAGATGCAAAATTCAAAACCCTTTAACATCATCAGGAGAGCCAACGAAGATACAAGGTTGTCTTTGAGGTTCTGTTGTCTTGTAGTTCTTTAAATAAATACATGCACATTCAAGGGATTCAAAAATTCTAAAATGTTTCACTATGGGTTGTTGAATGTGCCAATATTCAAAATAAGTTATCCGTTTCCAGGCTTTATGAGGGATATCGTTTTGAATGTAAGTGACACATTTTATGACTTCGTTCCAAATTGTGGTGCAAGAGATCATTAGTGAATCATGCAACTTGCCATTTATTTAAAGGACTAATTCTTCTACTCAATAACTCCAATATGCTATGGACTATATGGAACTAAATTTTGAAGATCTATCCCCTCAAGAGAATAGAACTACTCAAATGTATGGTTCATATATTCTCTACCATTATTTGTGTGGAGAATATTGATGTATTTTCCTTATTTTTTTTCAGCAAGGGCCTTAAAGTTTTGAAAGTGTTCAAAGAATTTATATTTCTGATGAAGGAAAAAGAAGTGTAGCAAGAAAAACCGTTAATGAAGCTGAGTACATAATAAGATTTATTTGTGTGGAGAATCTTGATGTATTTTCCTAATTTTTTTAGCAAGGGCCTTAAAGTCTTGAAATTATTCAAAGAATTTATATTAGTGTAGACACCAAAACAACACCAATCCGATTATGTGACTGCAAACACTGATCGCATTGACACACACAGCCCCAAGGGCAGCCCCCAGAGGTTAAACAGTGGTCCTAACCACTCTCACAGTAGTTTTGGAAGGTCGGAGATCAATTTGGCACCTTCAGGCACTTTGCTCAATATCCGTTCCACCCTGGAACGAATTCAAACTGGGATTCGCCCCACCCAGGGACGAATTCTAGATTCGCTCCAGGGTGGGGCGAATTGCAGGTTTGACGGGAAAAAGTCAAATCTTGACAAATGGCAGCTCAGATCCACCACTTAACGCTTCCTTCATCGCATGGGAGTATGGGTGAGCATTTTCGAGCGTTAGAGGCAATTACAAGGGCAGTCATGAAGTCCCTATTCAGGGAGGAATCTCCTTCCCCCTGGGAAGGCATGATTGCCAAGTGGCGCCTCTGCATGCCCATTTCAAGAGACCTCCAGGTCTATAAATTGGTGAGTTTCCTCACCCCAAAATATAGAGAGAAGGAGCATTTTAGAGCAACGAAGTGCTGTCATTTTATTTTCATACCTCACACCTTTTGGATTTGCGCCTTTCACATCCTTGATCTCCTTTAGAGGGGAGGTCATTGGGTGACTATTGGGAGGACGAATATTGAGCCCAAAACCCGACATTTGGCCACAATATCCCACCAAATTTTTCGACAATACCCCACAAGAGGTTTTGGACCCATCCCAAGTGGATTGGTGCCGAAATCAGGCCTCAAACGATGGGCGGCCTGCCCCATGGGCGCCCCCTCCCACACTGCCACAGTCCTAATCGCCCCCTTTGGAGCGATGGGAATTCCATGGTAGACTTTCTTTCTTTCATTTTTGCATTCAATTCTATGATGCTTAGATAGGTTGTCATTTAAATTTCGTCTCGTTTTGAACAATTTTGATCATGTTTCTATCTTTGCTCGCTTCTACTAATCTACAGGTAGCATCATCAAATTCCCATTGATGGAGGCCAAATTGGGAAAATATGACCATCTGGGTCTTCCCAAAATACCCCCAATTAGCTAACCCCAAGTTTGTAGGTCTTTTGGAGCTTCCTAGGTAGGACATTTGGGACAGTACCTTTTCGGCATTTTGTTGCAGGTGAATTCGTCCCGCCCGGAGCGAATTCAAATCGGTGAGGAATTTCCTGACTGTTATTTTTGTAGGGCCTTCCTGGTGGTGTCTTGATGCCCCTATCAAATTTTTAGAGCATTTGGATTCATTTTAGTCATAGTTTAATTCATTTTTCTCATTCACTTATCGTAGGCTTGGGGATTGCATGCTTTGTTTTATCCGTAGGTGCTACTGACCATTTCTTGTTCCTTTGAACGTAGGGTCTAGACATCGGAGGAGCAGCAAGGAGTCAAGACTCATCAACGCAAGTGGTGGTGACATTTGGTCCACCCATTTTACATGTGGGCACGCGGAAGAAGGAAAGGCACCCATGGATGTAACAAGAACGCATACTTAAACGCTCCTAGCCCTTGGAAGGGGAGGATGCACATTGTAACCGAGTTGTGAAACATATCAATAAAAAGGGCTGTCTTCTTTATTCACATTTGTTTCATTTTGATTCACTCATGCTTTTCCCTCTTTTCATGCACTTTCAAATTCCTAGGATTTAGCGTTAAGTTTGGTTCTGTTTGCATCGCATCTTCGCTTTCCTTTTTGCTTCCGTATCCTCATGCTTTCAGTGGCGATCATGGTGGGACCTTGTCCTCTATTTTTAATATCAGATATCTGATCCAAACTTGGTTGTTTTTGCTTGCAGGTACCGCGTTTTCATACGCTGACTGTTGTTCGTTCCATCAGAGGGCGAATACAGAGCTGTAATTCGTCTCACCCAGGGACGAATGGGAATTCGCCCCACCCTATGATGAATACAGTCTTGTAATTCATTCCCCCCAGGATGAATTCCAGTCTATGAAGTTTTCGGGTAGAAACTCAGAACCGATAGATTTGGGCAGAGAAGAGGTAAGAGTCCTGAACTTTTCCTATCATTTTCTGTTATTATTTTTCTATTTTTTGGTTTCTTTTTGCATGCTTAGGAAAGGTTTTGCTGCATGTTTATTTTATTTCATGCAAAATAAAAAGAACCCCACACACCACATGGCAAATTAAACACCAAGGAGCTGGTCGTAAAACCCCAGCCCTTGATCAAGACCAACGGTGGATTTCATCACCACCTTGGCTTGAATTTTGCATTCATAAACCCCGATCGCTACTGTTGCTAGACGTAAATCCTGATGAAAGCTGACCGAGTGTAGCTGGGGTGATTCCCAGCACACGAGGATAAGTCTTCTATGGTAGGTGTCATAAATAGGGTGATTCCCCTTTCGTACCGCCTACGTTCCACGTACCATCTGCTCTCACGTACCTATAGTTTCCCTCACGTAAGGGCGGGTATATAGAGAGGTTGGTATATCAGCCTGGCAATGGTATATCGAAGGGGCGACCAATTTTGGGAGTCATAAGAGCCCTCATTTTGCATTTAAACGTTCTTTACAAAAACCTTCAAAAACAAAAAAAAAAACAAAACACACTAAACCAGGTTTAGGACACACTTTTAATATTTAAATGAGATAATCACTGCTTTGTGTGTGTGTGCTCTTTTCTGTTTAGTGTAGCATAAAAAATCATAAAAAGAGATAAAAAATCTACTTAGCTTGTAGAAAAACAACACCATGGTGTACACCCGTAGCCAAGCCCAATCAAGGGCGAAAGCTATGAAAAGTGTACAAGGGGGCACAAGTCGCCTCCGCTATAGCCCTAAGGACTTGGTCATACCGCCTTGGCGGCCTGACCCACAAGAGAGTCCGCATCATTCCATGTCAATATGGAACTATAGGGACACCCCTTTGGGGGACACGCCCATTCATCATAGCCCCTTTCAGGAGGAGTCCTTACACGTGGCACTCAACATAGACAAGAAAGCTCCCTTAGAAGCTCGATATGAGTGGCCACAGCGCGATGAAGCGCTAGAGCGGCATAGTGTCCATGAGGAGAGGCCACATGATTATGGCATCCCTCCTTTGCCCCCCATCACTGTTAGAACCAATAGACAAACCCTAGAGCGCAGGGCTCTTCAAGCAGGGCGAGCCAACTCTGCCCACCCCTTTCACACATATGAAAGGGAGCACGAGGAAGACCATTACATTCCTCGAGAGCAATGTACAATGTGGGAGCCATGCGCTTCCGCACCCGCTATGTACCATGATCACCCACGGAGGCCAGAGCCTCGGGTAAATGCCACCAACCTCGATAGAGGGAAGCGACCTATTGAGATCTCGGATCATCATGACCGAGGTAAATGCATAGGAGAGGCATCCAGGCCTCCTAGGCTCAAGATGGTAGAACAAATTGACCTGGCAGTCGCCAGACATGCCACCCACCAAGCCTAGATCACGCGGCTTGAGCAAGACCAACAGTAGCTAGAGCATCTATATCACCTTAGCAAGGAGCGCATTCGGTGCCAAATAGATGAGCTGCTCCATAACCCAGTGCTTGAGAGGGTTCCAACCCCTCGCACCCAAAGAGCGGAACCATATGAGAGGCATAATCCCTTGGTGCGAGATAGGTCTCCGTGACCTTATCAAGTGTTGCCTCCGAGACCCCCTAGACCTGAGCGGGAGGCCACTCCCCGGAACAACGATGGGTACCCTCCACGGGGACCCACCCAGGGTCATAGGTCTCATCCAGAGACTCCTCAAGAAGCTTACGAGGAGTATGAACAAGAAGAAGAGCGGGCCAAAATGCCCTACCAAGGTGGAGGGGTTGCTATCCGGCCACCCCCCATAGGCCTCAAGTCTCCCACAACCCACAATGGGAGCAAACTAAAGAGGAAGAGATTAAATCTTTCGATGCATACAAAGCGCTGCTAGAGCATTTGGAGTCTATGGAAACCAAAGCTTCTGGGCCCCAAAAGCCCATGTTACGCCAACTCCATAGTCATCCTGTGCATCCGTCAATGTCTGCACCCCCTTACCCTGAACACTTTAAGCTGCCTCAGTTGGCAATCTTTAAGGGTGAGGAGGATGCCCAAGAGCATGTGACCAGATTCCTGAGCCAATGTTTTGGCATTCAGGACAATGATGCATTGTTGCTAAGGACATTTATAACCACATTCATGGGCCCTACCTCGGATTGGTTCACTCAATTGCCGAAGCACAACATCAGTAACTTGGATCAGTTAGTGGATGCGTTCCTCGAATGCTTCACCTTTAACACCAAGAAGAAGGCATCACTAAGTGACCTGGCCAGCCTCAGGCAGTATGAGGAAGAAACCATGGCGGCCTACGGGAATCGATGGAGGACTCTACTTTCCAAGCTACCCTACCTCCCTCCTATGTCCGACCTTACACAAATGTTCTCACGAAGTTGTTTGAGATCGATCTCTGTGCTATTGCAGCTGCAACAATATGCCACCTTAGAGGAAGCTCTGGCGCAAGCCAGAATCATCGAAGAGATCAAGATACAGGATGGCGAGATTGCCAAACCTAAGAAGAAAGAATGGAACAAGAACACAAAAATAGGGACTACGCAACAGAAACCCGCTGCGGTCAATCAAGTTGCTATAAATGTCCCTAAGCCTGCACAAGAAATACAGCCTCAAAAGGCTAACTATCAGGCAGTGCCTCCTAATAATTATGAAAGAGAAAACCAGAAGCAGGAGCAAAATCAGCAGCGTCACCCTAGGCGACAGTACACACCTTATACGGAGTCTAGGGACTCCCTATTTGACCGCTTGTCAGCGGCGAACTTGATCAACCTTCCAGAGATCCAAACCATAGATCCCAATGCACCGAAGCCTAAGGGATACCGGGAGGACTTGTATTGTAGGTTCCACAGGCGGAGGGGACATGACCTGAATGCATGTTGGAAGTTCAAAGGTTTGATACAAGACCTGATTGACAATAAGACGTTGGCAGTGGACAACCCCGTAGCGCCAAACAACCAACAGATGGGAGTTTTCAAAGACCCCTTGCCTGCCCATGAGGCACAGGAAAAACCCCTTCAAGTCAATGAGGTGCAACAGAATTGCCCCATGCAAGGGTATGTAGGAATGATAAGCATAGTGACTAGGAACAAGAGATACCCAAGAGTTGCCCCCGAGGCAGCCACAAGAGAGGTTCCATCGACGTCACAACCTCAACAACACCCTATGCAACTACCTCCGCCTAGACCCATGGCCACGATTCGGACCAAACTCACGCAGAGCTTGAGGACCACGTCGGCTAGGCTCTCCATATACGAGCTTATACAACAATCAACACCCCATCGGGAGGCTCTAATGGAGATATTGAAAGCCATCGAGTTGCAGCCCCACGAAGCGAATTCCTTCAACAACTTCGTGGGACATGTCAAACGATGCACGGAGCCAGTCATCACCTTTCGAGAGGATGAAGTTAAATGAGTGTCTGATGACATGGCAGATCCACCCCTGCACGTTATCGCATGGGTCAACGGGATCCCGTATAAGAGGGTGTTGGTAGACACTGGCTCATCCAGTAACATCATTACCACAGCGGCATTGAAACATCTGAAGTTGCCAGCCTCTCACATCACGGCTTCCACCTATACACTACGAGCATTCAATGATGCGATATGCTCGACAGTTGGCACAATTGTCCTACCCATTCAAGTAGGACAAAAGATGATACCTACATTGTGCCATATTTTGGAAGGCGAGATGGCTTATAACATCTTGCTAGGGCGGCCATGGATCAGGGACATGAAGTGTGTCCCTTCGATAGCTCATCAGTGTTTGAAGTATACATTTGAAGGGGAAGTACATGTAGTCCCGACGGACTTGGAACCCTTCAAATATTGCAATGCGGTGCAGCTGATGCCGCAATCGACCCTTCCATCGATGCACTTGGATTTTTAGTTAAATCCATCTAGACAGGGTCCGATTCTGCAAGCACCACTGGTGATAAATCCATCAAAACCCCAGCCAGGTACATCTTCATCATCCGGTCCTTCACCAACAATGCCACCTATCATGGCTAAATAGAAGGACAAAGGGAAGCAAACCCTGGAAGAGGCTCAACCCCTAGAAGAGGCGCTACCAATAGTATCAACCATCTCTACCGAAGAGATGCCTAGCAAAATGGAAGTTGAGGCTCCTAGTTCACCCAACATGGAGTGGACTCAGGAAGAGCTTCCGTTCCCTCCCCCTCAATCACCAACAATCACTATTGAAATGGCCAATACGGGCCTAGGGGAGTATCTGGTGTGGAATGTTGTAGCAACGACCACACTAGAGTCCATGCAAGACATGGGGAGACCTCGCCTCCCCATCGGTACAATTGTTCCTTTAGGCTACCCGCCAAACCAGACAAACTTTGTGTATGGGGGCCTTGATCATGGTACTGAGCCATGCATGCAAGAGGACGAAGATGAAGAGCCTTTTGCGAGAAGATGTCAACTATCTGTCTAACCCAGACTTCACTCTGAGATATCTTGGCCAATGCAATTGGCATGGATATGGGCTAGGCAGGTATGAGCAAGGAGTGCGTGTCCTTTGCCAGCCAAGATACCAAATGCCTTATGACAAGTCGGGCGTGGGGTTCAACCACCCCCTGCCCTTGGACATCTTGGTGGAGAACATGCAAGGCCTAGGGATAGGCAACAAGGGTGGATTGGCATCAGATCCTTATGCCAACCCGAACACAATGTATACATTGGGAGATTACCTCCCATGGTCAACAACCACCCTTGTTAACCTCAATAACCCTTCTCCTTTGCTAGAGAGAGGCGAAAGTTTGGGGACTCACTTTCAAGGAAGGTATAAATAGTGTCAAGAGGGATCTTCGAAGGATGAATCAGAATATGAACCAGCATCATATGACCCCTTCGAATTCGATAGTGATCACTCACAAGTGATCCCCATGAATGACTATCAAGAGAGCCTCTTGACAATGTTCCCTCTAGAGGCTCCAATCGAGCCAGTGCCACGTCAAGAGAATCAGGTCCCCCCATGGAGAGTGGAACAACCACAATGGGGCCAGATTAATTTGCTCGAGCAGGATGAGCCTGTAATGCCTCAAATAGTTGTCGGAGCCAACGAGGGCTTTTGGATCTCCGATAGTGATTACGAAGATGAAATAGAAATGACATATCTTAATCACATGCGATAGATGCCGCAACCATACCCCTTGGAGATTAATGACATATTTGAATAGATGGGCATAGTGCCAGGGCATGAGTGGTACGTAGACCCAGCGGGGTGGGACCAAGTGTTGGATCCGCCACTCCAGGTATATGAAGAGCACCTTCCACCCCGAGACCCTAGAGTGATATCAGTGTCGAGGGTAGACCCTATCCTCCTATCAGCACATAGGGCCGATCCATTCATGCCAATACCTCTAGAGCCAGATCCGGAGCATAGAGAACATCCAGAATGTTCGAGTCATCACACCCATGGTAATGGAGACCAAAATCATTTCATCAACATGATCTCCATTGACTTAACCGCCCCCATCCACAATCCGGCCGATCCAGCATGGTCATTGCATCTAGACATAGATGCCATAGACTGGGATCACATCAATTCACCTCCATCCCCATCAGAGTACTGGCCTTTCGGTAAAATGCTTCATTTTACCCCAGGGTCAACTCAGGATATCTTTCATGCTGAAGAGGAACCCGAGGTTCCCAACATAGATTTAAACTCAGCAAATGATATCCATTTGATCCCGACTCCACATCAGTTGGAGGATGGATCCCACATGTCGGTCGAGGAGACGACTGACGTAGACATCGGCTTGGATCCAATGAATCCATAGATCATCAAGTCAGGGGTAAGCTTATCCCCTGAAGAGCAAGCCGACTACATTGCCCTTCTCAAAGAGAAGAAGGAGGTTTTTGCATGGTCATACAGAGACATGCCGGGGCTAGATCCATAGCTAGTCATGCATAATCTAACGCTTGATCCGACAGTCAAGCCAGTTAAGCAAAAACTATGTAAGATGCACCCAACAGTGGCCTTGATGGTCAAAGATGAATTGCAAAAGTTGTTGGATGCACAGTTTGTCATCTGCATGGATTATCCGCCATGGCTGTCCAACATGGTGCCCATCAAAAATCCCGATGGGAGGATTCGCATATGCACTAATTTTTGAGATCTAAACAAAGCGAGTCCTAAGGATGATTTCCCCTTGCCAAGCATCGACGCATTGGTAGACGCTACAACGGGCCATGAAATGCTATCCCTCATGGATGGTTTCTCGGGATACAATCAGATTCGTATCAATCCCGAAGACCAACTAAAAATGGCGTTCACAATGCCTTGGGGGACATTTTGTTATAAGGTTATGCCTTTTGGCCTTAAAAATGTTGGCGCCACCTACCAACGTGCCATGACGTACATCTTCCATGATTACATGCATAAAACTTTGGAAGATTACATGGATGATTTGTTGGCCAAATCTCTTTTGCGCCCAGATCATCTCGATGACTTAAGCAAGATCCTCGATCGCCTCATGGAACATAAAGTCAGACTGAATCCCAAGAAGTGCGTATTTGGCGTCACATCTGGAAAACTCTTGGGTTTCATAGTCTCAAAGCGAGGCATCGAGGTGGACCCAAACAAAGTCAAGGCAATCCTTGAAATGCTTCCCCCAACTACCATTAAGCAGCTCAAAAGTCTACAGGGAAAGGTCACGTCAATCAAGCGCTTCATAGCGTAGCTATCTGACAAGTGCCGACCCATGAACAAATTATTGCACAAGGGGGTAGCATTTCACTGGGATGACGAGTGCCAGTCAGCCTTTGACGACATCAAACGATACTTGGCTTCACCGCCAGTATTGGCACCACCTAGACCAGGAGTGCCATTCTACTTATACATCTCAGCTATTGAGGTGGCACTGGGCGCCATGCTAGCCCAGAAGAATGAACTTCACAAAGAACAGGCTACTTACTATCTTAGCCGCACCCTGGTCAGTTATGAACTTAACTATGCATACGTCGAGAAACTCTGCTTGGCAGTGGTGTTTGCTACCAAAAAGCTATGCCACTACATGCTGAGCAACACTACGTATGTTGTGTCTAAGGAGAATCCATTGCGGTACATGATGAGTCATACTTATCATAGTAGCCGCATGACGAAATGGATCATGTTGTTGACGAAATTTGACATAGAGTTTATTGGACAGAAATCCATCAAAGGATAGGTCATAGCCGATCAACTAGCAGAGGCTCCTCTCGAAGACGATCAGCCTCTGGTCATAGAACTACCCGATGATGGGGTCTTCCATGTCTCAGAATCACCAGATTCTGATGAGCCTGAGTCACAGGCCGACATAACCCTATTTTTTGATGGTTCTAAATGTGAGCAAGGTGGTGGCATGGGAATTGTATTCTTCACACCGCAAGGGGCTCCAATGCCTCTGTCCTTTAAATTAGACTTCCCATGCACCAACAATAATGCAGAGTATGAAGCCTTGCTCATAGGTCTTCAGACAACAATCACCATGAACATCAAATGATTGAACATCTTTGGTGATTCGTTGTTAATTGTCAACCAAGTCAAAGGGGTATTCCAATGCAAATGCCTAGTTCTGCAGGCCTACAAAGCCCTTGTGGACAAATTCTTGGCAAAGCTTGAATGGTACGACATCGAGGCACTCCCTCGATCATCGAATCATTTTGTGGACACTATGGCCTCCTTGGGGTCACTAATCCCGCAAGACCTTTCTGGTGATATGACAACCATTCAAGTCAAAACACTATCGCAATCCATGATGGACCGTGCAAGTTCTAACTTGACGCCAGGAATCCACATGATCCAGATTGAACCACCTCCGGATAAGTTCTCTCGAATCCATGATCATCTGAAACATGCCAACTGGGGGTCCTTGTTCTCCCCTACTCCCATTAATAGCAACACAATGCTATTCTTACAAGTTCTCTCCCACTCAGCGTTTGCTAGGGATGAACTTCAAGAGGGATTGGTTGTTCATACCATCGAGGCTTTCGATCAGCAGGATTGGTATTCACCCATAAGGGACTACCTCAAGTTAGGTAACCTCCCACTTGGATTGACGCATGCCGCAAAATGAGCATTCAAGCAGAAAGCGGCAAAGTATGTCTTGTTAGGAGACATTTTGTACCATCACAGCTATGAAGGGATCCTCCTTCGTTGCTTGGACCAACAAGAGTCCACTTGGGCAATCGCCCAAGCGCACGATGGTACGTGCGGTGGCCACTTTAGTGGTATGGCCATCGCAAAGCGCATTCTTTGCATGGGCTATTATTGGCCATCTTTAGAGCGAGATTGTTGCACATATGTAAGGAAGTGCGTGAAGTGTCAACATCATGCTAATTTGACACATGTACCTTCCTAGGCCTTGCATCTGATCCAGTCGACTTGGCCATTTTCATAGTGGGGCTTAGATCTAATCGAAAAGATCTCCCTTGCGTCGTCAGGTCATCACACGTTTATCATAATGGCCATAGAGTATTTCACCAAGTGGGTGGAAGCAGTTCCGCTTACCTCTACGATAGGACCCCGCATTGTGGAGTTCATTTTACATAACATCATATGTCATTTTGGTATTCCATCCAAAATAATCTCGGATAATGGGACGTCATTCAAGAACAAAGACGTGCATGCTTTGACCACAAAGTACAAAATTCAGCATAATTTTTTGACACCCTATTATCCGTAGGCAAATGGGCAAGCAGAGGCGTCAAACAAAATGCTAGTTGCCATCCTCAAAAAGATAGTCGTAGATAGTCATAAGGATTGGCACATTCAAATCCCACTTGCCCTATGGGCTTATCGCACTAGCATTCGGACGCCCACTGGGGCAACTCCATTTTTGCTCGTGTATGGCTCCGAGGCAGTCATGCCTCTCGAGTTGGAAATTCCTTCCCTACGCATATCAATGCAAGAGTTCATCGATGATGACACTGCATGGCAGGCCCGGTTAGACCAGCTTACGTTGCTTGACGAACGACGCGTTAATGCTCTCGAGCATTTACGTATCTATCAAGAGCGACTTAAGAAAGCTTACAACATGAAAGTTCACCTGAGGGATTTTCAGGTTGGTGACTTGGTCTTAAAAGAGAACCAACAGAACTCTAGTTTGTCGTCCCATCTAAGGGACAAGTTCATAGAAAATTGGTTAGGTCCATATGTAATTGAT
Source organism: Wollemia nobilis (assembly GCA_028583015.1). Lineage (NCBI taxonomy): Eukaryota > Viridiplantae > Streptophyta > Pinopsida > Araucariales > Araucariaceae > Wollemia > Wollemia nobilis. The sequence continues at coordinate 521,398 of JAQPPZ010016368.1, read as the reverse complement.
AGTAAAATAGGACCTGGAACATACCGGCTAGCCTCTCTTGATGGAATCAAGGAACTAGAACCCTTGAACATCAGTCATTTGCGGCCATTCCATATCTAAAAGAGTCGTATCCCAAACAAAATGCTCCAAGGATTCCTACAATCGCTTGGTCAATCCCAAAATGCTCCAAGGATTCCTACAATTGCTTGGTCAATCCCAAAATGCTCCAAGGATTCCTAATTGCTTGGTCAATCCCAAAATGCTCCAAGGATTCCTACAATCGCTTGGTCAATCCCAAAATGCTCCAAGGATTCCTACAATCGCTTGGTCAATCCCAAAATGCTCCAAGGATTCCTACAATCGCTTGGTCAATCCCAAAATGCTCAAAGGATTCCTAAATTACGCTTGGTCAACCAAAATGCTCCAAGGATTCCCACAATCGCTTGGTCAAAAATAAGAAAATTCAAAAATAGTAAAATCATCAAAAATAACAAAAAGTTGCATCTCATTTCCAGGCATACTCCAACTCATCACAACAATAAAGAGCTCTTTTCGCATCTCATCTTCATATTCACAAAAAATCAATCCATCAAAAACACAAAAATATGTAGCTGCATTAAGCATCACATCCATACATTGCATATTTGTGGTCATACAAGTCAAAGGCACCATAGACTGTAATTACTCCGCCAATCCATCTTGTTCCACATTTCTCCATTCTATAAGTAGTCCATCAAAAATAAATGCCATTCACTTCTTTTTACCATACCATAGTCAATGGTCTTCTAATGTATCAAGAGTTTTTGTCCTTCAATCGTCATTTGCTTTCTAGCCACGTATTGTACCAAGTCAGACAGATTTTACAAAGGTAGAGTTCTACTTGGATCACACCTTGTTACGTAGCATCCCAACACAAATTAAAACACATAAAAATTCCCAAGTTGTGTGAATGAAAGATGAAACCTGCACAACAATCCAGGTCACCATAAGCGAAATGGTTATCTTGCTCATCCCCCTATGCGAATGACCCCAAGAATGCTGAGAGTTGGCAAAAGGACAAGCATCTTCCCTACCCAATTCCCCAAGAATCCCAAGTTCTCAAAAAGTTGCAAACATCATAAAATCTTGCAAAAAGTCAAAACTCCAAAAATTTGACATCACCACCAAAGTGCATACATCAAAAGGCACATACAATAGTGATTCTCATCACTCGAAATTCAAATCCCTTGCTCAAAAGAAAAATAAAAAAAAATAAACAGTGATTTTTATCACTACAAAAGAGCAAGTATCCCAATACAATTGAAGAAAAGAAGGGAGTCAAACTTGAATCCCTGGAACTCTCAGCATTCCGACAGGTCATGAGGCAAACCTCAGTACTGGTTTGGTGGATAGCCTATCGGTCACTGGTGGTAAACCTCCCGCATGATGATATATCTATCACATTAACTCATGTACAGATCAATGTTTGCATGTGGATGAGCTAGCTTATGGTATCCTAGATAGCACCGTAGATTAATCAGACTAAATACAACAAAGGAGTTAGTGGAGCTAATTAGGTGATCCTCAATACAGGTTTGGTTGACAGCCTATCTGGCACTGGTGGTATCCTGACAAATACCACATAAATGAACTCAATTGCACACACAGGGATGTGAAATAACTTGGTCAAAGACAAGTCCGATTCATACCTTGTCCAAAAGTCTTGTAAGATAAAGTACAGTCATGGCTAGTTAGTTAAAACCGTCTGAGTCTCAGAAAACCTTAGCTACATTCTAAACCAACTGCGCTATCTTTCATCCTCGCATTGCCATCAACAATCACCAAAAACCACAAAGTTCTAAATAGTCTATGGTGCCCTCTCCAAACAACACAAATTCAATTCATCCATTACATTTGCATATCCTAAAATTTAGAAACATTTGCATTCATCATAACATATGCATCCATCAAAATAAATTAACATGCATACATCCATACTCATCACTCATCATGCATAAAATCAAATCATCACATGTGCATAAATAAGCAAAAATTGCACAAAAATGCACCAAAACAGCTAATAAACTTGTCCGATGAAAGTGCTTTTGCACTTGACATTTCGGCATGCAAAATAGGATGTGGGGTCACAAATCCTCACTATCCTACTCCCTAAGAAGGCTACCATATCTGGACCGCTCCACGGGAAGACGGATCTTCGATAATTTCATCCCCAAACGGCATCAAAAGGGTCAAAACCCACCCAAAAATAGTAATAAAATTGTCGAACGAAGGTGCCTTCGCGACATTCTTGGCATCCAAAATAGACGTTGGGGTTACAAATTGTCACTATCCTACTCCCTAAGAAGGCCACCATAGCTGGACCGCTCCACGGGAAGATGGATTTTTGACAATTTCAGCTCCAAAAAGCGTCACCAAAAGGGTTAACACCCACCAAAAATAGGTCTAAATGTCAGAAAACTGCACACACGCTTAATGCTAAAACATCTAAAGGCACCCTCACACAAGTCATCTTGGGTCAAGCGACTCGTCGCTTTTCTCATGAAGGTCATTCCCTCATCGATTCATCGCTTGAGGGGGTAGTCACACTTAGTCACCAATCAACAAGTACACACCCAATTAAGGAAAATGACATGCATTCAAAGAATCATTGACAAAGACAATCACGCTCCTGCTTGGGGTAGTAAACAAGCAATAATCACAAGCTGATCAAATCACTTGGCATTTCATGAATCATGAACTCAAGGTTCTCACAGACAAAAGGTTGCGCCCTTTGCCTATTCATGACTGATCAATGTCCAAGATCAAGTAACACCTCACCGAAAAAGGTTAACACTTGAATTGAGTTCCTTCGCTCGTCAGAAGCAAGGATTCAAGAATGCATGCCCTTTCCATACTTGGGGCATCAAAATTTGGTTAGGTTACTGAGAAACCCTAATCATTAGTGCTTTGGTTATCTATTTTTGCTCGACGCTGCGCCATGCATAGCGCATCCCAAAAAGGGGCATCTGTAGACACCAAAACAGCACCAATCCGATTATGTGACTGCAAACACTGATCGCATTGACACACACAGCCCCAAGGGCAGCCCCCGAGAGGTTAAACAGTGGTCCTAACCACTCTCACAACAGTTTTGGAAGGTCAGAGATCAATTTGGCACCTTCAGGCACTTTGCTCAATATCCGTTCCACCCTGGAACGAATTCAAACTGGGATTCGCCCCACCCAAGGATGAATTCTAGATTCGCTCCAGGGTGGGGCGAATTGCAGGTTTGATGGGAAAAAAGTCAAATCTTGACAAATGGCAGCTCAGATCCACCACTTAACGCTTCCTTCATCGCATGGGAGTATGGGTGAGCATTTTCGAGCGTTAGAGGCAATTACAAGGGCAGTCATGAAGTCCCTATTCAGGGAGGAATCTCCTTCCCCCCGGGAAGGCATGATTGCCAAGTGGCGCCTCTGCATGCCCATTTCAAGAGACCTCCAGGTCTATAAATTGGTGAGTTTCCTCACCCCAAAATATAGAGAGAAGGAGCATTTTAGAGCAACGAAGTGCTGTCATTTTATTTTCATACCTCACACCTTTTGGATTTGCGCCTTTCACATCCTTGATCTCCTTTAGAGGGGAGGTCATTGGGTGACTATTGGGAGGATGAATCTTGAGCCCAAAACCTGACATTTGGCCACAATATCCCACCAAATTTTCTGACAATACCACACAAGAGGTTTTGGACCCATCCCAAGTGGATTGGTGCCAAAATCAGGCCTCAAACGGTGGGCGGCCTGCCCCATGGGCGCCCCCTCCCACACTGCCACAGTCCTAATCGCCCCCTTTGGAGTGATGGGAATTCTATGGTAGACTTTCTTTCTTTCATTTTTGCATTCAATTCTATGATGCTTAGATAGGTTGTCATTTAAATTTCGTCTCGTTTTGAACAATTTTGATCATGTTTCTATCTTTGCTCGCTTCTACTAATCTACAGGTAGCATCATCAAATTCCTATTGATGGAGGCCAAATTGGGAAAATCTGACCATCTGGGTCTTCCCAAAATGCCCCCAATTAGCTAACCCCAAGTTTGCAGGTCTTTTGGAGCTTCCTAGGCAGGACATTTGGGACAGTACCTTTTCGGCGTTTTGTTGCAGGTGAATTCGTCCCGCCCCGGAGCGAATTCAAATCGGCGAGGAATTTCCTGACTGTTCTTTTTGCAGGGCCTTCTTGGTGGTGTCTTGATGCCCCTATCAAATTTTTAGAGCATTTGGATTCATTTTAGTCATAGTTTAATTCATTTTTCTCATTCACTTATCGTAGGCTTGGGGATTGCATGCTTTGTTTTATCCGCAGGTGCTACTGACCATTTCTTGTTCCTTTGAACGTAGGGTCTGGACATCGGAGGAGCAGCAAGGAGTCAAGACTCATCAACGCAAGCGGCGGTGACGTTTGGTCCGCCCATTTTACATGTGGGCACGCGGAAGAAGGAAAGGCACCCATGGATGTAACAAGAACGCATACTTAAACGCTCCTAGCCCTTGGAAGGGGAGGATGCGCATTGTAACCGAGTTGTGAAACATATCAATAAAAAGGGCTGTCTTCTTTATTCACATTTGTTTCATTTCGATTCGCTCATGCTTTTCCCTCTTTTCATGCACTTTCAAATTCCTAGGATTTAGCGCTAAGTTCGGTTCGGTTTGCATCGCATCTTCGCTTTCCTTTTTGCTTCCGTATCCTCGTGCTTTCATGTAGCAAGAAAAACCGTCAATGAAGCTGAGTACATAATAATATTTATTGAAATACAAGATTGAAAATGGACCAACTAAGTCACTATGAATAAGTTCCAACACTTGTGAAGCTCACTAAGACATATTTTTGTCAAATTTATTTGTATGATGCTTTCCCATGGAACATCTAGGGCATACTTCACTTATAAAACTAATGAGAGGGAGTCTTGTAAACATATCTAATTATGCAAGATTTTGCAAATAGCAATAGTTGATATGGCCAAACCACTCGTGCCATAACTTACTCTTTGCATTAGAGTAATCAATGCAGAGGAAGGGGAATCAATTACAAAATAAGATAAGGCATACAAATGAGTTTTATGATCACATTTCCAATTGCTAAAGGTGTGTCATCCTCTATCTCATGGATTACTATTAAATCTAAGAGTGGACTTAACTTTTGAGACCTTCCAATGTGAATGATTTGGTAGATTGAAAGTAGATTAGTATACAATTCAGGTACACATATTATATCATGGAATGCACAATCCCCTATATCAACTAATGTTTTCCCAATTCCATCTACTATTGTATCATCACCCGTGAAGATAAGAGACATAGAACATGGATCCAAAGTTGAGAAATGATCTCTATTGAAACACGTGGTGTGAAGCACTTGAGTCAAGTATCCATGGTTTGGAGGATTCAACCATTGCAACTAGAGCCTTTCCTTTCCCTTTTCCAGAATTTGAAGAAGAGGGACTTGGTGACATATATGATGGTAGATTGATGTTGTTCTTATGTAGAATATTCTTCAACTCTTCTATTTGTTTTGTATGACACTAATGTTCCTCATGACCCAACCTTTTGCAATATGTACAAGTGGGTTTTTCTTTCTTCTATGAATCCCTCTTAGAGGATTGTTTATCTACCTTAGAAAAAAATTGTGTTCCTTATTTTGGCATCTTCTTTGCTTTATTTTATTTCTTATTTCTATATTACCTGTATTTTTGTGTTCACTGGCTTAATTAGCCACAAGTGCATGTGACTTGGAGACTTTCAAGAGGCCCATTTGAATCAATTTTTCTTGCTCTTAAATGAGAAGTTCAAAAAATGAGTCAAATGATGGCATTGTCCATGTAAAACCTACAAAAAGTCGATGTGTGTGGAAACCAAAAATAAAGATGGAATACTTAGGACCTAGTTTAGACAACACGTTCAAAACTAGTTGAGTATCCTTTTTATCTATGCCACATTCTTTGAGTTATATTTTGGTGATGCAATCTTGTATACCATTTAAATTATTTGAATCAATATTCATCAACTCATTGTCTATTTGGTAACCCCTAATTTCATTGGTTTGAGAATACAACTTAGCAAGTGTATCCCAAGCCTCTTTAGGTGTTGTATAATTTTTAACATGAAAGAGAAGATCAAAAGAAACAAATGTATAAATTACACCAAATGCGTACTTAGGATTATTAGTTCACTCATTTTCCTTTACATTATGGGATTTAGATTCTATTTATAATATATGCTTTGTATAGTTCTTACACCTTAAGTAATTCTAGATTAATTGTTTCCACATAGTGTAATTTTAAGGAGTAAGAAGTGGAATATCTAGTTTACCCATAGAAAAAATAAGAAACAAATAAGTCAACACAATGAGTGAGAATGTGACACATGGCATCTATGAGAGATGAATAAGTCAACACCTACCTAAGCAAGCTTATCCTAAGTGCTAGGATAACTAATGCATAAAATAATAAAATGCAGTAACAAATTTGAACCTTGGTATTATTATTAAAAGTAAAACAATTTAACCGGGTGAGCTAATACCATTTTATGACATTAATATTGTATACTTTTTAATAATTTTTTTCAATAGGTTAACATTTAGTTCACATCGTTTAATGAACTATAAAACAAAATTATAAGCATTTAGTTCACATCAATTAACAAATTATAAAACAAACATGAGTTTCAATAATCAAAATTAGTCTAACCCAGGTGTTGTAGGTGAGTTGGAGAGGAGAGGGCAATCCTCCAAGGGAGGTCCTAGGTTCAAATCTCCATCCTACCAAAAAGCTGAATTGGGTATCCAAAATCCAATTGATAATGTTGGTGCGGGCAGGGTCGGGTGCGACCCCCTGTTCGTGGTGGTGGCTCCGCAAGGGGTTTTTTGCTATTTAAAAAATAATAATCAAGATTAGTTTAATTAAATAATATTTCATAATAAGTGAGTAAAATCTATAGTTACTTAAGGAAAAATATATACAATTGTGTAGCATAATAAATTTATATATATATATATAACTTTTTTAATTAAATTAAATAAGGGGTGTTAGAAGGTTTCCAAACCTTGTACAAAAAGTTGAAGACAGGGTTTTGACATGTAGTCAAAGACTCCAAGACAAAAATAGGTTGAAAAGTGTTGATAAAAAGAAAATAAAAAAGAATAGCCTATCCACAGGAGATTACATGATTCCAAAAACAACTGAAAGCACTGAAAATACCATGTAGTTAATAAACCACCAAGAGCCCCCTAGAAGCATTCATAACTGGCCTAAAAATAAATCTTCCTCAAAACAATCCATCAAGACATAATGCAATGATTTTGAAATATCTTCCTCTTCATGTCTTTCTCTACTCTAGTATTTGGAATTCTACCTCCTAAAACCTAGACATTATTATTAAAAACTAAGGATAAAATGGATAAAAAGAGGAATTTGTAATGCTCTATCCAAGTTTTCCGCTTCAAGCCAATTTGAATCAAACCAAACATCAAAGTCAGATTTTATCCTGCAAGAGATTGGTGTTTTATAGCTTCTAATAGTCCACAATAACTCCATACCATGCTTATGTCCAAGCTAATAATTAATAATATTTCATCCCAAATCTAGAGTAAAATCACTTCTTCACACTATAAGACTGTTTTGTTGGACTCCAAGGTTGGCAAGGTCATCAGCAACCCTATTTCCCTCCCTGTAGGTGTGAGCTATTTGAATCTCCTCCATTGATTGGTATAATATTTTAGCCTTTGTTATCATGTTTAATATTTTCTAGTTGGGTTGAGTCATATATTTGAGAGTATTTATTATGAATAGAGAGTCCCCCTTGATAATCAACTTTTAAAAATTTACATTTTGCAGTAATAATATCCCTTGATATATTGCTCTAGCATCACCAAAATTGCAAGTTTAGTTTTTAAGATTTTCTACAAATGTAAGGATTATTGAGCCCTTGTTATCTTTGAATAGTCCTATAGCACCTGGAGCACCTGGGTTGCCTTTGGAAGCACCATCAAAATGGAATTTAATCCATTTGAGATATGGGGAACCCACTTAGTTTGAGATCTCAACTTAGGTTGAATTAAATTAGGTCCTCTAGGCCTTGGTTTAAAACCAATTTTTAGTTCAATATCCTCTTCCTTATTATCCTCTACCATCAGGTCCAAAGGGAGCTTTGAGATGTTTTCTACCACCACAAAAATAGCTTTTGAAAACATCGTGACTACATCTTGTTTTCTATTTTTAAAAGCCCTATTGTTTCTTTCTTTCCAAATTCTCCACATGAGATGGGGTAAGCCAAAATACCAAATCAATTTCAACCTTGAGATCATAAATGATGAATACTATTGGAGGCTCAAATCAATCACACAACATTGATCCACCCAACTAACTCCTAAGACCTGAAAAAAGTTATCCAATACAACAAAAGAAAAAAGGCATTGAAACAAGAACTATTTTGAGAATTCATCCCACGATCCAGAGAGAAAACACTTGTTTGTTAAATACATTCCACTATTTCGAATATTATCAATGGAAAGTACTTTATTATGAATAACCAACCAATAAAATATGCTGATCTTAGGGGTAAGGCCTTTCTACCAAACTTTGAAGAGAGTAGGAGGAATCAGGTTGGCCGAATATAGCAACAAATATGTTGATTTCATCGAGAAAAGCCCATTCTTCTCCCCTTTCCATAGCAGAGTATCTTCCTCATCTTGAGATTTTAACACTTGAAACTTCAAATTTTCTATAACAAAAAACCAAGCCTCCTTCATAGGAGGACTTAGGTTATCAGTTCTCAAACTCTTCCATTTTTTAACTCCTACCACAACTTCCACAAAGTCAGCAACTTTTGGACCAAACAACGAAGGAAAAAGGGGTTTTACTGGACCTAACAATAGAATTTGAGATAAAGAAGTATATAACACCCAGGGATCCTCCCAAAAATTGATCTTCTTACCATCTCCCAGACTCCATATTACATCTTTCTGAATTAACTCTCTTGATAGCACAAGACTCTTCCAAAACTCAAAACCTTTTTTAGGAATAATACCATTTAAAAAGTCCTTATTTTGGTTAAGGTGCTTAGACGAAATAATGTGCAACCATTCCATGTTCAATTGAGTAGTTAAGTCCCAGGCTTGCTTAGCTAATAGATCCTTATTTATAAGATCTACTTTTCTAAAACCTAGCCTCCCAAAGACTTTTCTTCAACAAACCTATTCCCAAGAAACCAAGTGGAATCTCTTCTTCTCCTCTAAGTTAGACCATAAAAATACTTTCTTTAATTGTTCAATTTTTAGCTGAATCTTCTTTCAATTATATATATTTAATTTAGAAAGTAAATTGATGATTATTTTCAAAACATGTTAAATGGAATTGAAATAGAGCTCAACTATAGGATATCATAACTTATAGTGATAATAATAACTTGGCGTTTATGCATGTATTTTATGGTAATATTCAAACCTAGGTCTCTTTCTTAAAAATTTTAATTATATGGAATTGAAATGGGTTCCACCTATATGACATCATCATCATGTGATCATAATATTACATCATCTTGATAATTATATGGCTCGATAAGATTTCAGCCCTTGTATGCACCTTAAAATTCAAGGTATTTAATCAATTGAACTTCTTTCATTTGATGTCATTTTATCAATATGATTTCTTTCAATTGATTAAATTGGATTGAAATATCCTCATCTAAACTACATCATCACCACATAGTGGTATTACAACTCATCTACTATGAATGTAGCAGTTGAGAAGCTAAAAAATTTAATCGGTTGAGCTAATACCATTTGAGGATATTAATATTGTATATTTTTAATTTTTTTTCAATTGGTTAACATTTAGTTCACATTGTTTGACAAATTATAAAAATTTAGTTCATATAGTTTAACAAATTATAAAACAAACACAAGCTTCATTAGTCAAAATTTAATTTAATTAAATAATATTTTATAATAAGTGTATAAAACCTTTGGTTACTTAGCATAAAATATAAAATATATAAAATTGTGTAGCATATAAAATTATTATGTATTTTTTTATAGATTTATTTTAGAAAATAAATTAATGATTATTTTGAAAATGGGTTATATGGGATTGAAATGGACCCAATTGTAGGATTTCATAACATATAGTGGTGATATAACAACTTGGAATTTATGCATGTATTGTTTGGCAAGATTCAAACCTAGATCTCTTTCTTTAAAGTTTTGGTTATATGGAATTGAAATGGGTCCTGCCTATATGAAATCATGATCATGTTATCACAATATTACACCATCTTGATAATTGCATTGCTTGACAAGATTTCAACCCTTTTTTTCCTAAAACAAAAAAGTCATAATTTTATATTAAGAAAATATGAAATTACATTCTTTAGATGCATCTTTAGAATCTCCTCAAAGTTTCAATAATGACATAAAAATCAGGTTGTTTATACATTACAACTAGCTATCTCTATCAAGCTAAATTCTATCCTTAGACACATTCCTAATTTGTCAACTAGTATCCTTTTGTAACATCTCCATTATTTGATTATCTTTTATTGGAATAATGTGATACTGCTGCAAGTGTTGTGTATTTAGGTACAAGGTTTTCAATAGTAGCCAACATGCCAGGTGAGAAGAATACCCACATCCTAGCAGATATAGAGGTTGTTGGTGTCAGGTAAGGTGGGATATGATGTCATGCTTTGTACACCTTGGCTCGTAGGTACATAGAAACCTACTAAAATGTTCATATAGATCATACTGCCTCTGTTATATTTTTTGCATATTTGTTTGCATAATTTTTCTTTGTTAAAAGAAATTGATTTTTAATGATGTCTATTTTGTTTTTGATAATAATGATTAATTAAAAAATTATATAAAAATAATAATAATAACGAAAATAAAATATGTATAAAAAAATTATTATTAGTATTAATATTAACTTATAAAATAGAAAATAATAGATAGAATAAAAGTAAAATGTAATATATATGCATATTTATTTTAATACAAGACATTATTCAAAACAAATATGAAATGATAAGGTCCGAAGTTATACCTATGTCATCGGATTATGAGACATGAGACATCACACCTGGCTACCGATCACGCGATTTCTTGCATGTCCAGTTCATAGTTGTCATCAAGAAAACCACTTATATTTTATTTAAAAAGGTGGAGAGAATAGCATTTTGGCCATCGATCATTGGGTGGTCGGATGAAGGAGAAGAGAATGAAAATTATGTTCCTAATAATAGCACTATTTGAGTCATGTTGTTCTTTAAAATTTAGTCATAAGTGAATGACAAATTCCTTATCATCAACAGATTGAGTAAGCATAGAGTAACTCTTCCCTAGTAGCTAATGAATTATGTTTTTATGATGATATATTGGTTTTTATTTCTATAAGAAAAATTGGTTCAATGTAGCCTTTAAATGGGTAGTGAATGTCAGCAGAGCTTCAATGTGGCAAATAATAACTTTAGATCCTAGTATGAGTGTTATGTGTGAAATATTGCTCTGTGAAATGTGTGTAAAAGTTTTTGGTGTGTGAAAAGAACTGTCTCTAAAGAGAATTTGTGGAAGATTTTATTTTTTTTTTAAATGCATTGCATTCATTTAGATATGCATTAGAGCCAAGCTGACCCAAATACCCACAACTATAAATCTCTGCCATACCATGAGGTAAATTGGAGGATGAATGCTGAATGATGTTCAAGCATGCAAGCTGCTCCAGAAGATATTAAAGCAGTGGTTGTTAGTAAAGGAAGTCAGTGGGTGTGGCTATAAAGCTACGGATGTTGGACGTAATATGTTTCATGAGTACTGTTATGTAAACCTAATTGAAGCTCGTCAGTTAAATATATTTCAAGACGGATTTTATGCTTATTAAAATTAAATTATGTCTTTGGATAGGGATAAACTATGCTTGTTTGGTTATTGAATGAAGTTTTTTTTTCAAATTTGTCGAAGATAAACCTGTTACTTTAATATTTGGAAAAAACTTTATTTGTAATTAAGACTGGAAATACTTATAAAAAAAGTAATCGTTTGAATAATATGACCTTAAAACCGAATTATTATTCATACACAGCCTTATAAGTTCAGTTTTTCATGATATATTTCTCTCGCCTGCCAACCAAATGGAAATTTTATATTTTGGATTTTTTATTTGAAGAATGTATGGAAATGAAAGATATATGTGTTCAAATCTAAAGTAAGTTCAATGTTGTTGCTTGCTCGTAGACTCCCTATGAGAAAATTCGAATATCAAAAATATTTGAAGCCTTTAAGATTTACCAACATCAATTATTTAGTAGGGTAAATGAATTATATCTTTTTTATTGTGACAATACACTTGAGACCATGGTCTGCGTAAAACCTAAGAAATAAATATAGAAGAAAACATATGGTGAATTTCAAGCCTAGTCTTTAAATATTTTATTAATAGGATAGGCCTCGAAAGCCCTAGGGTTATAGCGAAGCACTGTAAACTTTTAAAAGCCAAATATTTCCAAAGAGAAGGTAAAGTGTTTTGCAATTATATTAAAATGTTTTACGAAGACCAAACTATAATTATCGAATTCCATGATATCCAAACTTTGTTAACATAGATGTCAGAATTTGAAGAACATATCCGGTTGAGATGGATAGATGTCAGAATTTGAAGAACATATCCGGTTGAGATGGTCGTTAGAGTAGCAAGCGTTCTTGTTGTCCAGAGTGAAGGGTTTTAATTATTGGTATTTAAATCCTTTTAAATATAGTATAAGTTATTGATGATAGAAAGGATGCAAACTGTCCGACTATGTGTAGTGTTGTCAAAAGCTTTTAGTTATAAGTAATATTATATTTAATAGTTTTTCTTTTTTGTCCAAACTCGGAACAGATAAGTTATCATATGGTCATAAAAGAAAACTATTCATTCGCATGGGTTTTATTATTAAATAGTTCATTGTCACATAATCTTAGGTTTAAGAAAATATTCTTATTCAAAAGGAACAGTAGAAGAACCTAACTGATAGTAAAGCATGTTTTATTTATAAAGTTTAAGTATTTCTTTACAATTAAGGTTGTTATAGAAGAGGTTTACTATATTTTAAGGCATTTGTGTGACAGTATGTACTCGAGTCAATAGATTTCCACATCTTAAGAATATCGTGTAGTTTTTCTTAGTATTAATCAAATCATAGTAAATCGAAAGATAAGTATTTGTAACTTAGAATTGCTTAACCTCTAAAGAATATATTATATTAGTGATTTAATTAGCTTTTGTCTCTTATGTTGAAAATAATTTTTTTAAACATTAAATTCTTATTTACAAATTTATAGAGATTAGATATGAGGAAGAAACATTATTCTTATTATTTTAAATAATTCTTAGAAGATTGTTTATGTTAAACATTGTATGGAGAGGAGGGAACTTTTTATATATATAACCCTTTAATATTTTCTCTAAAATATATATATGTACATATTAGAGTAGCCCTTCAAACAGCTACTCTAAAGAATAATTATATACTCTAAAGAATAATTATATTATTACTTCCACATATGTATCTTACTTTAAACTTGTGCATGGAATATTTACATTAAGAGATATATAGCCTTGAAACATGATAAAACATCGAGAAGGGTGTAGAAGGTAAAAGTATGCTTCTAAACTTAAGCGGTGCTTATTGAGGAGGATAGCCCCTACCCAACTTCAATAGATCACAATGGCGAATATTGAGATTCAAAGGTATTTGTTATCCAACAAGCTAAAAGGGATGGGGCCCTACGTTGTTGAGAGTGAAGGACAATAGTATGGGTTGTCGTTCCAGGATACCATACGAGTAGTACATGAGGACGCTCACAATCCTACTTCGGTTGTGGAATAACCAACAAGACTCAATCTAGGAAACATATTTAAGGTTGGAAATTCTAGTGGTAGATGGTATGGGTAGAATTACCGTCAACTGGAACTGGGACTGAAGCATCTGGTCTGGAAGACAAAGTGTTGGTGGGTCCTGATTAAACCTTAGAGGAAGGTCAATAATTAGGAATTGGCATAGCTATGCTAGCTCAAAGTATGAATTGGCATAGCTACGCTAGCTCAAAGTATGAATTAACAGGTAAGTGGATCAATAAGGACAAGAGTGGAATTGTGAATCCAAGTCCTCCATGCTTTGAGACGGTGAATTAGTGCGTCCACCCTTCTAGGTGTTATGGGCCCTGGAATGGCAACCCTATGAAAATATCGAGAAGACTCAAGGAGTAAGGATCTCTTTCAACGATAATCTATCGCAGGAAGCTGGCCAATCCTGAGCACTTAAGATACCATTTGCAACGGTATAAATTCTTGAAGTGTCATCCTCTATGCCAAAGTACTAATACAAGTTGGATATACTTGCATCAATATGTGACATTTATGTCTAGATTTAATGAAATTTTGAATTTGTGTTTTTGACACCCAAGTGAGTAGACTTGGGTTGTTTCAGTTGGTATCAGAGCCTAGGTTGTGAAACCCTAGGTGATAAAGCATGAATCACTATTTTAATATAACTCTTTGGTAATCAAGTATGGTGGGGACCTCGACAAGAATAAATCTTAATCTACAAGAGGACATTGCAGAAGTCCCGAGGAAGGGACTAAGATGACTCATGAGGGAGTTGAACAGAATAAAAATAGCCAAAGTGCCTCGACATGTTGTTAGAAAAGAGAAGGAGCCAATAGCTGTAAAAGATACACAAAATGATGAAAAGATGACAAATATGATTTAGTTAATGCAAGAGAAGTTGAATTAGTAGTGAGAACAAATGGAGATCCAAAGAGCTCAAATGAGTGAGCATATATATCAATAAATGGTGCAAATGGCTCAGTAGCAAGAGATTACTAGTCAACAACAGAAGGTTATTGAAAGTCTGACTAAAAGAAAGGAAACATAAAGTGTAAGTGAGTTTCCAAAAGTATCGTCAAGGAGAAAGGTCAGTGTTGAGTTGCAAAAACAAATTAAGAAATTGGATATTTCCAAATTTGATGGAAAGGGTGATGGTGAAGCCACCGTCAATTGTCTAAGTGAAGCAGAAGGGTATTTCTCAATCCAGCCCCTCTGTACGAAATCTAAAACAACTTGGGTTGTGGCACATTTAGAAGGTCCAACCATAGATTTGTGGACCACCTACAAGAAAGTCACTCAAAAAGAAGCTGATGATATTCATTGGGAGGAATTTGAAAGAGAATATAAATATTATTTCCTCACAACATAGTTCTATATTGAGAAATACGGTGAATTCACCAACTTGTGTCAAGATAATATGACTATGATAGAATACTATCAAAGATTTATTCAACTTCTAAAATACACCTTAGAATATGACAAACATAAGGAATTCAAGGCTCAAAAATGTGTAATGGGACTACATCCCAAATATGGAACACCCATTGGAATAAAAGTACCTAAAACTTTGATAATAGCTTATGATATTGCTCGTTATGAGGAAATAAGTTAAAAGAATGCAAAGGCTTATTATCAAAAAATTGAGGAGGATCCCAAGAAAAGAAGATACTCGGAGCTGGATAGGGGCAGAGATCAACATAAGAATTTTAGAGATGGTGGTTGATATAGAGTTGATAACAAAAATAATGGAAAGTATCAAGGAAACAAGGGGCAAAAAAATCGAATAAATTTCCAAGAAAAGATGAACAATAACCAGGATAGGGGTAAAATGTAAACCAAAATAAGGAAGGGGATAAATAGAATAATATGGGACCAAATGCATGTTATGCGTGCAGATTCTTAGATCATTTTGCAAGACAATGTTTGCAAATAGCTAATAAAAATAATCCTACAGAGGCCCCACATAGGATCTATGCTGCTACAGGTAAATCTAACCTTTTAGGACAAGCTAATTCATTCTTATTAAAGAAAAACTAGGCAAGAGAGATGTTCACATTTTAATATATAGTTGTGCTACTGATAGTTTTATTTCAACTAGTATTTTGAGGGACATATCAGTTAAACATGGGATCATGGCAAATGGGTGGTAAGTCGAGTATGGCTTGGTACAGACCTATATGGTTAACCAATGCTTATTTGACCCTTAAATAGATATACCTCAGGGAAATATTAATTGGCATATTTATATAGCACCCTTATATGCCTTTGATATAGTCTTAGGAGTAGATTGGTTAAAATCCCATAAAGCCCTACTAAATTTTGAACAAAGGTGGTTGGACTTCACAAATGACTCTAATCAACGAATTTGTATCCATTGTAATAGAGCATATTTTGAACCCCACCTAATGACCACAATGCAAGTCAAAAGAGCCTTAAGGAAGGGATGTAGACTTTATGTGGTCAAGTTAAACAAAAAGGAAGAAAATGATTCAAGATCCACTCTATTTCAACATTATCATGTTTTGAATGAGTTTAGGGATGTTTTTCCTGAAGACCTGCCTAGACTACCTCCAAAAAGGGAGTTTGATTTTTCTATTGAGCTCATACCAGGAGCATATCCTATATTCAGAACCCCTTACCGAATGAAACCCCTTGAATTGCAATAACTCAAGACCCAGCTGCAAGATTTGCTAGAGAAAGGGTATATTAAACCTAGTGTCTCACCATGGGGGGCATTGGTTCTATTTGTGAATAATGATGGTTCTTTGAGACTCTGTATTGACTATAGGATGCTCAATAAAATGATAGTAAAGAACAAGTATTCTCTACCTAGGATTAATGACCTATTTTATCAACTAAGGGGAGCAACTATTTTTTCTAAGATAAATCTTAGGTCAGGTTATCATCAATTGAGAATCAAGGAAGAGGATACTTACAGACCTACTTTTAGAACTCGTTATGGACATTATGAGTTCACAGTGTTACCTTTTGGGTTAACAAATACACTAGCTACTTTTATGAACCTGATGAATAGTATTTTCAGGGAACAATTAGATCAGTTTGTTTTGATATTTCTAGATGATATACTTATCTACTATCGAAAGAAAAATAGCATGATCAACATATGAGAATAGTTTTGGAAATTCTCAGGAAAAAATAGTTGTGTGGAAAAATATCTAGGTATGAGTTTTATACTTCACAAGTTCAGTATTTGGGACATATTGTTTCAGCTAAAGGGATAGATGTTGATCCTAAAAATATTGAAGCTATAGTAGACTGGCTAGCTCCCACCAATGTTTCTGAAGTGAGAAGTTGTATGGGGATGGTTGGATACTATCGACGCTTTGTTAAAGGATTCTCAAAAATATCTTTTCTTATTACCATTCTACAAAGGAAGGGAAAAACATTTAAGTGGACAACCCAATGTAAGGA
Organism: Wollemia nobilis; assembly: GCA_028583015.1. Taxonomy (NCBI): domain Eukaryota; kingdom Viridiplantae; phylum Streptophyta; class Pinopsida; order Araucariales; family Araucariaceae; genus Wollemia; species Wollemia nobilis. The sequence goes on along the minus strand of JAQPPZ010016368.1, from coordinate 504,098 downwards.
TGCTTTTAGAATCCTTAAAAAAAAGTTGATAATTGCACCTATACTTTAAATACCAAATTCCAACAAACCATTTACAGTTTTTACCGATTCCTCTCTAGAAGGACTAGGTGGTATCTTGTTGCAAGTTGAGGCAGTTGTAGCATACGAATCCAGAAAACTTAATAAATATGAAATAAATTATGCTACTCATGATTTACATCTGGCTACTATAGTCCATGCTCTTAAGATTTGGTGATAGGGAAAACCATTTGAGTTAAAAACTGATCCCCAAAACTCTTCCCTGGTATGCTAATGAATTATGTTTTTATGATGATATATTGGTTTGTATTTCTATAATAAAAATTGGTTCATTGTAGCTTTTAAACGGACAGTGAATGTCAGTAGAGCTTCAATATGGAAAATAAAGACTTTAGAGCCTAGTATGAGAGTTATGTGTGAAATGTTGCTTTGTGTAATGTGTGTAAAAGTTGTTGGTGTGTGAAAAGAACTATCTCTGAAGAGAATTTGTGGAAGATTTTATTTTTTTTTAAAGTGCATTGCATTCATTTAGATATGCATTAGAGCCAAGCTGACCCAAAGACCCAAAACTATAAATCTTTGCCATACCTTGAAGTAAATTGGAGGATGAAGGTTGAATGATGTTCAAACATGTGAGCTGCTTTGGAAGATATTAAAGCAGTGGTTTTCAGTAAAGGAAGTCGGTGGGTGTGGCTATAAAGCTACAAATATTGGACGTAATATATATCATGAGTACTGTGATGTAAACCTCATTTAAGTTCATCAGTTAAATATATATCAAGATGTATTTTATGTTTATTTAAATTAAATTATGTCTTTGGATAGGGATAAACTACGCTTTTTTGGTTATTAAATGAAGTTTGTTTTCAAATTTGCCGAAGATATACCTGTTACTTTAAGATTTGGGAAAGACTTTATTTGTAATTAAGACTGGAAATACTTATAAAAAAGTAATCGTCTGAAGAATATGGCCTTAAAATCGAAGTATTATTCATACACGGCCTTATAAGTTCAGTTTTTCATGACATCTTTCTCTCACTGCCAACTAGATGGAAATTTTATATTTTAGATTTTTTATTTGAAGAATGTATGGAAGTGAAAGATATATGTGTTCGAATCTATAGTAAGTTCAATGTTGTTGCTTGCCTTCAAATATCAGTATATTTGAAGCCTTTAATATTTAGCAACATCAATGATTTAGTAGGGCAAATGAATTCTTATCTTTTTTGATGTGTTGAAATACACTTAAGACCATGGTCTTTGTAAAACCTGAGAAATAAATATAGAAGAAAACATATGGTGAATTTCAAGCCTAGTCTTTAAACATTTTATTAATAGGATAGGCCTCAAAAGCCCTAGGGTAACCTTGAAGCATTGTAAACTTTTAAAAGCCAAACATTTTTTAAGACAAGGTAGAGTGTTTAGCGATTATATTAAAATGTTTTACGAAGATCAAACTATAATTTTTGAATTCCATGATAGCCAAACACCGTTAACATAGATGTCAAAATTTAAAGAACATATCCGGTTGGTATGGTCATTTGAGTAGCAGGCGTCCTTGTTGTCCAGAGTGAATGGTTTTAATTATTGGTCTTTAAATTTTTATTTTTTTTTGATTAGGAACTTTTTATATACAATATATCCGCGCAACATGTGAGGGGAGAAATTTGAACCTGGGCCTCTCGATAACTGGAGAGTTTTAACTACCCACTTGCTCTCCAACTCCTCTACACGAGCGGATTCTTTAAATATTTTTAAATATAGTATAAGTTATTGATGATAGAAAATATGTAAACTATTTGGTTGTGTGTAGTGTCGTCAAAAGCTTTTAGCTGTAAGTAATATTATATTTAATATTTTTGTTTTAGTACAAACTTGGAACAGATAAGTTATCATATGGTCATAAAAGAAAACTCTTCATTCACATATATTTTATTATTCGATATTTAAGATATTTCATTGTCACATAATCTTCAGTTTAAGAAAATATTTTTATTCAAAAGGAACAGTGGACGAACTGATAGTAAAACATTTTTTTTTATTTATATAGTTTAAGTATTTCTTTACAATTAAGGTTGTTATAAAATAGGTTTACTAGTAAAACATGTTTTTTTATTTATATAGTTTAAGTATTTCTTTACAATTAAGGTTGTTATAAAATAGGTTTACTATATTTTAATGCATTTGTGTGATAGTATGTACTCGAATCAATAGATTTCCACATCTTAAGAATATCATGTAGTTTTTCTAAATATTAACCAAATCATAGTGAATCGAAAGTCAAGTATTTGTAAACTTAGAATTGCTTAACCTTTAAAAAATATATTATAATAGTGACTTAATTAGCTTTTGTCTTGTATGTTGAAAATAATGTTTTTAAACATTAAATTCTTATTTATAAATTTAGAATGATTAGATATGAGGAAGAAACACTATTCCTATTATTTTAAATAATGCTTAGAATATTGTTTATGTTAAACATTGTATGGAGAGGAGGGAACTTTTTATATATAGAACCTTTTATTATTTTCTCTAAAATATATATGTACATATTGGAGTAGACCTTTAAAAAATTAGATTATTACTTCCACATATGTATCTTACTTACAACTTGTGAATGGAACATTTACATTAAGAGTAATACTTTTAAAACTTAATGGAGAAAAGCAATTCACAACTATATAGCCTTGAAACATGACAAAACATTGAGAAGGGTGTAGAAGGTAAAACTATACCTCTAAACTTAAGCGGTGCTTATTTATGAGGATAGAACCTATCCAACTCCAATAGATCACAGTGGCGACTACTAAGATTTGAAGGTATCTGTTCTCCAGCGATCCAAAAGGGACAGGGGTCCTACACTTTTGAGAGTAAAGGATGACGGTATGGGATTTTATTCCAGAATACCGTACGAGTAGTACGTGAGGATGCTCACAATCCTACTTCAATTATGGAATAACAAACAAGACTCAATCTAGGGAGTAGATTTGAGGTTGGAAATTCTAATGGTAGATGGTATGGGCAGCATTATCATCAACTGGAGCTGGGCCTGAAGCATCTAGTCTAGAAGCCAAAGTGTTGGTGGACCTTGATTAAACCTTAGATGAAGGTCAATAATCAAGCACTGGCATAGCTATGCTAGCTCAAAGTATGAATTAACAAGTCAGTGGATCAATAAGGACAAGAGTGGGATTGTGAATCCAAGTCCTTCATGCTTTGAGATGGGGAATTAGTGCATCCACCCTTCTATGTGTTATGGGATTTAGGAAAACCCCATGCCAAGATCAAGAAGACTCGAGGAAGGAGTAAGGATCTTTTTAAACGATAACCTATTATGGGAAGTTGGCCAATCTCGAGCACTTAAGATACCATCTACAGTGGTAGAAATTCTTGAAGTGTGATCCTCTATACCAAAGTACTAATACAAGTTGGGTATACTTGCATCAATATGTGATATTTATGTCTAGATTTAACAAAATTTTCAATTTATGTTTTTGACACCCAAGTGAGTAGACCTGGGTTGTTACACCTTTAAATCACTAAATTTTGATTTTTTTTTTAAGTTGCTTAAACTAGAGTGAATTAACCCCCTTGATAGAGATATGGACTTGCATTACCCTCACTAAATTCCTATACTAAGCATGTACTTGGTTTAATCTGAAGTGCCTCCTTTGAGAGTTCATCTACGTCTCTATTTATTTCTCTCTAAATATATAAAAATATTAAAGCTTCACTTCGATTCACTATTTTTTCATTTGAGATAATATGGGTTGTAGAATTATATTTTTCATCCTAAAAACACCAAGCATTCAGTTCATTACCATTGATGAATCTCCATAAATTTTGGTTTTTTGTATCCTTTTTATTTTGCCAACTGAACCAACAATTTGAGTGCTATAATTTCAGAATAATTATTATAATCTTCTCCTAGTCCAACCTTGAATTTAAAATAATGAGATTCATAAATATATAATAATCCTCCTGCTCGGCCTTTGTCTCCACCTTGAAATTTTAATCAATTGAATTTCTTTCATTTACTATCATTTGATCAAATATATTTTTTTCAATTGATTAGATTAGATTGAAATACCCTCACCCATACTACATTATCACCACATGGTGGTATTATAACAAATCGACTATTATGAATGTAGCACTTGACAAGATTTGAACCTAGGTATTATCCTTGAAAGTTATAGAATTTATCAATCGAGTAAAATGCCATTTGATGATATTAATATTGTATAATTTTTATTTACTTTTTCCAATTTGTTAACATTTAGTTAACATCTTTTAACAAATTATAAACATATAGTTCACATAGTTTAACAAGTTATGAAACAAACATGAGTTTTGATAGTCAAATTTTAGTTTAATTAAATATTATTTCATAATAAGTGTATAAAATATTTTGTTATTGTTGGACCAAAATCCACCTGGTATATGGATAGGCAGTGCACCCTAGATTCCATTCAACATTTAGATTCAATGAGATTTTTCTCAATTTCAACCTCTAAATAAGGTTGGCTCCTTAGAATGCTTATAAAGCAAAGTAGGTATTTAATATTAAATATAAAGGGAGGGGGTTAGGAGAAGATAAGGGTTTAGAAATATGAAATAAGGATGGATGGGATATAGTGTAACAACATTGTATTCTACTACATAATATGCTAACACGGTCAATTTACATGATACTTAATAGACCAACCATTATCATAAGCAATTATAGATTTATTTAACTTCAATTACTTACTCTAATCATTCCAAAGACTTAAACAAATAGTAATCCAATAGCGATTCAAATAGCAAAATTTGCTTTAATAGAATAGACTAAATAGCATGTATTAGACATAGAATCTGAACCCACTAATGCAAATGAAAATGAGTGGACTGATAATCATGAGCAAGCACTTGGTGTAATTTATACATTTGTTTCTTTTGATCTTCTCTTTCATGTTGAAAATTGTACAACACCTAAAGAGGCCTAGGATACACTTGCTAAGTTGTATTCTCAAACCGATGAAATTAAGGGTTACCAAATAGACAATGAGTTGATGAATCTTGATCCAAATAATTTTTATAATATACAATATTATATCACCAAAATTAATCAATTCAAAACATAACTCAAAGAATGTGGTATAGATAAAAAGGATACTCAACTAGTTTTGAATGTGTTGTCTAAACTAGGTCCTAAGTATTCCATATTTGTTTTTTTTTCCACATACATCGAATTTTTGTAGGTTCTACATGGAAATGCTATCATTTGACTCATTATTTTAATTTCTCATTTGATATCAATAATAATTTATTCAAATGGGACTCTTGAAAGTATCCAAGTCAAATTCTTTTGTGGCTAATTAAGTTAGTGGACACAAAAAAACTATTAATATAGAAAATAGAAACAAAAGAAAGCAAAGAAGATGTCAAAAGAAGGAACACAATTTGTTTCTAAGGTAGATAAAAAATCCTCTAAGAGAGAGTCACAAAAGCAAAAAAAAACCACCTATACATATTACAAAATGTTGGGTCATGAGAAACATCAATGTCATAAAGACAAATATAAGAGTTGAATAATATTCTACATAATAACAACATCAATTTGCCATCATGTATGTTACCAAGTTCCTCTTATTCTTCAAGTGTGATAAGGTCTCGGTGTAGTGGATGCAAGACACCTATGAAAAACCTTTTACCACAAGTCATGTTTTAAACTTATCAATAGTTTCATTAGTAGCATATTTTATATAATAGATCCACCTGCATCAAACTAGTTTCCTTTCCATGTATGATTCATTATCAAGAAATTGCATTCTTCCTCCATTGTTGAATCCCACTTAGCAATACTAGATGCTTTCCAAAATGATTATGGATAAAAAACAAAGGTAACATAGACATGAGGAAGATGTTTATGTTGTGATTAATTTTTCTTAGAGTCGGTAGGATATCCAATAAAAATACCTACCACATGAAGCATCTTACGAGTCCAAAGAGGTATTGAAGTCGAATAGGACGAAGCCTCTAAAAGCTATTTCAAATATGAAGGTGATGAAGCTTGAGAAGCTTCGTATGAATCATTGTCATCAAAATCCTATATAATAAAAGGTGAATTGTGGGAGGCTATGTTAGGAGATATTTCCTCAAACCGTACACTTCTCTCAATAAAGAGTTGATGAGTCTTTAGATGAAAAATCCAATACCCATTTACATCATCAAGAGAGATAACAAAGATATAAGGTTGGCTTTGAGGTTCATTTACCTTGTGTTTCTCTAAAGAAATACATACCCATCCAAAGGATTCTAAAATTCTAAAATATTTTACTATGGGCTTTCAAATGTGCCAAGCTCAAAAGAAGTTATCCCTTTCAAGGATTTATGAGGGATATAGTTTTTAATGTTATGGATTTGATCCATTATTGTGGTGGAAGAGATCATGAGTGAATCATTCAACTTACCATTTCTTTCAAGGACCAATTATTCTGCTCTATAATTCCATTTTTTTATGGATTGTATGGAACTGAATGCCAAAGATCTATCCTCTCAAGAGAATAGAACTACTCAAATCTATGGTTCACATATTCTATACCATTGTCTATGTGGATAATCTTAATGTAGTTTCCTAATTTATTTTTAGCAAGGGTCTTAAAGTCTTGAAAGTGTTCAAAGACTTCACCCTTCTAACCTAAGTGTTGCAAGAAAAATTATTAATGAAGTTGAGTACATAACAAGCTTTACTGAAAGACAAGGTTGAAAATGGATAAACTAAGTCACTATGAATAAGTTCCAACACTTGTGAAGTTCACTAAGATTTATTTTTATCAAAATTATTTGTGGGATGTATGCCCATGGAACGTCCAAGAAATACTCTATTTTAAAAGCTAATGTGAGGGATTCCTATAACCATATCCTATTGTGTAAGGTATTGCACATAATGGTAGTTGAGATGGTCAAACCACATGTGCCATAACTTACACTTTGCATCATAGTGAGGAAGCAATGTAGGGCATACAAATGAGTTTGATGATCAACCTTCCCAATTTCTAAAGGTGTGTCATCCTCTATCTCAAGGATTATTGTTGGATCTGGAGTGATATCATATTTTTAACCCTTTTCAATGTGAGTGATTTGGTAGATTGAAAGTAGCTTAGAAGATAATTTAGGTACACATAGTACATCATGGAATACACTATCCCCTATATCAACTAGACCTTTCTTGATACCATTTGCTATTGTATCCTCACCGATGGAAATATGAGACGTAGAGCATGGCTCCAAATTTAAGAAATAATCTCTATTGAAACACATGTGGTGTGAAGCACCTAAGTCAAGTATCCATGGTTTGGAGGATTCAACCATTGCAACTAGAGCCTTTCCTTTTCCTTTTCCAAAATTTGAAGAAAAGGGACTTGGTGACATATATGATGGTAGATTGACGTTGTTCTTATATAAAATATTCTTCAAATATTATGTTTTTTTTTGTATGACATTGATGTTCCTCATAACCTTACCTTTTGCAATGTGTACAAGTGTGTTTTTTTTTCTTTTGTGAATCCCTCTTAGAGGATTTTTTATCTACCTTAGAAATAGATTTTGTTCATTCTTTTGGCATCTTCTTTGCTTTCTTTTATTTCTTTTTTCTATATTACTAGTATTTTTTTGTCCACTCACTTAATTAGCCAAAAGAGCATGTGATTTAGAGGCTTTCAAGAGTCACATTTGAATAGATTTTTAATGCTCTCAAATGATAAGTTCAAAAAATAAGTCAAATGATGGCATTGTCCATGTAGAACCTACAAAAAATCAATGTACGTGGAAAAAAATAAAGATAGAATTCTTAGGATCTAGTTTAGACAAGTCGTTCAAAACTAGTTGAGTATCCTTTTTATCTATGCCACATTCTTCGAGTCATGTTTTGAACAGAGACCTAAAGAGGCCTAGGACACACTTGTTAAGTTGTATTCTCAAAATAATACAACTTAAATAAAAAGATAAAAAGAGACAATGAAATTAGAGGTTACCAAATAGACAATGAGATGATGAATATTGATTCAAATAATCTTGATGAGCATAATACAATATAGCAGACCAAACGAAATAAATATATGAATTACACCAAGTGCATGTATAGGATTATCAATCCACTTTTTTTCCATTGCAATGAAATGAGGTTACCAAAATAGCTATGAGGTTTGAAATGACCATACTAATCTACAATTGGGTGATGTCCAAGTCTATCACCCAGGGATGCATGGGTCTACAACATGGGCTATCTCCAAGTCTATAGAAAATGAATATTTATACAATAAAATAAACTCCTAAAATTTACATAAAGTTAAAAAAGTTACCCTTAAATCCTATGATGTCTCATCTAGAAATTAAAAAAAAAAACTCCTTCTCTCCCTCAAGATCTAATACCATATGAGATTCACCTATGGATTGAGATGAGGATATGATACCATAGATCTAAGTGAAATAAGCAGGTTACATAAGCAAATTATTTGCTATTCTAGCTAAGAAGGCAAATACAAATATGCAAAATAATGATAATATTCCACAAGTGCAAAATTACAAATTAAAACTACATATATTCTCCCATTTTTCCATGCTCAAGTGTAAGCATGAGATGGGTATTTATAAAAAATACCCAACAAGGAATCTTCTCAACAATGTGACACATGACATCAATGAGTGACAAATAAGTCAACACAATGAATGAGATTGTGACACATATGTGTGAGAGACAAATAATTCAAGACAATAAGTAAGATAATGACACTTATGTGTGAGAGATGAATAAGTCAACATTTAGCAAATTATAGCAAATTATAAAAGAACCATAAGTTTCAATAGTCAAAATATGGTTTAATTAAATAATATTTCATAATAAATGTACAAAAACTTTGGTTATTTAACACAAAATAAATACAATTGTGTAGCATAATAAAAATATATATTTTATATAGATTGAATTTAAAAAGTAAATTAATGGTTATTTTTTAAAACATGTCAAATAGGATTGAAATTGACCTCAACTATAGGATGTCATAACATATACTGGTAATAATAACTTGGCGTTTATGCATGTATTTTTTTTTTGGGCAATATTCAAACCTAAGTCTCTTTTTAAATTTTTTTGATTATATAGAATTGAAATCATCCCGCTTGTATGCAATCATGATCATGATATTACATCATTTTGATAATTATATGGCTCAACAAGATTTCAACCATTTTATCCACCTTGAAATTCAAGGTATTTAATCAATTGAACTTCTTTTGTTTGATGCCATTTGTTTAAATATATTTATTTCAATTGATTAAATTGGATTGAAATACTCACCTAAACTACATCATCACCACATAGTGGTATTACAATAACTTGACTATGATGAATGTAGCACTTGACCAGATTTGAACCTTGTTATTATCCTTGAAAGTTAAAGAATTTAACTTTACCATTTGATGATATTCATATTGTATATTTTTTAATTATTATTTTTCAATTAGTTAAGATTTAGTCCACATCATTTAACAAATTATAAAACAAAATTATAAACATTTGGTTGGCCCAGATTTATTGTATGTCTATCATGAAGCAGTGGCTTCTGGCTCCTTAGGTTCTATAATTAATAGGGACAATATTAAATTCATTCCTAAGCAGGGGGATCCGTACATGCTCACCAACTGGAGGCCTATTACTTTACTCAATGTGAGTTACAAAATTATTTCTAAGGCTTTGGCCTTACGCCGTAAACCTCTATTGCCACTTATTATCTGCCCTAAGGAGACTGGATTTGTGCAGAGTAGATACATTCTGGATAATGTAATTTCTATTTGGGAGGCATGGAATGGGCTAGAGACACTCAACAAAATAATATTTTCATAAAAATTGATTTTGAGAAAGCCTATGATAGGATTGAATGGAATTTCATCCTTACCATGATTCGAGCTCTTCATTTCGGGCAATATTTATTGAGCTCAGTTAGTATGTTTTTTTTGGATGCTTCAGCTGATGTTCTCACAATGACACTAAGAGGGGGGGTGAATTAGTGTAGCTATTTAAAATTCAAATATACAACTTTTAAAGTTGAAGCAAAGAGAACTTAAAAACAGGTAAAGCAATTATCACAAGAGAGCACACCACAACACACAATATAACGAGGTTCACCAATTTGGCTACTCCTCAAGAATGACTGCTTGGACTACGGTCCAAATCTAGCCTTTGCAAAACACCAATTTTACAATCTGTTTACCAGCACCCACTAGAAGGAGCACCAACCCCTAGTTTATCTGCACCAACATAAAGGAGCACCAACCCCTAATTCAAGCACCAACTTGAACTGCACTTTTGAAACTATCAGATTGACATAAGAATGCCTTCACTTATCCAAGACCCTGACTGGTCTACAATTTATCAAAAACTCAGTAAACACTTGCGGCTCTGCTTGTCGCTCTCTTGCAGCACTCTTCTAACCCCTTTTCGGCAGCACCTTCTCACATTCAGCAGTAACTAAATTCTTTGCATGATTGTCCTTTTATAACCCTATTTCTCATTGAGACTCCTCGTCTTCTGTCACTTCTGTAATCCCGCATGCAGTCTATTAACATTCTCTTCTGCCACTTGTCAACTATAACTGCTTCTTTATGTAACTCCTTTTGTATATATAGAGTGGGCATTTCGTTGAACACGTTACATGCAACATATACCTCTACCATGACTGTTCGTCTTCTCGGTCATAACTATTTGTATTCTTTTATGTGCATGCATGCATTTTTCGATTCTATTTATGCGACTGTTTGATTTCTCCTTCTTCGACTTTTCTTAAAATAGTTGCATGATTTCTATCTGTAACTACCACACTAACTTCAGTTAACTCTACTTATTTTGGCTACATGATCTTCCTCTGCAACTGCCCCTATAACCGTCGTTCTACTTTTAGTTAACTGTCAGTAAGCGTGTTGTAGCGACTCGTCACGAAATCGTGACACTTCTGTCTCTTTGAACACTTCTCACCTTCTACCCACGAAAACATGACCTGTCGCAATATCACGACACTTTCACCTCCTTGTTACTCTTCTCGGCTTCAAACCGTGAAAACATGACTTGTCGCGATATCACGACACTTTCGCCTCCTTGTTACTCTTCTCGGCTTCAACCAGCAAAAACAAGACATGTCGTGAAATCGTGACATCTTTTGATTCCTTGCACTCTTCTTTGCTCGCACTAGCAAAAACAAGACATGTCGCAAAATCGTGACACTTACACCTCCTCGCTACTCTTCTTGGCTTCAACCAGCGAAAACAGAACATGTCGTGAAATCGTGACACTTTCGCCTCCTCGCTACTCTTCTTGGCTTCAACCAACGAAAACGAAACATGTCGCGAAATCGTGACACTTTTGCTAACTTGACCTCTTCTCTGTCTCTTGCCCGCAAAAATGAAACATGTCGCGAAATCACGACATCTTTCTCTTTCATACACTCTTCTCTGCAAGCACCAGCGAAAACCTGACATGTCGCGAAATCGTGACACATTCGCTGCCTTGTGCCTTTCTCTGTATTTCGCCCATGAAAACACATGTCACAAAATCGTGACACATGCGCTGCCTTGCACTCTATCTCTTCTTCGGGTCGCGAAAACCCGACATGTCGTGAAATCGTGACACTTTTTCTCCTTGGCACTTTCTCTTTGAACCTGTCATGAAATCGTGACACTTTTTCTCTACGAACTCTTTCTCTCGAACCTATCACGAAATCGTGACACTTTTTCGTCCGTACAGTCCTTCTTGCAAATTGTCGCGAAATCGCGACACTTTTCTTTTTGTAAAGTCCTTGCAAATTGTCACGAAATCATGACACTTTTCTTTCTCTGCCTTCCTCTTCGCTTCGGACCGCAAAAATGGAACATGTCGCGAAATCACATCTTTTTCTTTCTCCTCGTTCTCTTCCAACATGTCGCGAAATCGCGACAGTTTTCTTGCTTGCGCCTTCTCTCCGAACATGTCACGAAATCGCAATAATTTTCTTTGCTTGCGCCTTCTCTCCAAACATGTCACGAAATCGCGACAGTTTTCTTTGCTTGCACCTTCTTTCCGAACATGTCACAAAATCGTGACAGTTTTCTTTGCTTGCACCTTCTTTCCGAACATGTTGTGAAATCATGACAGTTTTCCTTGCGCTTTCTCTTTCGTCCAACATGTCGTGAAATCGTGACATCTTTTTCTCTCTCCTCTTTCTCTTCGCTTTGGACCGCGAAAATGAAACATGTCGCGAAATCGTGACATTTTTGCTAGCATTTTCTCTCTCCTTCGATGTCGCGAAATCGCGACAGTTTTTCCAGTAGTTTCTCTCTCCTCTGATATGTCACGAAATCGCGACAGAAAACATGTCGCGATATTGCGACAGTTTTCTTACTTGTCTTTTTCTTTGATCCTTTGAATCTGTCTTCTTGGAAATTCACTATGCATGCTCTGACTGACCTCTGAAATCCTGTCCACTGCATCATCTGAGTTGTCTGTCTATGTTGACAACAATGACAATATTTTTTTTGCACCTTGCTCAACAATATCCCCCTTTGGAATTGTTGGCAACACATGTGCAATTTCTTGTAATTCTTCTCCCCCTTTGACAATAATACCAAAGGGCTGCTGCAGACTCCCCCTGAGTCTATGCACAACATTCTCAGACACACATTGTTATAGTTAGCAAAAATCATGAATATGAGCAAAACTATAAACATAGGCATAATTGCTCCCCCTGAGAATGTGTTCCCGATAGCTAGTCAGTTCTTGGGTAGTGTGACCACTCCCAACTTACTCCGTAGGTACTCAAAAACTTCTTTGGGCAAGGGTTTTGTGAATATATCCGCTACTTGCTCTGTATTTCGAACAAAATCCAATTTAACCTCACCTTCTGCAACTTTATCCTTCAAAAAGTGATACTGGATTGCAATGTGTTTGGTTTGAGAATGCATAACCGGATTCTTTGATATGTTAATAGCACTAGTGTTATCACATTTAACTAAAATTGGCTCTTTGAAGTTAATACCAAGATCTTTCAGGGTTTGTCTCATCCATAAAATCTGAGTACAACATGTTGTTGCTGCAATGTATTCTGCCTTTGATGTGGATAGAGAGACTAATTCTTGTTTATTGTTGTGCCATGCTATTGAAGAACACAAGCTTATACTGAGAGGGGGTGAACAGTATAAGACCACTTTTTACTTTTTCCTTTATACTTCAAAACAGTAAAGCAATATACCCAAAGCAATATCAAAGCAATGCACAAAACCATCCACAAAGTGACACAACAATTTACGTCCACAAAACTTTTCTCTAAAAGTTATCTCAAAGTTCTTTGGGAAACCTTCCCAATTACAATGTTTATGAGCCTCGGCCCAAAGGAGATACCTTCTCCCAATCTAAATTTATGAGCCTCTGCTCAAAGGAGATACCTTCCCCTACCTCTGCTCTGGGTGGTGATCCTCTAGAAGACCTCTGCCTCCGCTGCCCTTAGCAAATGGAACTCTATCCACAGAAGACGTATGTCTTCCCTGCTCTGGCTGGAGACCTCTGTCCTCAACTCTATCACCTCAAAAGCTGGTCCTCGAATTTGCACTAAACATAGTCCTTCGTTCTAGTACAAATGTCCTTTTCCTCTGTCTTTGATCTGCACCAAACACAGTCCTTCGGTCTGGCACAAATCTGTCCTCAGGTTCTTCTCATAGAACCAATGCACCTCTGTCCTCAAGTTCTCTTATAGAACTATCAAACTCAGCTTCACAAGTCCTCTGCTAGGACTTGTCCAAATCTGCTCACAAGTCTCCAAAGGAACTTGTCCAAAACTTGCTCACAAGTCCCCACCGGAACCTGTCCAAATCTTCTTACAAGTCCCCAACGGAACCTGTCACCTGCTCACAAGTTCATCAAAAAAACTTGCTTGGCATGAACCCACAAAGAGAATTGTTAGAGAATCAATGTGATTCATCAATCTCATAGAAGCATAAAGAGAATTGTTAGAGACTCAATATGTTATATACTTAACTCCCAATCTCAATCTCAACTCAATTTCAAATCTCAAAAGAATAAGATAGATGTAGTATGCTTTTATCAAGAACATGAAACACAACCCAACAATTGTCAACCATGCAATATCTCATATAACAATGATACTCATGTTCTTTCCACAACCAATATCTTTTCTCAACCAATTAGGGCTTTCAACAACAATGCTCATAGACAAGGTTTAACTAACAACATTCAACTCAACATCAACCTTGAAGCATTCAACCAATCATCACAAGAAAAGGAAACAAGTAGAAATCCTTTTCCCTCCAAAGATATTTAAACAAAATAGCCACCAACACAATATCACTAAATGCAAAGAATAACTTGCTCAAATCAACTCAATGGAGTAAGCCCAATATCATGAATCAAGTAAAGCAATAACTTGATAAAACAACCTCTATGGAAGCAACTCAACCATCAAACTCAAAACAGCCAACCAAGGGTTCCACCAACTCAATGTAAGTAGCTAGACTCACAAATACAAACCCTAGTGCACAAAGCTTCCACTATCTCAAACCAGAATTATGCATTCACCAAAAACTCTCATCAAGGATAACAAATGCATAAGTAGTCTTCAACAAACCAAAAAATAGGATTTACACCCAACCAAAGGAAACCTTGTTGAATACCTTTTCACTCCAATCTTATTTCAGGAAAACATACACCAATCATACTCATAAGAAGAATGTGCCCATACCTTATTGAAGATGAAGAAGCTCTCACAAACTTGTCATAACCATAACCACCTTTGACCAAAAGGAAGGTCAAACCAACAACGCTTCAGAAATCCGCAAATACCATGACTAGGACTTCCACCAATCCATCAAGCTCCAATCACTGCACATGGTCGAAAAGAGGATTTGCAATAAAAACACTTCGCGGGGACTTGAACGTGGGACCTCCCACTCAGAAGTGACCTAACCACCTTCACTGCCACCAATACACCACATCACCCGTTGATACTATGGCTCGACTATCTTGCATAATATACAATCAAAAATGTGCACGAGGGTCGATGAAACAACGCATACACCCTTAAAAAAATCTTCAACTAGTTGCGCTAGGTTTCAAACCCTTGATTCCACCTCTGCTACGCACGACCCAAACACCAATCATGCTATCCATTCGACTTTAAACTGAACACACGGTGCACTGATTTAACACTCTAAGCGCTGTCTTTTTGCCATCAAAATAGTGAGATATCCCCTCCGTTTACTTCGAACACGTGCTCACCTTATATCCTTTTTTATTATCGTGCAACTCTTAGAATTCGGCAAGTGCAGGTTTCATCGATCTTATATTGTTCGAGCACTTCACATCATATTATCACATGATCTTCTATTAAGCACTCTTCTTTGCTTCTTCCGAAATCGAATTGATTGCGCTTAATGTCGAAACACAATCCCACAGAGAATAATATCGAACTCACTCAATCCAACATTAATGAATTCCATTGCCTTATTTTATATGCACTAAGATGCATTTTTAACATGTCAGCAATTCCAAACACGTCGGCCCTTTTAATTTAATTTTAATTTAAATTTTAAATAAATAAAATTTAAACTAAATATTTAAAATTAAATGTCTTCATCACCGGGGCACCTTTTTCAACGAAACGAAGAGCCAACTTGGGTTTTAAGAAAAACCCATTTCAAATCTATTGTCCATGGTTTTAAATAAAACCTTTTATTTTGTCTGCCTTGGTTTTCACGAAAACCCTTCCGCTTCTTGACATCAATGACAACATCAACACTTGAGCAAAGACAATGTACCCAATGGACCCAAAATTGCCAACAGCTACCAACCTATCTCCAAGATAGAATGCACCACCACTGGTACTCTTTCTGTCATCTATACATCCTACCCAATCTGCATCATAATATGCAATAAGAGTGAAGTCCTTACCTTTTGGGTACCATAACCCATATTCCATAGTACCCTTGAGGTACCTAAAGATCTTCTTCATAGCTGTCACATGAGTCTCTTTGGGACTAGCCTGAAATCTTGCTATCATGCATACTACCTGTAAGATATATGGTCTGGTGGCTGTCAAATATAGTAGGTTTCCAATCATAGATCTGTACATGGTTTGATCTACATATGAAAATTTGTCATCCTTGCTCAACTTGCAACCTGTTTTCATGGGAGTGCTAACAGGTTTACAATCCTCCATTGTGAATTTTTTTAGCATTTATTTCAGATATTTAACTTGAGAGATAAAAATGCCCTTTGCACTTTGATTAAATTGCAGTCCGAGGAAATGCGAAAGTTCACCAATCATAGATATCTCAAATTCTTTCTTCATTTTATTTGCTATGTCTCTACAATACTCATCCATGTTGTTGCCAAATATGATATCATCTACATAAACAACAAGTACAATAAGATGGCCATTCTCTGTTTTGACATATAAATTGATGTCCACCATACCTTTCTTGAACCCTTATTGAATAAGATAGTTATCCAGCCTTGCATACCATGCTCTGGGTGCCTATTTCAGACCATACAAAGCTTTCTTTAACTTGCAAACAAACTCGGGATTGTCACCGAGTTGGAAACCATCTGGCTGTTCAATGTAAACCTCTTCTTCTAGTTTTCCATTCAGAAATGCTGATTTCACGTCCATTTGATATACTTTGAAATTTTTATGAACTGCTAAAGCCAGAAACATTCTGATTGCCTCTAGTCTAGCTACTGGTGCAAAGGTTTCCTCAAAATCAATACCTTCAACTTGAGCATAGCCTTTACAGACCAATCTTGCCTTATTTCTAACAACATGTCCATCTTCGTTTAATTTGTTTCGAAAAATCCATTTAGTACCGATTATATTTTTATTTGCTAGTCGTGGTACTAACTCCCAGGTATTGTTTTTCTCAATCTGATCTAGTTCTTCATTAATTACCTTCATCCAACTTTCATCTGTGCTTGCTTCAACAACATTTTTGGGTTCAATGCTGGATAATAGAGAGTAGTTATTTACTACTGTTCTCCTTGTCTGAATACCAACTGTGGGTTCCCCAATAATTTGCTCTCTGGGATGATTTTTCTGCCAGCTATCTGTTTTAAATTTCTTGTTTTCTTCTGCTTTTGAGTCAATCTCCTTAATCTCTTATGTTCCTTTTCTTCATCTACTTTTATAACTTCTTCATAAATAGGGTATTTTTCTTCATTGTTAATTTCTAGTTCCTTACCTTCATCAACCTTCACATCAGCACTCTCCACAATTTTCTTTAGCCTTTTGTTATAGCATGTGTAGGCTTTACTTTTTATCGAATAGCCAAGAAAAATTCCTTCATCAGCTCTGTCTTCAAACTTACCAAGATTATCTTCAGTTCTTTTGATGTAGCACTTACTGCCAAAGACTTTGAAGTATCTTGTTGTTGCCTTTTTGTTGAACCATAGCTCATAAGGATTTTTGCTTTCATGTGTCCTCAACATGCACCTGTTTTGGATGTAAACCGCAATATGAACTGCCTCTTTCCAGAATTTGTCTGCTATTTTGTTCTCTATCAACATTGTCCGTGCCATTCCCTGAACTGTCCTGTTTTTTCTTTCAACAACACCATTCTGCTGAGGTGTCCTTGCTGCTGAAAACTGTCTTCTGATCCCATATTTTTGACAGTACTCTGCAAACTCCTCTGAGATAAACTCTCCTCCTCTATCTGATCTTAACCATTTAATTATTTTTCCTATTTGATTCTCAACCATTTTTTTGAATGTCTTGAACATTTCAAAGGCATCTGATTTAAGCTTTAAAAATAATACCCATGTCATCCTAGAATAATCATTTATGCACAACATAAAGTATTTGTCACCATTTATGCTTTGTGTTCTCATGGGTCCACATAAATTAGTATGTATCAGCTCTAACGGTTTGTTGGTGAAGTATTCCTTTGATTTAAATGTGGATCTAGTTTGCTTCCCTTTTTGGCATGAAGCACAGATGTTATTTAATGGTTTGCCAATGGTGGGTATATCTCTTACTTCCCTTTTTGAACTTATTTTTACCAGATTGTCAAAGCTAATATGACCGAGCCTCTTGTTCCACGACCAATTTTCATCTTCCTGTCCAATCAAACATGCTCCTTCTGAAGTCTCTGAGAGAGTATACAGGTTTCCAAATTCCTCGATCCATTAGCTATCGACTTCCCACTGTGAGCTTTTCCTGACTTCACAGCCCTGCTTCTTAAAAATGACTTCATGACCTCTGTCATAGATTTGACTTACACTCAGTAAGTTGTGTTTCAAACCAATCACAAACAGAACTTCTTTGGAATTGATCTTTCCATCACTTATCTTGACTGATCCTTTGTCAACTATCTTGGCTCCATCATTATTTCCAAACTTTACCGAGCCCCCTTCATATTTTTGTAGCTTTTCAAATTTTTGTTTATCTCCTGTCATGTGACTAGAGCATCCACTATCCAATATCCATGGTGCAGATTTGTTCTGAGCTTTCAATGTTGTCTGTACAATCAAGGATTCCTTTTCTTCCTTGGATTGCTCATTTTCTTTCCACTCTGGTTTGGCTGCAATTTTTGTCACTTGTTTAGACTTTTCTTTGTCAGTGGCCTGTGCATGTTTTTTTGGGAATTTTCTGTTTTGTCTTAAACTGTTTGGTTGAGATCTTCTTCCCTGATATTTATTTGTTGCATATGTGCTTCTACAGTTTCTTGCAATGTGTCCAAAGTTATGACAGTTATAGCATTCTACTGCATAATCCATCAAGGGTGAAAAAATATTTCTATTGGTGAAGTTTCTTTGTCCTATATTATGAATGTTTTCTGAAATCTTATGACCATAAGCATTGCATTTAAAACAATAACCAGAGAAGGAATGATTGAACCTGGGAGTTGGTCTTTGCCATTTTGTAGTAGGAGCCACAAATTTTCTTCTCCTTTGATGAGTGACTTTTGTGAATCCCTCATTATCAACAGTCTTCTCGTGCCTGGCATTGTTGCTTTCTTTTGCATGATTTGTTTTTCTTTGGTCAACCTTGATCTTATATTCTTTCTTTACTGGTTCTATAGTTATGGCCTTTGATCCACTTGACGATTCTCCTTCGACAAAGCCTAAGCCAAACTTGATGCCTGTAGTCCTCTGACTATTTAAAATCTTTTCAAGCTTTGCAGAACTTCCTTCAAGTTTGTGATAGCAACTCAATTTTTTATTATTTTCTTCTAGCCGCATTCTTAAAACAACAAACTCTTCTTCTAGTTTGCTGCACTCATCTATTCTCATAGTTAATTGTACTTCAAGTTCTTCAGACATTTTTTTAAATTCTTTTGTCTGTACTTTCAAACTGTTTATTATGTCATTCGCATCCTCAAGATTTCTTGAGACCTTTTTATTCTTCTTCCTTTTTGTACTGAACTCTTTCAGTGCAGCAACCAACTCTCCTTCCAGATATACTTCAGCCTCATCCTTAAGGTCTTTGTCACCTTCCTGTTTTTCTTCTGTTTTTTCTTCTTCAAATGCCATGAATAGAGCTTCACTCTTTCTTCTTCAGAATCCTCACCTGAGCTTTCTTCAGAAGAGCTGACATTCTTGGATATGAAACTTTTCTTCTTGAAGTTGTTCTTTCTAAAATTTGGTTTCTTCTTCCAGTCATTTTTTTCTTGGTGTGAACCTTCATCATTTTTGGTTTTCTCATGCATTGGACATTTAGCTGCAAAGTGACCGACGCCTCCACAATTGAAGCACTTAAACGGTAACTTTTCTCTATATTTTCCTTTTTCTTTTATAAGTTTCCAAACAAAGTTGGCTTTTGTTTCATCCGATGTCTCTTCATCCTCAGATTCTTGTTCAGCTTTTATATTTTTGTGTGCTTTAAAAGCAGCTTCTCTGTCTATGGGCTTAGTTTGTCCTATTCTCATTTCGTATGCAATAAAAGAACCATCCATCTCATCAATGCTAAAATTATTTAGATCTTTAGCTTCTTCTATAGCATAAACTTTAGAATTAAATCTTTTGTGAAGAGTTCTAAGTACCTTTTT
Organism: Wollemia nobilis; assembly: GCA_028583015.1. Lineage (NCBI taxonomy): Eukaryota > Viridiplantae > Streptophyta > Pinopsida > Araucariales > Araucariaceae > Wollemia > Wollemia nobilis. The sequence goes on along the minus strand of JAQPPZ010016368.1, from coordinate 484,019 downwards.
CACGATGACCGCATCTTCGATTTCTTCATCAAGTCCTCTGATCGCATTAATGATTCCATTGACTCTCAGCATATAGGCCTCTATGTTCTCATCATCATTCATTTTTAATGCTTCGAACTGAGCTCGATGCATTTGTAGCTTGGCTTCCTTGATCTTGCTATCTCCTTCATGAATGCTCTTCAGTTTTTCCCACATGTCTTTTGCTATTTTACAGCTCATGATCCTTATCAGTTCACTGTCTACTAGCCCACACATTATGGCATTCTTTGCTTTAGATTTATTCTCAAACTTCTTCTTCTTGGCAGTATCTATTGGAGGAGTAGCTGGTATTGTGTATCCACTTTCTACTAACTCCCAAATGTCGTATCCCAATGCACACAGATATGTCTGCATCTTGAGTCTCCAAAATGAGTAATTAGTTCCGTCGAACAAAGGAGCTTTGTTTGATGAGAATCCTTCACCACCTGCCATTGTGTTTCTTCCAAGATCACCTTAGCTGATTAAGCTTGTTCAGGAACCTTGCTCTGATACCAATTGATATTCTCACAATGACACTAAGAGGGGGGGTGAATCAATGTAGCTATTTAAAATTCAAATCTACAACTTTTAAAGCTGAAGCAAAGAGAACTTAAAAGTAGGTAAAGAAATTATCATAAGAGAGCACACCACAACACACAATATAACGAGGTTCACCAATTTGGCTACTCCTTAAGAATGATTGCTTGGCTACTCCTTTAAAAGCAATTATCATAAGAGAGCACACCACAACACACAATATAACGAGGTTCACCAATTTGGCTACTCCAAATCCAGCCTTTGCAAAACACCAATTTTACAATCTGTTTACCAGCACCCACTAGAAGGAGCACCAACCCCTGGTTTATCTGCACCAACATAAAGGAGCACCAACCCCTAATTCAAGCACCAACTTGAACTGCACTTTTTAAACTATCAGATTGACATAAGAATGCCTTCACTTATCCAATACCCTGACTGGTCTACAATTTATCAAAAACTCAGTAAACACTTATGGCTCTGCTTGTCACTCTCTTGCAGCACTCTTCTAACCCCTTTTCGGTAGCACTTTCTCACATTTAGCAGCAACTAAATTCTCTGTGTGACTGTCCTTTTATAACCCTATTTCTCATTGAGACTCCTTGTCTTCTGTCACTTCTGTAATCCCGCATGCAGTTTATTAACATTCTTCTGCCACTTGTCAAATGTAACTGCTTTTTTATGTAACTCCTTTTGTATATATAGAGTGGGCATTTTTTTGAACACGTTACATGCAACATATACCTCTACCATGACTGTTCATCTTCTTGGTCATAACTGTTCGTATTCTTTTATGTGCATGCATGCATTTTTTGATTCTATTTATGCGATTGTTTGATTTATCCTTCTTCGACTTTTCTTAAAATAGCTGCATGATTTCTATCTGTAACTGCCGCACTAACTTCAGTTAACTCTACTTATTTTGGCTGCATGATCTTCCTCTGAAACTACCCCTATAACCGTTGTTCTACTTTTAGTTAACTATCAGTAAGCGTGTTGTAGCGACCCATCGTGAAATCGTGACACTTATGTCTCTTTGCACTCTTCTCGCCTTCTACCCATGAAAACATGACCTGTCACGATATCGCGACACTTTCGCCTCCTTGTTACTCTTCTCGGCTTCAACCCGTGAAAACATGACCTGTCGCGATATCGTGACACTTTTGCCTCCTTGTTACTCTTCTCGGCTTCAACCAGCAAAAACAAGACATGTCATGAAATCGTGACATCTTTCGCTTCCTTGCACTCTTCTCTGCTTGCACTAGCGAAAACAAGACATGTCACGAAATCGCGACACTTACGCCTCCTCGCTACTCTTCTTGGCTTCAACCAGTGAAAATAGAACATGTCACGAAATCGTGACACTTTCGCCTCCTCGCTACTCTTCTTGGCTTCAACCAGTGAAAACGGAACATGTCGTGAAATCATGACACTTTCGCTAACTTGACCTCTTCTCTGTCTCTTGCCCACAAAAATGGAACATGTCACAAAATCATGACATCTTTCTCTTTCGTACACTCTTCTCCCCAAGCACCAGCGAAAACCTGACATGTCGCGAAATCACGACACATTCACTGCCTTGTGCCTTTCTCTGTCTTTCACCCATGAAAACACATGTCGTGAAATCGCGACACATGCGCTGCCTTGCACTCTATCTCTTCTTCGGGTCGCGAAAACCCGACATGTCGTGAAATCGTGACACTTTTTCTCCTTAGCGCTTCTCTTTGAACATGTCGCGAAATCGCGACACTTTTTCTCTACGAACTCTTTATCTTGAACCTGTCGCGAAATCATGACACTTTTTCGTCCGTACAGTCCTTGCAAATTATCGCAAAATCGCGACACTTTTCTTTCTATACAGTCCTTGCAAATTATCCGTACACTTTTTCATCCGTACAGTCCTTGCAAATTGTCGCAAAATCGCGACACTTTTCTTTTTGTAAAGTCCTTGCAAATTGTCACGAAATCGTGACACTTTTCTTTCTCTGCCTTCCTCTTCGCTTCGGACCACGAAAATGGAACATGTCACAAAATCGTGACATATTTTTCTTTCTCCTCGTTCTCTTCCAACATGTCGCGAAATCGCGATATTTTTCTTTGCTTGCGCCTTCTCTCCGAACATGTCACGAAATCACGACAGTTTTCTTTGCCTGCGCCTTCTCTCCAAACATGTCGCGAAATCATGATAGTTTTCTTTGCTTGCACCTTCTTTTCGAACATGTCACGAAATCGTGACAGTTTTCTTTGCTTGCCCCTTCTTTTCGAACATGTCGTGAAATCGTGACAGTTTTCCTTGCGCTTTCTCTTTCGTCCAACATGTCACGAAATCGCAACATCTTTTTCTCTCTCCTCTTTCTCTTCGCTTTGGACCATGAAAATGAAACATGTCGTGAAATCACGACAGTTTTGCTAGCATTTTCTCTCTCCTTCGATATGTTGCGAAATCATGACAGTTTTACTAGTAGTTTCTCTCTCCTCTGATATGTCGCAAAATCGTGACAGAAAACATGTCGCGATATCGCGACAGTTTTCTTACTTGTCTTTTTCTTTAATCCTTTGAATCTGTCTTCTTGGAAATTCACTGTGCATGCTCTGACTGACCTCTGAACTCCTATCCACTACATCATATGAGCTGTCTGTCTGTGTTGACAACAATGACAATACTGTTTCTGCACCTTGCTCAACATCAGCTATGCTTAATTTGAAAAATTGTTAGTCTAAATCAATTGGATTATTTAGATCTATCAGATAGGGTTGTCCTTTGGCTCTTTCTCTTTTTATATTGGTAGCTGAAGCTTTTGGATACCTTCTTGCTAACCAAGTAAGTCAAAGTAATATCAAGGGTATTTCTTTACCATGATAATATTCTCAACTCACAAATGGACATTTTGCAGATGATTCTTTTTTGACACTTCATGAGGATGAACGCTCTATCAAACAAGAACTAGATTGCCTGGATATTTTTTGCAAAGCATCAAGATCTAGAATTCAATGGAGGAAGACCTCATGCTACAGGTAATTCTCTTTGGACCTTCCAAGCTGGCTTGAAAGCTTCCAATGGTATTGGATCCAACCAAGGAATAATTTTAAATTCCTTGGCATCCCATTTGCATTGCAAAGTTCCCCTACTATCTTGTGGAATTATGTTTTACAAAAGTAGAGAAAAAAATTTCCTTTTGGATCACTATAAAACTTACTCTAGCTGGTAAGTTTTAGGTGTGTTTCAAAATCATTGCTACTACACATGTGTATTATTCATCATTTTGGGTCCCTTCTCAAGCCTGCTATAAAAATTTGGAAAAGCTTTTAAGGGGTTTTCTTTGGGATAACTCGTCACATAAAGAATGGTTTCATCAAGTTGTCTGGGAGATTTGTTGTCTTCCAAAAAAATCAAAAGGTATGGGACCACATGATTGTCAAAGATAAGGTTTTGTTTTATCTACTAAATGGATTTTTTGAGCCTTAAGTGGTTCTAAAGCTTAGAAAGTTCTAATTCAGCACTGCATTTCCACTAGTTTACCTCTTGGTAAGAAGGCTTGGAAAGGCATGAATTTTCAATCTCCCATTTAAAATTCAAGTCTATTTTTTCATTCAAAGCATATGTAGGGCTTGGGAGAAAATTAAGCCTTGGTTGTATTGGCAAGAGGATGGGCATCGAAAAAGTGCTTCTATTTCCACTTATAATATTTGATGGTCACCTTTTATTACTTTTCAAGGTTCCTCTCTTGCTTCAATGCAATGGATTCATGCTCAGCGGTTCTTTAGGAAAGGGATTTCAATAGTGGCATATTATTTTCAAGATATTCCACGGATTGTATCCCATGGGATGAATTCAGGAGATTGTTTGGTCTGCGGCCAGATGATAAGAATACTTATGACATCATTTTGGATTGTATCCCTTTTTCTCTTTGGTCCATGATTTGTAGACATTCTCCAAAGCCTTGGTGGTTTGATTGGGGATGGTTTAATAAAATCCTTCTTCTTACTTACAAACCAAATTTAGGGTATATTTGGCTTACTCCCAATGTCCCTATAGTTCAAAGACTCAATGAGCAGTGGGATATTCTTTCCACTTAGACTCGTTGGAGTCTAAGATTTAAAATGGCTTGGGCACGATATATTGAACCAAAACAGGCTTTTTTTCCCTGGAGCTTATTATCCTATGATCATCCTCTTGGAAAAATATTAAAATATCTTGGAATAGAGAATCCTTCTTACCATTTTTACGGTGCTCTAGAGGATCCCCTTCATCTTTTTTGGCAGTGCAGGAAAGTTTAAATGGCTTGGGATTGGCTTGAGTCCTTTCGATCTCATATGGCCAGTTCATTCACCTAGCATCATGCTTTGCTTGGCGACCCACCTTTTGGCTCCATATTTCAGTTCAAGTGGAGAAAGTTCATATGGAGGTGAAGCATCTTTGCGCTCTTATGCAGTACTGGGATAATACCCCTTGTACGATAAACTGAATGCCTTCTATAGAGCCTTCTCGATCGTGTAAAGTTTCCCAATCATGCTCTCATCGATGACTTCCCTCTCGATATGCAGAAAGACATTGGTATCAATCATCTCATGTTCACCAACCCCAAGGTAACATTGGCAATAATACATTTCATCATGGCAATGGATGGGAGTTTTACCAGGTGGAGCCAGACCTAGTTATTGATGGGTATATCTCATTCCCACGTGCCCAGTTGCTCCAGCTAATGTGGTGGGTTGGGGTGTATTTGCTGGCATTGATGGCTCTGATACAAATGCCTATGGAGGATGGGTGGCTCACTTCCATTCCTTCTACTACCAACTGCCAGCATATGGAGGGACATTCACCTCATGAGCATACCCCCCATGATTGACATGATTTAACGTATGTTTTTTGGTGACGTGGTTGGTGACGGGTTTAACTGTGTTTTTATTGCTTTGAGTAATCTCTTAATAACTCAAATTGAGTTAGTGTGACTACCTATTGGGGTTTTTCTATCCACATTTTTTTTTTTTTAAAGACTTACATTTTTAAATTAATTAAAATTTATGTCTTTACATTCAAAAAAAATTTAAACATTTAGCTTGCATAGTTTAACAAATAATAAAACAAACATGAGTTCTCATAGTCAAAATTTAATTTAATTAAATAATATTTTATAATAAGTGTTAAAATATTTAGTTAATTAGCTTAAAATATATAAAATTATATAGCATAATAAATTATTATATATTTTTATATAGATTTAATTTAAAAATTAAAATATTGATTATTTTGAAAATGGGTTATATGGGATCGAAATGGATCCCAATTGTAGGACGTCATAACCTATGGTGGTAATAGAACAACTTGACAATTATGCATGTATTGTTTGACAAGATTCAAACTTAGGTCTCTTTCATAATAGTTTTGGTTTATATGGAATTGAAATGGGTCCCACTTGTATGACATCATGATCATGTTATTGTGATATTACATCATCTTGATAATTGTGTTGCTCGAGAAGAATTCAACCTTTTTTCCTAAAAACAAAGTTGTAATTTTATATTAAGCATATATGAAATTATATTCTTTAGATGCCTCTTTGGAATTTCTTCAAAGTTTAAATAATGACATAAAAATCATATTGTTTCTACATCATAACTAGCTATCTCTATTAGGATAAGTTATATCCTTAGACACCTTGCCAATTTGTCAACCAGTATCATTTAAATCATTGATCTAGAGTGCCGCCTTTGAGAGTTCATTTTCTTCCTTATTTAGTTCTCTATAAATATGCCAAAACATAAAAGTTTTACTTTGAACCACAAATTTTATTTGAGCAAAAATGGGTTGTAGAATCATATTTTCTATTCTAAAAAACACAAACATCCAGTTTATTACCATTGGTGACTATTCATAAATTTAGATTTTTTATATTCCTTTTGATTTTTCCAACTAAACTAACAATTTGAGTGCTATAATTTCAGCATAATTATTAGAACCTTCTTCCAGTCTAGCCTTGAATTTAAAATAATGAGAGTCAAAATATATAATAATCCTCCTACCCAACCTTTGTCTCCACCTTGAAATTTTAATCAATTGAACTTATTTTGTTTACTACCATTTGATCAAATATATTTTGTCAATTGATTAGATCATATTGAAATACCCTCACCCATACTATAGTGGTATTACAACAATTCAACTATTATGAATATAGCACTTACAATATTTGAACCTAGGTATTATCCTTGAAAGTTAGAGAATTTATCAGTTGAGTTAATACCATTTGATGATGTTAATATTGTATTAACTTTTGTTTATTTTTTCAATTCATTTATATTTAGTTAATGTGGTGTATCTAGAAGGAAATAAATTTGAGGACTTTTAAAAATTAAGCCAATTTAGCCCTTTCTATCTATACCAAGAGCATTGTGGTAATAGTGGAGAATGTCTCTGCCATCTCTTTGGACTTAGGTTCCTCTACTAGGGAATTAGCTTGGGAGCATACTCTAGGGTTTTAAAAAAATTTGAGATCTACTATCCATTTGGATTCGGGTGGTAGAAGATAGATTTCTTGAGAACCACCCTCTATTGGTTGGATTAAACTCAATCTCAATGGGGCTTCCAAGGGTAACCCAAGAGAGATAGGTGCAGGTGGTTTTATTCTAAACAACAATGACAAAATCCTTCTCACCTTTGTTGAGAAGCTGGGAGCTCAATTGAGTCATTTTGCTAAAGCTTGTACTCTCTTCCATGAGATTCTTCTATTGAATGACTTTGATCAGAGTAAGGTCATCATTGAGGGTGATTCCCTTAATATCATCAACCTAGTGAAAGGCTCTCAAAATCCTAGTCCTTCTATCGCTAATATTATTTCTAAGGCAAAAAGAATCCTTCAGGTCTTTGTGAATGTGGTTGTCAAGCATGTGTACAGAGAAGGTAATAAATCGACTAATTTCTTGGTAAATTTAAGGTTAAGCTAAGATGGACTAACTATTTGGAGAGAGGATTTTTGTTGGGTATCAATGATTCAAATACTAGAGGTTTATTTCTTAAGACCCCTTTCTTACTTCTCTCAGACTAGGGAGGTTTTGCTTGACATGTTATGTTGACGCTGGGGATGTTTTTGATAGCCTACCCATTTCCCCAAGTTTAATATTTCAAATATTTTGAAATTATTCACTTGTACCACCATTGTTTTTGTGGGGCCCCTATCTCATGGGTGGTATAAGCTATTTTGGATGCTAGTGAGATTCACTAGGTTTTATGATAGTTGGTGCAGTGAGAAGAATCTTCTTCCAACTGCTATGTTGAGATGGGGATAGGAGGTTTGGAGGGTCCCAACAAGGATAACTTAGATATCAATAAATAGTAATGGTCAGGGACCTATTTTTTTGATGGGTCATTCCTAGTTTTTTTATTTTGCTTTTGTTGTTATCTATGCTTGGGTGTCCCTGGATGGGTTGATCTATATGGGTTATGGGGGTCACTTGTAGGTCGTCTGGTCTTCCTTCTACCTATCTATTTCTTTTTTGTCTTACCTAGTGGTGGTTGGCTATGCTTGAAGAACACAAGCTTATATTGAGAGGGGGGGTGAACAATATAAGACCGCTTTTTACTTTTTTCTTCAAATCAACTTTCAATTCAATATTATGTAGTGTATAGAAAGCAATATTAATAGCAGTAATCAAAGCAATGCACAAAACACCATCCACAATAGAGACACAGCAATTTACTTGGTTCACCCAATGCGGGCTACTCCACGGATAAAATCTCTCACTAAATTTTATCAACTCAAAATCTGGGAATACCTTTCTCGATTACAATGTTTATGGGCACCAACCCAAAGGAGATACCTTCCCCAGCTCTAATCTAACTGGTGATCCTCTAGAAGACCTCTGCCTCAGCTGACCTTAGCAAATGGAACTCTATCCACGGAAGACACCTATCTTCCCTGCTCTGGTTGGAGACCTCTATCCTCAACTCTATCACCTCAAAGCTTGTCCTCGAATTTGCACTAAACATAGTCCTTCGGTCTAGTACAAATGTCCTCTTTCTCTCTCTCTGATCTGCACCAAACACAGTCCTTCGATCTGGCACAAATTTCCTCTTCCTCTTTCTTTGGTCTGCACAAAAACACAGTCCTTTGCTCTTTTTGCGCAATCACAGCTGCACTTGATCAATCTTTGACCTTTGCACCTCTGCGCAATTACAGCCGCATAGTCTTCACGCACTCTGCTCCCTTGCGATCTCTCTCACTTGGAAGATTTGACATAATGCACTCTACTCTTGGCGATTGAACTTCTTTTCTTCGCATAGTCTACGAACGCCACTCTTCGAATGCACACATCGATCGATATTTTTTTTTTTCTCCAAGCAGCCCTGCTTTTATACTAATACTTTCAAGATCAAAACCTTGATCTTAGTCGACTGCTACCCTTAACTTCGTCGACTGCAAAACCCTAAACTACGTCGGCTCAAATTCAACTCTGTCGGCTTCAACCGCCTCTGTGGTTCTATAGCTTTTCTCGCGAAACTACAACATGTCGCGATATCGTGACACCTTTGCAGCCGTACACTTTCTTTTGGATTTTGTCGCGATATCGCGACACTTTCTGCTTTTGCTGACGTCATCTTCTCTTTTGTCATGAAATCGCGACCCTTCTGTCTTGATGGCCTTCTTCTCTACTTTTGTCATGAAATCGCGACACTTTTGCCTCTGCTGACGTCATCTTCAATTCTGTCGTGAAATCGTGACCCTTCTATCTTCATGGCATTCCTCTCTACTTTTGTCGTGAAATCGTGACACTTCTGCTGCCTTGAGCTTCTTTTTGCCTTACACCCGTGAAACTGGAACATGTCACGAAATCGTGACGCTTTTGTATTCATAGCCTTCCTCTCTGCTTTTATCGTGAAATCGTGACACTTCACCTATGGAAGACATGCTTTCAGTTTCTGTCACGAAATCGTGACACTTTTGCTGTCGTCTGCTATCTTTTCTCCTTGTCGCAAAATCGTGACACTTTCTGCATCCATACGCTATCTTTTATGCCTGTCATGAAATCGCGACGCTTTCAGCATCCGTACGCTATATTTTCTGCCTGTTGTGAAATCGTGACGCTTTCAGCTTCTGAAAGCTTTCTTTGCAACCTGTCGCGAAATCCTGATGCTTCTCATTTCAGACTCCTCCCTTTGCTGCATGTCGTGAAATCGCGATAGTTATCACTTCGAGCTTTTCAGCATGTCGCAAAATCGTGATAGTCCTCACTTCGTCTTTTGTAGCATGTCACGAAATCGTGACACTTTTCGAGATATTTTATCTCTCTTCAAACTTGTCATGAAATCGCGACAGTTCACATTGTGGACTCTCCCTTCTGCATCATGTCGCAAAATCGTGACACTTTTTCATCCGTACAACCTTTCTTGCATTATGTCGCGAAATCGCGACACTTTCCCTTCTTTGCCTTCTTGCACTTTTCGAGTCACGAAAATGCGACCCTTTCCACCTTGCTTTCTTTCTCTGCCAACATGTCGCGAAATCGTGACAGTTTTGCCTGCTTCTTCTCTCTCTTCCAACATGTCGCGAAATCACGATAGTTTTGCCAGCACTTTCTCTCTCCTCTAAAATGTCGCAAAATCACGACAATTTTTCCAGCACTTTCTCTCTCCTCTAACATGTGAAATCGCGACAATTTTTCCAGCCTGCTGCATATTTTTTCTAACTTGTCTTTTTTCTTTGATCTTTTGCAAATGGGCTACTATGATCTTCTTTGACACCTACTGTCCATGCTCTGAATAATCTGACATTAGATCAAATTCCTTCAAGAGCTTCTTGACATCAATGACAACTTCTACACTTGAGCAAAGGCAATGTACCCAAGATACCCAAAATTGCCAACAATGCTGGTTTTCCTTGTGTGGGTTCTAGATGCTAGTCTCTATTTAGCTTACAAAAATCCTTCTTCCTGATAGGATGTTAGTTGGTCCTTCTGTAATAAGGTTCAGAGATCCTTTCAAAATCCCTTATTTCAAGTAATCAAAAAATATATCATTTTATTAAAACCAACAATTATATTCAATAAAAAATAAGAGAGGTTATAATAAAAAATAAGTTAAAAAAATCATAGCTCAGGGTGCAAGGCCACCCAAAAAATCAACATCATAAATACCCAAGGCCAAAAATAAAATCAAAAGGGTGAATAAATATAATAACTAAACAAAGGGAACCAATCCAAGAGGAGATCAAGCCCTATTGTGGGCATTGACAGAACAATTTGATGCTAGAAAATATCACTCCCTCAACTTGCTACGCCAATACCTTAAAGAAATAGAGGAACATTTAGGCAAAGGGAGGGTAGGCGAAGCCATGTTGATAGTGAACGGAACCTCATGCCAGAACCTAAAAATATTTATCAAATATGCCAACTCATGAGTCAACATGAAAGCCTATGAAGGGAGCTGAACAGTAACAATAGATAATATTATAATATTTTTATGTAAGGAAAACTGGCTAGAAATTGAATCTCCAAAATAAATAGCAGCATTTCTAGCTTTCTAAATTTGAAGTAAAAAAATAGCATGAAATAAATTCCAAAGAGCGGCAATATAGGCAGACCAACAATTGTTATCTCCAAAAAATATCATCTACCATATAAAAAATTTAGGATAAAAAGGGTTAAACAATGAGTGAATCCAGTACCAAGCAGACTGAGCACGAGGGTAGAACCAAAATAGATGTTTGAAAGTCTCAAAACAATCACAAGCTAGATACTTAGGATTAGGAAGACCACCCCTACTAAGTCTCTCTCCCATAGGAATCCCTTGATAAATAAGAGACCATAGAAAAAAGGTAATCTTGAGTTCAATGTTAGACTACCAGATATGATTCAGATGAGCAATCCAAGTATAGGAGATATAATGAGTTTTCCATATCTCATTAATATTATCAACACCAAGGAAAACAGGACTAAGAATCTGATAAAGGAAGAAGAGTAGTTCTTAAAAGGAGTATCCACATTCTAGCACCAATCCCTCCACTAGGCACTTGGGAGTTGAAGGTTGAGTTTATGAAGCATGACATCAGGTATGATCTCTTGAATCTTAATAATAGAAGGAAGATCTGAATTCTTAATATTAAATTTTTGATTGAGATCAGGCCAAGGAATCTAGTCTCAAGAGTGCACTAAATCATTAATATAGTACATGCCCTTGTGAATTAACCTCAAAGCTTTAATCCTTAGCATATCAGCAAGAAGAACTGAAGTGTTAGATAGAATAGGAAACCACCAGATATGGCCATTGTTAGAAGGGCCATGATCCCAAGCTTAAATAGATACCACCCTCCTTCATTTCATTATTGTAATGTATGGAAAGGAGAGTATACCATATGCCTATTGTAAGTGTGCATTGAGAGCATAGTGTAGGAGATAGGATGTAGACTATACTAAGAGGGGGAGGATTCCATGTACTGCAATTGCAGTCAAGTATGTAACAATATCATTTAGCCGATGAGATAATATCAATTACATCTCATTTCCATTTCCATCGATCAATGTATATATGTATGCTTTGCTATTGTAGAGTTATAGGCTTTATTTTGTGCATGTAAGTAATAGGTTGAAGGCAAAAGACAGAGGTTGCAAGTTGCAAATAGAATTTATAAGAAGTTAGCATAACTATATGAGTCTTCATATAGTTGGAATTTCCATATGAGGACGTTACCTAGTGTCATACAAGGAGAGGCCATAGCTATTGTTATATGATAGAACTGTTGACTTGAATAGAGCTTGTTGTCAAACAAGAATGTAATACAAATATTTATTGTATGATTGATTATGTCATCAAATAAAATGATGTATCAAGTTAAAACCTTCGATAACTATAGCTTTAGTTGGCTCCTAGGACCTGTCAATATATTTGTTCCTCCAACCATCACTATTGTGCTACATTTGGCATCGTAGTTTAAATTTCAAACCTAGCATGAGTGAATATTAGAGAGGTGGATTATAAATTTAGTATCGTGAGTATGAGGAAGATGTAATCACGAGATAAATCAAGATCAACTAGTGAGACGTAGTTTGAGAATTGCTAACCGAGAATTGCAGTCAAGAAGAATAGAATTTGAGCAACTAGAGTTGGTATGAGTGTGGAATGCTTAAGAGAAGGATACTTCTAGTGGTGAAGGTAGAAAGTGGTATATGTTTTTAAAAATGAAAGACTAGGTATTGTTGGTATTTCTGCCACATTATCTTTTGATAATTTTTCCAAAGTGTGAAACGCACTTCGTCAGTGAAATCATCTTCTTGGAGTTCACCAGTGAAGCCCCTTTGGAGCTTTAAATCAGTGAAACACATGTATAAGTGTTAGAATTTTTATGGGCCCTAAAAGAGGATGATAAATTGGATAAAATGATCTTTAGATATTTCATTATTGTAGATATTTTCCTAAGCTTTCCAATTATATATTACAATATGCGATCGGGTCAACGGATCAAAAGTTACAGCCCCGGGAAGTTGTACCACCAAAAATCATTTTCAGGTAATTTTTCAAGTGCAAGGGCATTTTGGGCCAAGTAAGGGAGAAACGGCCTTTGAATTTTCAACACCAACGCATATCCCAAGGCAATAAGGCATTTTGATCTAGTTTTCAAGTGAAAGGTCATTTTGGGCCAAGTAAGGGAGAAACGAACTTTGACTTTTCAACGCCAGCTCATCTTCGAAGACAGCAAGGCATTTTACTCCAATTTTTAAGCACAAGGCCATTTCAGACCAAGTGAGAGAGAAATTACCTTTGAATTTTCTATGCCAGTGCTACTCCCAAGGCGTGCCCTCACCAATTAAATTGCAGTCGGTCGAAGAAGCTTCTAGATTTGACTTTCTCAGGTTTCAGAATCTGATCTTCTATTAAGTTGGTTTTAGCAAGTGAGGAGGCGGCGCATTAGGTGAATCATATGGTCACATTGAAGTCATCTAAACACTTCTCCATGAGTCATCCATTTTAGGCCATGCCTCATTACTGTTTGATGAGTGCTTATTTTTCAAATTCTATCTTGGTTGCCACCACCATGTTTTGTAGGTGTGTGTTTATGTTTCAAGAGATAGAATCCTCTATAAAATCCAGTATTTCTAATGTAATAGGATGGATGTTTTGCTAGAGACTTGTTGTAACTTGAATTTTGCTATCAATACAGAGAACTTTTGGCTCTAACTTTGGACTTTTTTTTATGTGTATATCTTCTACCTTATATTTCTATTAAATTATGTGTTTATATGTGGGTTATAATTCTATGTTTGGATTTGACTTCCGATATAGGGTGAACGTTGGAATAATTCTGGAGGTTACAAATGTTAGATGTCTGGTTTTAATTTATGTTAGGTTTTTGTGTTGAGGGCTATTTGATTCAACGTACAATTGAGTTATCATGTTGGTTATCCATCACCCCTATTCTACTTGGTCTAAGGTCACATTTCCCATCCCTTTTAGTTATTTATAATCTATTTTTTGTTTCTTAATCTCAAACCCCAAGTTAGAATAGTAAGAGAACCAGCCCATCTTTGGATATTGGCACAGGAGGAATTCTTCCTCTCGGCCTTTCAATGTTGGTCGGGTCTAGGGTGCATGAATGAAAAATTTCATACCTAAGGCAAATTCTTGGCCAATAGTTTCTGGCACGCCCAATGATACGAACAGTATCCATGTTTTAAGGAAGCCCGAGTTTGGTGAATCTTTGGCTTGACTTTATCTGGAAAAGTCACCTGGCGACTTTGTTGAGTTGAAGATCCAAATTTGTTGATTGTAGACACCTTTTATGTTGAAAGAAGATACCCTAGAGGAATCAAGATTTGGTGAGTAGTCTTGATCTCACAAGAGGAGAAAATAATGTTCACTTGGTGACTCTGACTTAGTGGCAAGGACCGTGATCTCTACAGACCACTGCTATAATGACAAAGGTATGTTATCTCAGGTAGGATGATCTTGGCCCTCTAAATATCCAAAGCTGGTAGGAGATTCCCAAAAGTACCCTGAAGATCCTAATGAAATATAATGGTACTGAGGGAATGGCCCGAGAGCACCTTGAAGATGTTGCTGCTCTAGCGACCCTCCATTGCATAACCCATGATGATGTCATAATTAGACTTATGGTCTTGTCTTTGGAAGGAATGACATTGTAGTGGTACAAAATACTCGGGCATAAGAGCCTATGTTCATGGGCGGACTTGGTAGGAGCACTAGTTGACACATTTTATGGCTCTTAGGATCCCTTTCAACTCATGATGCACCTCTCCACCATCACGAAAGCACCTCTAGAGAGCATCAGAGACTTCAATATCCGATTTTGGAGGAGTTAGAGAAAAATTCCAGAGGAGATCCGACCGACACCCGCCCAGGCCCACCTCTATTATGTTTGGGCTTTCCACCTAGATATAAGCCTTCTCCTACTAAAATTTGGGGAACAGATATTCCCTTAAGTCTTTCTGGAGTTAGTACAAGCAGAGCAGCTCTTGCTTCAAGAAGGAAAGTTGTAGTGGAGAGAACCCACTTTCCCATCACTTATTTAGGTGGTTGCTAACCCCATCTATCTCACACAATATCCACCAACATGGTCATCATAAACTATGTATAATTTTGGAATACAGTTATTCAAAGTGCAAGAGGTGGATATCTCCTAGAACCGACAAAAGGAGTATGCAGGTATTATACCAGTAATGAACAATATGGTAGCTTACAACTTTTTTCGGAGGACCGAGAGGAAGAGAAAGGTTTAACAACAAGCTTTGAGTGTGAACAGGGTAAAATTTTGCACCCTTTTTGTATCCTTGAGCATAGCATGTAAGTACTTGGTTGAGACTCAAAAAGCATATCTCCTTCAGAGGCTGGTCCTGGGGGGATCCTGATAGTAGAGCTATCACCGAAAAAAATCCTACTGTCACATCAATGAGTCAGAGGAGCACATACCCAAGATCTCGCAACTAGTGGACTTTAAAAAGTGGTGACATTTGGGCTAGCCATCACCACAACCAGTACTCAAAGAAGGCTCCCATGTGGAAAATCCCTTTTCCACATTATTCATTAACTATATGAGTACTTGCATGTATGATAACCTGCTACATTGCATCTTGTTTGCAACCTCAAAAACTTTGGAAAGAGGTCATCTGAAGTTCAAATATCAACTCAAGTACAATCATATCTGGTCCAAAAATTGCAAATTCACTAGGTAGGCACCCAACGCCAATTTTGTGGTGGCGACATGCCAATCATGTCGTAAAATTTTGTGTAAATAATGTAAATAGGTTGGCTGATAAATAAGGTGGGGAAAGCAAAGTGGCGTGATTTGGCATCATCAGATCTGGCTGGCTCAAAGTGGAAGGTACACTTTTTATTTATATTTTCTCGTGTCTGAGTTTTGTTGTGACTCTATTGCCCAATGGATAAAGGCCCTGGGGTTGATTTACATTCAAATTAGCTAAATATCTTGTGAGCCGCTAGAAATGTTGGCATTTTTGCCACATTAAATTTTGACAATTTTGCCTAAGTGTGAAACGCATTTCGCCAGCGAAATCATCTTCTTGGAGTTCGCTAGCGAAATCCCTTTGGAGCTTTAAATTAGCGAAACACATGCAGAAGTGTTGGCATTTTCGTGGGCCCTAAAAGAGGATGATAAATTGGATGAAATGATCTTTAGATATTTCATTGTTGTAGATATTTTCTTAAGCTTTCCAACGATATATTACAATAGGCGATCGGGTCAACGGATCAAAAGTTATGGCCTCGGGAAGCTGTACCACCAAAAATCATTTTCGGACTAGCTTTCAAGCGCAAGGCCATTTTGGGCCAAGTAAGGGAGAAACGACCTTTGAATTTTCAACGCCAACACATCTCCCAAGGCAGCAAGGCATTTTGCTCCAGTTTTCAAGCGCAAGGCCATTTTGGGCCAAGTAAGGGAGAAACGACCTTTGACTTTTCAACGCCAGCGCTTCTCCCAAGGTAGCAAGGCATTTCGCTCCAGTTTTCAAGCGCAAGGCCATTTCGGGCCAAGTAAGGGAGAAACGACCTTTGACTTTTCCATGCCAACGCTACTCCCAAGGCATGTCACTCTCACCAATTAAATTGCCAATCGATCGGAGAAGCTTCCAAATTTGACTCTCCCTGGTTTCAGAATCCGATCTTCCGTTAAGGCGGTTCCAGCAAGTGAGGAAAAGGCACATCAAGCGAATCGTATGGTCGCATTGAAGTCATCCAGCCACTTCTCCATGAGTCATCTATTTCAGGCCATGCCTCGTTACTGTTTGATGAGTGCTTATTTTTCAAATCCTATCTTGGTTGCCACCGCCATGTTTTGTAGGTGTGCATTTATGTTTCAAGAGGCAAAATCCTCTATAAAAGCCAACATTTCTAATGTAATAGGATGGACGTTTTGCTAGAGGCTTGTTGTAACTTGAATTCTGCTATCAATACAGAGAACGTTTGGCTCTAACTCTAGACTTCTTTTTATGTGTATGTCTTCTATCTTATATTTCTATTAAATTCTTTGCTTTGTATGTGGGTTATAATTCTATGTCTGGATTTGACTCTCGATAGAGGGTGAACGCTAGAGTAATTCTGGAGATTACACATGTTAGATGCCTGGTTTTAATTTCTGTTAGTTTTTTGTGTTGAGTGCTATTTGATTCAACGTACAATTAAGTTATCGTGTTGCTTGTCCATCACCCCTATTCTACTTGGCCTGAGGCCATATTTCCCATCCCTTTCAGTCATTTCCAATCTCTTTCTTGTTTCTTAATCTCAAACCCCAAGTTAGAATAGCAAGGGAACCAGCCCATCTCTAGAGATTGGCATGGGAGGCATTTCTTCCTCTCGGCCTTTCAATGTTGGTCGGGTCTAGGGCGCATGAATGAGACATTTCATACCTAAGGCGGATTCTTGACCAACAGTTTCTGGCACGCCCGGTGGGACGAACAGTCTCCATATTTTAAAGGAGCCCGAGTTTGGTGAATCTTTGGCTTGACTTTATCTGGAAAAATCACCTGGCGACTCTGTTGAGCTGAAGATCCAGATTTCTTGATCGTAGATGCCTTTTATGCTGAAAGAAGACACCCTGGAGGAATCAAGGTTTGGTGAGCAACCTTGACCTCACAAGAGAAGAAAAGAATGTTCACTTGGCAACTCTGACTTAGTGGCAAGGACCATGATCTCTGCAGACCACTGCTATAATGGCAAAGGTATGCTATCCCAGCTAGGATGATCCTGGCCCTCTAAATCTCCAAAGTTGGCATGAGATTCCCAAAAGTGCCCTGAAGATCCTAACGAAATACAATGGCACTGAGGGAATGGCCCGAGAGCACCTTGAAGATGTTGTTGCTCTAGCGACCCTCCATGGCATAACCCACGAGGATGTCATAATCAGACTTTTGGTCCTGTCTTTGGAAGGAAGGGCACTGCAATGGTACAAAATACTCGGGCGTAAGAGCATCTGTTCATGGGTGGACTTGGCAGGAGCACTAGTCGACACATTTGATGGCTCTCAGGATCCCTTTCAACTCTTGATGCACCTCTCCACCATCACGAGAGCACCTCTAGAGAGCATCATAGACTTCAATATCCGATTTTGGAGGAGTTGGAGGAGAATTCCAGAGGAGATCCGACCGACACCCGCCCAGGCCCACCTCTACTATGTTCGGGCTTTCCACCCGGATATAAGCCTCCTCCTACTAAAATTTGGGGAACAGAGATTCCCTCAAGTCTTTCAGGAGGCAATACAAGCAGAGCGGCTCCTGCTCCAAGCAGGAAAGTTGCAGTGGAGAGAACCCGCTTCCCCATCACTTCTTTTGACGGTTGCTACCCCCGTCCATCTCGCACAGTATCCACCATCATGGTCATCACAAAATGTGCAGAATTTCGGAATACAGCTGTTTAGAGCACAAGAGGTGGATATCTCCCAGCACCGACAAAAGGAGTATGCAGGCATTATCCCAGTAATGAACAATATGGTAGCTTGCAACTTTTTTTCGGAGAAGGACCAGGAGGAAGAGAAGGGTCTAACGACAAGCTTTGAGTGCAAAGAGGGCACAATTTTGCACCCTTTTTGTATCCCTGAGCATAGCACGCAAGTACTCGATCGAGACTCAATAAGCATACCTCCTCAGGAGGCTGGTCCTAGGGAGATCCTGACAGTAGGGCTATCGCCGGAAAAATCCTGCTGTCACATCAAGGAGTCAAAGGAGCACGTACCCAAGATCCCATAGCCAATGGACTTTCAAAAGTGGTGACATTGGGGCCAGCCATCACCGCAACCGGTACTCGAAGAAGGCTCCCATGTGGCAAATCTCTTTGCCACATTATTCATTAATTGTATGAGTACTGGCATGCATGATAACCTGCCACGTTGCACCTTGTTCGCAACCTGGAAAACTTTGGGAAGAGGCCAGCTAGACTTCAAAGATCAACTCAAGTACAATCAGATCTGGTTCGAACACTGCAGATTCACTAGGTAGGCGCCCAACGCCAATTTTGTGGTGGCGACATGCCAATCATGTCACAAATTTTTGTGTAAATAATGTAAATAGATCGATTGATAAATAAGGTGGGGAGAGCAAAGTGGTGTGATTTGGCATCATCAGATCTGGCTGGCTCAAAGTGGAAGGTACTCTTTTTGTTTATATTTTCTTGTGTCTACGTTTTGTTGTGACTCTATTGCCCAATGGATAAAGGCCTTGGGGTCGATTTGCATTCAAACAAGCTAAATACCCCGCGAGCCACCAAAAATGTTGGCATTTTTGCCACATTAAATTTTGACAATTTTGCCTAAGTGTGAAATGCACTTCGCCAATGAAATCATCTTCTTGGAGTTCGCCAGCAAAATCCCTTTGGAGCTTTAAATCAACGAAACACATGCAAAAGTATTGGCATTTTTATGGACCCTAAAAGAGGATGATAAATTGGATGAAATTATCTTTAGATATTTCATTGTTGTATATTTTCTTAAGCTTTCCAACGATATATTACAATAGGCGATCAGGTCAACGGATCAAAAGTTACGGCCCCGGGAAGCTATACCACCAAAAATCATTTTTGGGTCAGTTTTCAAGCGCAAGGCCATTTCGGGCCAAGTAAGGGAGAAACGACCTTTGACTTTTCAACACCAGCGCATCTCCCAAGGCAGCAAGGCATTTCGCTCCAGTTTTCAAGCGCAAGGCCATTTCGGGCCAAGTAAGGGAGAAACGACCTTTGACTTTTCAACGCCAACGCATCTCCCAAGGCAACAAGGCATTTTGCTCCAATTTTCAAGCGCAAGGCCATTTCGGGCCAAGTAAGGGAGAAACGACCTTTGACTTTTCCACGCCAGCGCTACTCCCAAGGCGCGCCCTCACCAATTAAATTGCATTCGGTCGAAGAAGCTTCCGGATTTGACTCTCCCGGGTTTCAGAATCTGATCTTCTGTTAAGGCGGTTCCAGCAAGTGAGGAGGCGGCGCATCAGGCGAATCGTATGGTCGCATTGAAGTCATCCAACCACTTCTCCATGAGTCATCCATTTTAGGCCATGCCTCATTACTGTTTGATGAGTGCTTATTTTTCAAATCCTATCTTGGCTACCACCGCCATGTTTTGTAGGTGTGCATTTATGTTTCAAGAGGCAGAATCCTCTATAAAAGCCAGCATTTCTAATGTAATAGGATGGACGTTTTGCTAGAGGCTTGATGTAACTTGAATTTTGCTATCAATACAGATAACGTTTGGCTCTAACTCTGGACTTCTTTTTATGTGTATGTCTTCTATCTTATACTTCTATTAAATTCTTTGCTTTGTATGTGGGTTATAATTCTATGTCTGGATTTGACTCCCGATAGAGGGTGAACGCTAGAATAATTTTGGAGATTGCACATGTTAGATGCCTAGTTTTAATTTTTATTAGTTTTCTGTGTTGAGTGCTATTTGATTCAACGTACAATTAAGTTATCGTGTTGCTTGTCCATCACCCTTGTTCTACTTGGCCTGAGGCCATATTTCCCATCCCTTTCAGTCATTTCCAATCTCTTTCCTATTCCTTAATCTCAAACCCCAAGTTAGAATAGCAAGGGAACCAGCCCATCTCTGGAGATTGGCATGGGAGGCATTTCTTCCTCTCGGCCTTTCAATGTTGGTCGGGTCTAGGGCGCATGAATGAAACATTTCATACCTAAGGCGGATTCTTGACCAATAGGTGCACAGTGAGTTACATCAAGCAAATAAAGAAGACATTCATGTAAGTCAAGATGCCAAGGTGGAGAGTGTACATGGAGATGACATTATTTGGATGGTAATGCTGGCACAAGTGTGAGAAATATTACCAAGAGGTGCAAAGGATCGGAGTTAGGCACCAGAGAAACTATAGGTGAATTCTTGAGCAAATAGAACAGAACCAATGCACGTATACTTTTGAATGAGGTCACAAAAAATGCATTAGAAATTGGAAGAATATTGTTTGCTGGTAACAACACATGAGGTGAGGAAGCATCAAGAGTCAAAGAAGTATTGAGAGTAGAATCACTAAGAGAGGAAGTCCTATCAGATCCATGGAGTCAAGGAGGCCACTCCTCCTTCTATATGACCTCCTCCTATTGCTCTAATTGCTCCTCCTCTTGCTTCTACAGTACACCAAGTTCATGATTTGAAGCAGAATTTGCAACCGACGCCACAGGCGAGTCGTCCTCCACCTCATCCACAAGCCTTCACTCAAATTGGAACTCAATTAGTGCCCAAGAGATATCCACCAACAAAAGAACCCCTTGGCATTCTTGACATCATCGGTGTCCCTTCTCATACGACATCCAATTTTCCACTTTTGCTCCCTCTAGCTCAAGTTCTTCATCTTAATACCACTACTATTGTACAAACATTGGAGTTCTATTCTTCCTGTGTGGGGAGGTATGATGAGGGCATCAAATAAGAGACTAAGGTTTAGATTCCTAGATTGAATAAAATATTAGCTAGGCTAAGTCTCAGTTAGGGCTTGGTCTTATTTTTATAGTGAGACTTTTCTAACGTAATATTTTCTAGCCACCTTCTAGAATAGTCTAGTTGGATTGATAGTAGTCAATCCATAAATAATCCTCGGGTAAGCACCGATTTTATCAATATGGGAATTTGTTCCTCCTTCGTAAGAATTTTAGTTGTATTTTGGGCCAATATAAGCCCTTATTTTAATTGAATGTTCAAGCTTCTTTTGATTCCACATCAGTGGTATCAGAGCCACAGAGTGGCATAGGTTTTGGTTATTGTTGACTTGTGTTGCTTGTTGGTTAGAAAACATCTTCGAGCCAACAAGAGGATCATGTTTGAAGCTCTTGGAAATTTTTTTCAAAAGTTGTTGAACAAATTTTTGTAACTATCGCTAACAACAAATTGTCATTTTTGTACAATATTGTCGACACATTTTTGTTGACAACTCTTTAAGTGACAAGTTTATCACCAAAATTTTTATTAATCTACTTTGGCACAAATTCCACTTTGATTGGCCTTTGTTTTCTTTACAATAGCTTATGTTTCGATGCAGATTTCCAACATTTCAAATTACAAGCGAGCTCGACTTTAATTCTATTCACGGATCTCAATTATCCATATCTTTCTGCTAAAACGTGCATGTGAAAGGATTTCAACCAATCATTGCTTTGCTCTACTGAAAAGATCGGTATTTTCCTGACTCCAATTGGTTCCTACACTGTTGACAAAACTTATGTGCATCCAACGCTACATGATAATATGTCCTAACACCACTAGACAAGGAGCTATGATACCCCTGACCGAGATCTGCCTTTTCTGCACTGGTTACCACACACCAGTGATAAAATCCTATCGCATAAGCCAAATTCGATCCTCTGCTACAAGCTTCAACCATCACTTAACCGGTCATGTTCACCATTTACGAGCTGCTGCAATTGTTAAATATTATATAACAAATCTTGATAACTAATAGAAGTCTAACACAACACTAATATCAAGTCTTTTCGATGTAGATCTGTCTTTTGTAGATGCAGAACCAGAAACACGAAGGTTGAAACCCTTGACACATAATTTAATGTCTCCATTGTTCACGAGATACCTTGACAGACAAATTGCATGCAAAAACAAACTGCAAATTCTGCATCAATGCGTGGCAAGTAAGATTTTGAATAACTATTTGACATATGGTGATATTTAGCTAATGATGTAGTGGTTTGTTGTTTTTGTTTCAGGCTTTAGGTAAAGCCTTATCCCACATCTTCGGTGGGAAAGACTTTATAGCCTTTAAGAAGGTGAAACCGTCCTTCATCAAATAGCCAATGCTCATTGGCTGAGTGCGCGCATTGGATACGACCAAGGTGGTGCCCTTACTCGACATTGACTACATGTCTTGACCAAGGATCCATTGTTATCGTTGGCCAATTGAACGGGTCGGTCTAAACTTGTAGTTGACCAGCGCTGAAATGTGCAAACCCTTTTGTTATAACGGGTTATAAATTCAAAAGAACATTTTATTTTGTAAAATGGGAATTAAAATTTTGTAAAGGGGAAAAATATTTAGGTGCTAACTTCAATTTTACCCTTCAAACATTGTAAATTTGCAACATTGTTTTTGCAATTATTTAGGCAAATAGCACTACTTTTGTAACCCCTTAGTTCCTTTTTTGTAAAATTTCTTTTTGTCTCCCTCCTGACATATACCAGAGGACAAATGGCTCAAAATTTGGCTGATTAAATAGCTGCAATCACCACAACCATTAGTACTTTGACCTACAAGTTCAACAATATTGCTTCCCTTAGTGGTCCTAGTTAAGCCCTTGACATTCACTTGAAAGCAAAATGCGAGGTCAAAATTTATGATGGCTCCCATGATCCCAAGATCCTAAATAGTTGGATCCTCGACAGGACACATGGTTTACCTATAGCAAAATGCCAAAAGATGAATAAGTTCCATTTGCTTTATTAAAACTTTCTGGCATAGCCAAAGTGTTGATCACGGACTAATTGAGTAATAAAAACCTTATTGACAATTGGGATGATTTGGTGAAGGTATTTCTTGACACTTTATCCTTCAAACTACGTATAAGATCTTAAATTATGATGGCATCGCTTGAGGCAGGGATACAATATGAGTGTCCAATATTACATCGGCCTATTCAACAAATTAAGGATTTTGAATGGTATTCGGGACTCTACTGCAAAGTTGATCACCAAATTCAAGAGTGTCTTGCAAGAACCACTTTTTAGGGAGTTGAAATATACTCCTATCATCTATTTGAATGCCATGTACAATCAAGCACAGCTTGCGGAGGAGAAGCTTGCTGCTCAATCAAGTGGATCTCACTCTTCTAGCACCACCAAAGCATCCAAACAAAAGCAATCTCAACAACAATCGAAGAAGACTTCTCCCTCTTCTTCCTCTCCTTATTCTTCCTCTTCTTCTTCTAACACTTCCTCTTCTTCTTCTACTCCTTTCGATCATAAGAAATTTTGTGACTATTGTAAGAAGAGAGGTCATGTGGAATCTAAGTATTTTAGGAAGAAGAAGAATCTTATTGTAGAAGCTCAACCAAAGGAACCACAAGATGGTCCTATTGAGGCTACGAGAGAATGATGACCCTATCCTGAGCTTTGAGGGCTCAAAAATCATACCTTGTTGACACACACTTGTTTGTCACGTGTGCCCACTTAAAGCACAATTACTTTGTGGATTGTATTATTGACAATGGCTCCCAAATGAACTTGATTTCTCAAGTCATTATCGACAAGTTGTAGCTTCCTATACAACCCCATCCTCACCCATACCCACTTGTATGGAAGGATGTAAGCTCCTCCTCCTTTATTACAAAAACTTGCACTGTATCCTTTACATTTGGGCCACACTATGTGGATAAAGTCACTTGTGATGTGACTCCAATTGATTGTTGTGATATCATTCTTAAAAAGCCCTATCGATATGAAAAACGAGGTCAATATGATGTATATACCAATACCTATACATTGCATCATGAGAACAAGAAATTTCTCATCTCTTCTACGAAATCCACACATAATTATCCAGGTCCATAAAATACAGCATTGATCTTCAATAAGCCAAAGGACACACTAGCTATAGTTGCATACAAGGAAGCCACTCCTTCTACAGGACCTTCTATTGCTCTTCCTCCTGCTTCTACAGTGCACCATGTTCCTGATTTGAAGCATACTTTACAGCCGATGCCACAGGCGAGTCATCCTCCACTTCATCCACTGGATTTCACTCAAGTTGGAACTCAAGTAGTACCTAAGAGATGTCCACCAACAAAGGCATACCTTGGCATTCTTGACATCATCAGTACCCCTACTCATACGACATCTTATTTTCTGCTTTTGCTCCCTCTAGTTCGAGTTCTTCATCTTAAGCCCACTACTATTGTACAATCATTGGAGTCCAATGCTTCCTGTTTGGGGAGGTATGATGAGGGCATCAAATAAGAGACTAAGGTTTAGGTTCCTAGATTGAATAAAACCTTAGTTAGGCTAAGTTTTAGTTAGGGCTTGGTCTTATTTTTAATTTAATGTAAGTGAGACTTTTCTCACGTAATATTTGCTAGCCACCTTCTAGAATAGGCTAGCTGGATTGATATTAGTCAATTCCTAAATAATCCTCAGGTGAGCATCAATTTTCCCAATATGGGAATTTGTTCCTCCTTCATAGGAATTTTAATTGTATTTTGGGCCTATATAAGCCCTTATTTTAATTTAATTTTAAAGCTTCTTTTGATTCCACATCAAAGGAATTCCTAATTGAGCCATCACTGAGTGGGGAAGAGTTACGAGAAGAAAATTGACCCCAATGGCAAATATTGCAGCTATGATAGGAAAGCAAAAGTTTCCACTTTTTCTAGTTAATGGAAAGGAAGACCCAGAATGTCACATATCAACTTGTACTACCATATGGAGGGCTAATGGGATAAATGATCAAGACACATGGTTGAGATTGTTTCTAGCTACATTGCAATGAGTCGCAATTGATTGGCATCTAAAGAGGGAGAGAGCAAATGCCTTTACAACTTGAATAGCCTTGGTGGATGAATTCAAGAAGGAATTTAGGTTTTTGAGAGATAATATAGAGATCATAGGAGAAATATGTTCCACTAAGTAGAAGAAGGGTGAATATATAAAGGCCTATGATAGATGACTTGAATTTATTGA
The DNA here is from genome assembly GCA_028583015.1 of Wollemia nobilis. NCBI lineage: Eukaryota > Viridiplantae > Streptophyta > Pinopsida > Araucariales > Araucariaceae > Wollemia > Wollemia nobilis. The sequence continues at coordinate 458,331 of JAQPPZ010016368.1, read as the reverse complement.
TAAAATGGAGGTGTAACCAGCAAATAGACTGCAAAATAGTGATTTCTTGATGGATTTCTACCAAGCTATAAGAAAATTATGATGGTAGTATCACCAATAATTGAGAAAATCAGAATCAACATGGAAAAATAATTGAAAAATGAGAATCATAAAAAAATCCAAAGAAAATCATGTATCACTTACAGTATTTTTATTTGATTTACATAATATTAATTTATATCACAATGAACTAAAATTATGTAAATCAAATATATATAGTTTAAGTGTGAGGTAAAAATACGACACTAAAGTAGATATTAGATTAACAACTCAAAAAGAACAAATAAATTACACAAAGATGATATTTTTATTGAACAAGTAGGGGGGAGCTAAAAAAATCCTTTGTTACAATAGATTTGTTCCACAGAGTTATTTGATACAAAGTTACAGCTACTAGGGTTCTCTAAAACCCTAGCTACAAAGAATGTAGTGTCTTCATTGTATTTTACCTCCAACAGGTTGAGTGGGCTTCTTGCTATCCGTAACCGGGCCACTCCAACTTCAACAGCTATTCAAATATCCTTGGTTAGTGTTACCTGATCCTGCACACAAATCAAACCAGAGAAATTAGTGACAAAAATGAGGGTTCCATTGTGTGAACCCTTAGAACTATAAGCTAAAAACCCTAGATCTAGTTAAGCAAAACATACAGAATTCAAAGCAACACTAAGTAAATGCACAAAATAAGTTACCTTATTGTAGTGGATGATATATTTTGTCACTCCGTTGCAAATTGATGCAGCAGGCACCCTACTACACTTATGGGATGCACTAGGCACCCGAGAGCACCTGCAGGTAAGGTTAGATCTGTAAAGTAGATCGAGGGGTTGTGAAGGGTTCGGTGGATGGAAGACGATGGTGGTGGCAGAAACAGGCTGCAATGATGGAAGGGATAAGGAAAAACCTAGGGCAAACTAGGGTTTTAGGGGAGGCTAGGTGATGTGTGTCTTTAATAGCATCATTTAATCTTATGATTTATCAATCCAGGGTGGTGTCCAAGGTTGTCTACGATAGAAGGTTAGGGTAGAGTATAATTCAGGCATTCAAATTTCAAGTATTTATTGGGTGAAACAGATGTTGGTTTAGCCTTTTGGTGTCACACTAAACCTAGTATACAGAATAGAAACTGAATTAAATTGCAGGAATTGAAAACTAATTCTAAGTTGCAAAAATTAAAAGTTAACTACAAATGCAGGAATTGAAAGTCTAATTTACTTTTGTAGAATTGAAATGTTGCTGAGAAGGAAAACCTAAATTACACTTGCATAATTAAAACCTAGTTACACTTGCAGAATTAAAATGATGCTTGAAAATAATATTTATGCTAAGAACACCTGCTAGTGCCCTGTCATAGAAGGTCATCAAGCTTCTACTACAATGACTGACAGTGAAAAATGAAAGCTGCTAAAAAAAACTGATAAAAGTTGCCAAAACATGAAAAAAAATGGAAACACGGATTTATACTATTTTGTCAGTTGACACACACACATTGGATATACAAAAATACAATGGAAAGCATAACTAACATCACACAAACTTAAAACAAGAAAGGGAAATTTGACAAGCAATCTGTTTATTCTGCTCCAGCAAAATTACAGAAAAATATGTCATAACAGTCCTTTTAGGCCTGAAAGTGGACCCAAGCTTCTTGATCTAGAAGAAGGTGGAAAACTTGCTCTTTAACTAATTAACGCTCACACTTGCCAATGAATGGAAATTAACAAAAGAACTGCACTTTTATTGTCTGATAAACAACATTACAATATTACAGAAAAAAATTATGCTACAGGTCTATTTTCTAATGCTATATGCTACTTTCTACCACCTAATTCCTAATTAGCTCAACCAAGGAGGGAGTTGTGTTATTTATAATAAACTATTACAATTGCATCATGCTCAAATTAGCTTATGCTATTTCTCAGTGATTTGCAAATAAGTTCTAAAACTGATTTAGTCTTATTTTGGATAGTTTGTACTGCAAGAGCACTCATTGGCCCTTAGAAGGCATCTCCAGTGGTAGGAGTACATTGGAGGAGGTTTAGAAATATCTTGTACACTTTTCTCCACCTTAAAATACCTTTTTCCTACCATTTTGGATGCTCAAATATCTTTTTGACTCAAATTGACCACTTTTCCCCCTTATTCTAAAGCATCTTCGGAATAATAGGAGCAGAAATAGACTTTATGCTCAACTGCAATAAAAATGATTGAAAATGTAAGTTTAACTGCATAGGACATCTGCCCTATCCCTCAGAAGTCGGATCCAACAAGTTTTGCACGTAAATGTTGACAAATTCCAAGACTTCTAATAAAGTGACAGCTCGCTGGATTTTGTATGCATTGTTTTTTGCAGTTGGCAGTTTTGTTGCATAGTCATAAAAACGTGGTATTATTTTGCACTTTAAACCAGTTAGAGGGTGGGAAAATAATTCAAACACCATTGTGAGGTGATATACATCATCACACAATATACTGTAGTTGAATTTACACATTTTAACCACTAATTAATCAAACTGAAATAATGCTAAAAATATTGCACAGTTGTACTTATTTTGTGATGCCCTGTTGCTATTCATTTAGACCATGTGAGAAAGCATCCAAGTAGGTGTTGGAACAAAATCTGCCTTCGGTTAATAGTGTTGCGCCTTAGACTTTGCCAACATTGAATAGACAGATCTTGCTTGAGATCATCTGTCTAGTCTCCAGAGAAGGCTAGTTCCTTTGAGTTTTTTAGATAAAAGGGGAACAAGAGATAAGAGAAATATAGCCTAAGCTAGAACTTTTCTCACGGTACAAATTAGACAACAACAAACATTGATGATGCAGATTACTACTTTCAGAGTTTTCTTTATATCTTCTTATAGAAAACACGAATTCCTGAGTGCGATTTTACATGTTCGTCTAAATACATGTAAATATCTTTAATGTTCAACTCTAGAAACAAGGTTTATACGTGCACAGTCCAAATTTTAGAACAGATACATAATAAAACTTAGAATTAATAAAAGTTAAAACACCAGATACATACACTTGCACATAAAAGTTTCAGAAGCCAGAAGAAGAAATCTTTTATTGCTTGTAATCTAGTACCTATACATCAAGCCTGTAAGCGTCCAAGAGTCGACGCTTTTTCATGGTCGACTCACTCCTATTTATACCCTAAAAATAGTATCTTGTACTACGTACATTTAATTTCTTCAATCAATTACAAGTAATTATCTACAGTTTCTAATAATATACAACGGATTTCTCGCAAATTGGATATATTTCCTTCTTGCTAATTTTAGATGAGCCTGTTATTCTGCAATCATCCAGCGGACCTGCCAAGTTATAATCAACTGACCATTCTTCAGAAATCAGCACCTGATGTCAGTGCACGTCCCCAGTTGCCAAAAATATACTCTGTTTCCTTGGCGAAAATCGGACATGTCGCGAAATCGCGACACTCTTGTTTCTCTGCCTGCCTACCCTTTTTGAGTCACGAAAATGCAACATGTCGCAATATCGCGACACTTTTTCCTCCTTGCTCCCTTTTGTTTCTCTTAGCCGCGAAAATGTAACATGTCGCGATATCATGACACTTTTTCCTTCTTGCCCTTTCTCTTCTCTTTTGGCCACGAAAATGCAACATGTCGCAATATCGTGACACTTTTTCTTTCTTGTTCTTTCTCTTCTCTTTTGGCCGCGAAAATGCAACATGTCGCGATATCACGACACTTTTGCCCCCTTGATCCCTTCTATTTCTCTTGGCCACGAAAATGCAACATGTCGTGATATCATGACACTTTTTCCTCCTTGCTCTTTCTCTTTGCTTTGGACCACGAAAATGCAACATGTCGCGATATCGCGACACTTTTTCCTCCTTGCTCTTTCTCTTTGCTTTGGACCGCGAAAATGCAACATGTCGCGATATCGCGACACTTTTTCCTCCTTGCTCTTTCTCTTTGCTTTGGACCGCGAAAATGCAACATGTCACGATATCGCGACACTTTTTCCTCCTTTTCCTCCTTGCGGTGTTTTGCTTTTTCTTTGATCTTTAGCATATGGGCCACTTCGGTCTTCTTGGAAAATATGCAAAAAGGTGCATCAGCTGTTTTTCTGTAGTTAGTCACTTTTTTACTAACATTCTTGGCGCCTTTCGGGGGAATTTTTGCTCGCAAAAATAGGGACCAGGCCTTCATCCATTTGGAAACGGAGTCACCAGCACAGTTGCGAAAAGTAAAATTTCGAGTGGAAAAACAAAGATAAAAGAAAAAGAATGCAAATGTTCCCCACTTAGTTGTGAACGCAGTCTTGTATTGATCTTCATTTCTCACCCAAACTTGATTGTAACCAGAGAAGCCATCTAACAGAGAAAACCTTTCTGCTCCCACCACAGTATGAAATATCGGGTCAATCTGGGGTAAAGGATAGTGATCCTTCAAAGAGGCTCTAATCAAATTTTTGAAATCGACGCATAGTCGTATTTCTCCTTTTTTCTTGCGGACTGGAACTAAATTTGCCACCCAGGTAGAGTGCTTGATTGGGTATATTATCTTAGCCTGCAGGATTTTTAACAACTCCTGTTTCATTAAGGCTTAAATTTTAGGATTCACAAGCCTCTGCCTCTACCTAAAAGGTTTAGCTCCTTCCTCTAGTTCAATGGTATGTTGAATGACCTCTTTCCTGTACACTTTCAGATCACTATAAGTCCAGGCTATTATATCTGGATACTCTCTACATAACTGTTTTATTTTCTCTAGTTCTACTTATGTACAATATGTCCCTACTTTGATCATTTTTCCCGGTTCTAGTTCTATTTCTTTATACCGGCATTCATCTACCTTGATCCTTCGACCTACAGCTCTGTCGCTATTGTCGAAAAGGCTCTCCAGGGTGATCAGTCCCTTGGGGATATGATTATTTTTTAGTTGAATAAGGCTCTCTTTGTCCTTTTCTTGTAATGCTCTTTCTGTAGAGCAATTCATCTCATGAATCAGAAAATCCAAGATCTGCTCGTCATTTTCAAATACTTGCTAGAAAATGTCCTTGTCGAGCACATAAGGCCTGTATATAAGTCTGACTGTTTTAGACTTCTGAATAACATTACTAACTGGTCAAAAATTGGATCCTACTGACACTAACAGGTCTGCATGGGTGTTCTTTTCTCTGGAAATGGATTTTATGTTTAGTGCTTCAAAATTTTCCAATAGATCCAACACTTTGTTTTGTAAGCCTTTAGGTAATGCTGCTTACAAGTGCATTTACCAGTAACCTGTTTAACAATCAGCTCTGAATCTCCATAGATCAGCAGTTGTTTTGCACCCATTTTTTCAACTTTCTTAAGTCCCAAACACAAAGCTTCATATTCAGCCACGTTGCCACGTTGTTGGTGCAACTCCATGTCAACCTATATGAAAAAACCTTTTCTTTTCCAGTAGGTGAAATCAGAACAATTCCAGCTCCTGCTCCATTTTTGCACCTTGACCCATCAAAGTACAATTTCCATAACTGGTTGGCTGAATCACCTGTTTTAGGGACAACAACAGGAAGCTTTTTTGGTTTTTCAATGAAATAGCTTACTATTTCTGTCTCTACCATAGCGTTGAAATTCTCCATCGAAAAATGATCTTCAGATTGGAGTTCCTCCATGGTTTCTTGCATTAGATCAATATTCTCCAATTCCTCGGACATCATGTTGACGGTAGTTGTTTCTTCTAGTCTTTCCACATGAAAAGTAGATGGTTTTTCATTGTAGATCTTGACTCTTTTACCTTTGAAAGGTACCTCCAAATGCGAATAATCTAGTGATAGATAACCTCTCAGTTTGGATGTGAACTCTCTGGATAAACACATACCGAAATATGGTTTAAAGTCTACAACTACTACTTCTTGTATGACTACTTTTGGCATTCTATGGAGTTGAATAGGGATATCTTTGATCACCCCGACAGTTTTTATTGGAGTACCATCTAATTGCAACACACCAGGATGACTTCGAGTATATTCCATCCCCATTATGTCACATACGGATTTCGGCATCACCATAGTTGCGGCCCCTAAATCAATCATGCAATTGTGAACTATCCACCCCTCCATTTGTAGGGATAGATAGAATGGGGCGGTCTATTTTTCCCAGAGGTTGACACAACATTTGCTTGTATAACATTTGAGGAAGAAGTATCATTCTTTAAATTTAAGGATTCTTGGAGGAGGTCGATCTGACCAGGAATTTGCAGTGCATCATACATGCTTATTTTGGAAGGGGTCCTCTTCATTTCTTCTGCAATGTTGAACGAAAGAGTTGCAGTTGGGGATACTTCAACACTTTTCTCCCTTCCACTAGTCGATGCGTCATATCTGTCTCTGTAGACCTGCGTAGCTTATGTTCTTTGTCTTTTTGTTAATGAAGGAAATTTGAGTCTTTCCTTCGCTTGCTCTTGAGTCTCACTCCCTTTTCTAGGAGGAAATTTTTTTCTTGGTGCAGCCGTAGGAGTCTGAGGAGGATCAGAACGTCCTTTCTCATTAGACTGGTTTTTCTATGGAGTCGCCCTGGGGGCAGGAGGAAAACTTAGTGGTTGGAGTTCCTTAGGGTTGACTTGTAATGACTTTTTTCCCGACCTTGTCAATACTGAGACTTGTTCCACGGATGGCATAGCTAAATTGTGGTGGAATTCTCTAATTATGTTCACCTGTCCCTTGCCAGTTTCTTTGGCTCTTTCATTAATAACCACTTGCACATGATGTTGATGAATCATGCATGAATCTTCTCCATGAGGATCATTGCAAGTGGTACACCAGTAATCAAAATTAGCGGGTTCTCCATTATCTCCTATCTCATTTGCATACACCACATTTTTTCTCTCTTGTACCCTTCCACTTGTCGAACCACCTTCCTTTTGTATCTGTGGAAATCTTCTTGCTTGGATATTCCTTTCAGCCTCTCTCTTTTTCATGGATGTCATTTCATTTGACAATGTCTTCATTGTATCAATTATGGTCGTGTATTGATCATTGGGGGGAGCTGATGCAAGGGGTGTAGCTGGTAATGCAAGGAATGTAGGAGGTGCGGCTATAGATGGGAGAGCCTGTGTTGATGGGAGTACAGGCAGTTTAGAAATTGACACTTGGGAAAGCTTTGGTACAATTGGCAATAGACTCTTTGATGGATATATTTTTGTAGCGATGAGATCAGCTTCGCCCTTTGTTGCCTCTAAATAGATCCCAGGAAAAGTGGTTACATGGGATTGCCTTATTATCATACTGAGATCTGAATAAAAATCCCTTAAGCAATAGCATATAACTTGTTCTTTCGTGGGTTTTAGGCCCTGCGGTACTCTATCACGAGTTTTGGTAAATCTGATTTTGAAATCCTGGATTTCTTCTCGTGGATGCCTCTCAATGAAAGTGAATTGATTCAGCAATGTGAAAGGATCTGCATGTATGTTAAATTCATCGACCAGACGGTCGACAAGCACTGCCCAAGAAGTAATGGATCCAGTGGGGAGCGCTCTGTACCAATAGAGCATCTTTCCCTTCAAAGATATAACTAGAAATCTGACCATTACATCTTCCTGAGTGATATTGTAAATAGATGCTAGCGATGATACATCTAGACAATGCTCATCTATTGTTTTGCTTATTCCGTCAAAAGTTGGCAATGCTTTTAGTGCAACTTGTGGAATTTGATTTTGTGCCCCTAAGTTTAAAGGACCAGTTTGATTCCACACAAGATGCGCTAGGGTAGGGGCAACTGCCATGATTGCTAAAGGAGTTACAACCGCTATGGGATTGCTTGCAGATGCTCCTACAATGGGTGTTAAAGAGGTGCTAATGGTGCCGGGCGGATTTGATCGTGCGGCTAGCACAGGGTGTGCTTTTAGGCTTTCGAGATGTAGTTCAAAGAACTCGATAGGTTCTTCGAGTTTCTAGCTCGGGATCTGGTTATCATATGGCTATATAACCAGAAGGTTTCTAGACAAGGTCTTTCTTTTATGGTCTAAATTGCAATGGAGTTGCCAGGTGGTTTTTCTTGAGATTTTCAAACAAAAAGGCTCTTAAGGTAAAACACCAAAACTTATACAATACTATGGGATTGTTGGTCCCACCGGGCATGCCAAAAACTGTTGGAACAAAATATGCCTTGGGTTGTTTAGATGCGCCTTAGATTTTGTCAACATTGAAAAGACGAGAAGGTTTGAGACTTTTTGCCTGATCTCCAAAGAAGGTTGGTTCCTTGAAGTTTTTTATGGGAAAAGGCGAATACTCTCAAACCTTCTCGTCTTTTCAATGTTGAAAAAATCTAAGGCGCAACTAAACAACCCAAGGCAGATTTTGTTCCAACAGTTTTTGGCACGCCCGATGGGAACCTAAATCCCACATTATTTTTACAAGGTTTGGTGTTTTTCCTCTGATCTTTAGAATAAAAAACCCAATCACCTGGTGACTCCGTACGAAGGTATAGACCTAGAAAATACCTTATCTTTTTAGACCTGGTTAAATCTAGCATATGTTTATATGATAACCAGATCCAAATCAAAAAACTCAGAAGAGCCCATTGAGTTCTTCGAGTTACATCTTGGTAGCTTAAGAGTGAATCCAGTTTTATCCGCAAGACCAAATCCACCTGCTACCAATAATAGCGCCATTATACCCTCTATTTTGCCATATTCTATCATTGATTCATCTCCAGCTGTTACTACAACCCCAATAGTTCAGACAAATATAGCAATTACAATGGTCACTCCTCCACCACCATCTTATCTTATATGGAACCACACTGGTCCACTAAATTTAGCAGCCCATAATCAAATTCCTAGCGTAGCATTAAAGGCATTGCCTTCATATGATGGAACAAGAAAAATAGCATATGAACATTGCTTAGATGTAGCAACAATGGCTGCAACCTATAACATCACACTTGAGGATGTGATGATCAGATTGCTAGTTATTTCTCTGAAGGGTAAAATGCTCTATTCGTGCACTCCCTCCTCAATCAATTACCACCTAGGCAGAGCTCTCTGGAAAGTTGGTGGATGAATTCAATCAACGATGCGAGATCCATTTTCCTTATTGAACCAGTTCACGATCATAAGGAAAAATCCTCAAGAAGAAATTGTAGACTTCAATATCCATTTCAGTCGGACCAGGGAAAGGGTTCCTCAAGGATTGAAACCAACAGAAGAGCAAGAAATATATTACTATCCGAGATCCTTTGATTCGGATATTAGTATGATAATACAACAGTCAAGAATATTCACATTCCCTGCCATTTATCAACAAGCTTATATAGCAGAGAGATCTCATAGCCACTGGAGGGTATCCACCCAAAGCAATAATGCCCATTTTTCTTGATATTCCCCAGGCTACTCATGCTACTTCTCCTAGCTCTGCTGAATCGAAGTTCACAGATCTTCCAAGATGGAATGGATCACCCTCTGTACCTACAATACCAATGCCTCAAATTCCTTTGGCATTGCCTCCTATTTTCGCTATACCTGCATTACCTCACCACCTCCTCAGCAAGTCCCCGATAATCAGCTTACTCTTATCCTGGACACCATGAAAAATCTAGCAAATGATATAACATCAATTAAAAATAGAGAGGCTGAAAGGAATTTTATGCCAAGGAGGTTCCCTCAGGTAACGAGAGATGTAGCACAATCAAGAAATAGGGGACAAGAGAGACCGAGCATGGTATATACAAATGAGACAGTGGAGGCCGAAGAGCCTCCCACTAATTTTAACTTTTGGTGTACTACATGTAACGATCCACATGGGAAAATTTCGTGTATGATACACCAGCATTATGTACAAAGTATAGCAGTTGAAAAGAGTAAAGAAAAAATGAAATGCCATGTAAATATAATTAGAGAGAAGGACCACAACTTCATGATGCCTACAGTGGAACAGGTTTTAGTTTTGACAAGATCAGGTAAGAAACCACTGCAAGTAGACCCTAAAGAGCTTCAGCAATTGAATGTTTCCCCTGCTCCCAAGGAAGTTCCCAAAGAAACTCCTAAGGGAAGTCTCCCTCAGGAAAGAAAATATCAGTTTCTAGCCAAAATTCAAGGGCAAGAAATACACAGAATTTATTCCTCAGGGGGAAAATGAAACCCAAGAACAGGCTAGGGAAAGGTTGAGATTCCCCTCGCTGACAAAAATGTAAAGAACTGAAGCTACCCAGGGATACAAAAATAAATATGAAACTTTTGCCAAAGAAAGAGAAAGAATAGTTGATTCACCTACATTCAGTATAGTAGAGGAAATGAAAAAGACTCATTCTAAGGCAAGTATGTATGATGCTCTTCAAATCCCAGGTCAAATCAATCTCCTACAAGAATCCCTAAGAACAATGAAAAATGGAGGTGGGACTGCATCATCTTCAAAAATGGTTCTAATAAACTTGACGTCTGCCACTGGTAAGAATAGGCCACCACCCTTTTATTTGTCCCTTCAAATGGAAGGATGGGTTGTCCACAACTGCATGATAGATTCAAGCGATGCTACCACTGTGATACCCAAAGCAGTATGTGATATTATGGGAATGGAGTACACTAGGAGCAGCGTAGGCGTCCTACAGTTAGATGGTACTCTAGTAAAAATTGTAGGAGTGATAAAGGATATTCCCATACGGCTACATAAAATGCCTCAAATGACAGTCATACAAGAGGTAGTAGTCGTAGACTTGGAGCCCTATTTTGGTTGTGTCTATCCGGAGAGTTCACAAGAAAGATAGGAGGATACTTATCCTTAGATTATTCTCATTTGGAGATACCTTTCAAAGGTAGAAGGGTCAAGATTTTTAATGAGAAACCATCTACGTTTCATGTAAAAAAGATTGGTGAAGTTGACCGTGTAAATATGATGACTGAAGAAATAATAGAAGAAGATCTAATGGAAGAAACATTAGAAGAGCTCCAAGCTGAGGACGAGTTTTCTCTACAGAATTTTAATGCCATGATACAAACAGAAATAGGAAACTATTCTATTGAGAAACCAAAAAGAAAATTGATACCCTCCCTAGAAAAGGATGGTTTTGTGAATCAATTGTGGAAGCTTTTCTTTGATGGGGCTAGGTGCAAGAATGGATCTGGTGCCGGAATAGTTTTGATTTCTCCCACCGGAGAGGAAAAGGTTTTCTCTTACAGAGTTGACTTGGAGTTGCTCCAATAACGTAGCAGAATATGAAGCCCTGTGCTTAGGGTTAAGAAAGGCTAAGAAATTGGGAATCAAACGAGTTACTCATCTATGGAGATTCAGAACTTATTGTGAATCAAGTCACCAAAAAAAGTATAAGTAAACAACATTATTTGAAGGCTTACAGGAACAAAGCGTGGGATCTCTTAGAGGCCTTTGAGGCCCTAAATATAAAGTTTATCCCTAGAGAACAGAATACCCACGCAGATTTGTTAGCTTCAGTGGGAGCTAATTTTTTTCCCTGTAAGTAATGTTATTCAGAAGTCTAAAAGCTGTTAGACTTATATACAGGCCTTCAGTGCCTGATAAAAATATTTTTTGGCAATTTTTTGAAAATGATGAGCAGATACTAGATTTCTTAATCCATGAAATGAATTGCTCAGCCAACCGGGCGTGCCAAAAACTGTTGGAACAAAATCTGCCTTGGGTTGTTTAGTTGCGCCTTAGATTTTGTCAACATTGAAAAGACGAGACGGTTTGAGACTTTTTCCCTTTTCCCATAAAAAACTTCAAGGAACCAACCTTCTCTGGAGATCAGGTGAAAAGTCTCAAACCTTCTTGTCTTTTCAATGTTGACAAAATCTAATGCGCAACTAAAAAACCCAAGGCAGATTTTGTTCCAACAGTAGGTCAGAAGTCTTATTTACTCTCTGTGAACACATTCCATCCATTTTTGCTTGCTTTGTCTAACAACTTCAAGGTGCTCCTTTAATGTGACAACTAGCTGATTTTTGTATGCTGCCCAAAACTTGTCACTGCCTTGTTTTGCAGCAAAGATGATTTTCATGCTAAATCACTCGATAACTTTGGTTTTGAAATGGGATGACACTTCAAACATGTTGGAGTTAGCCACAGAACTAAACATGCTTGTCTGTTTTATTTTTCTATGTTATTTTCATCAACAAAATCATGTCAAAACAATCATAAAATATTAAAAATAGTCAAAACGGGGGTATAGTGTTCCTAACATAAAATCATGCAAACACTTGACAAATAGTATATTCTAATCAACTATTTGGCAATTAACCTTGTCATGTTTGGTAATATGGCAGTTTTTTATATGTCAAACATAGTGTAACAATGAGGCATTTATAGGCCTCATCACTAGGTTGAGGCATAATCTACTCACAAGAAACTAGCTCTAGGTAAGGATAGATCTCACAAGTTCAAATAGCAAAAGCTTCAAAATGCACTAGTCAACGTTCCAGTTAGCAGAGGTTCCTCTCCTCTCCCCTGGTTGAGCATTGATAATGCTCATATTTATTATCAAGCCTAGGGTTTTCTTAGGATTTTAGCTTAACACTTTTGATCGTGTGGCTAATATTAAAGTGGATCCAAAGGCTGATATTAAACTTTAGGTGTGACACAAATTAAGGAAGATGGACAGTTGAGATTAGATTTGATCGGATGGCTGAAGTTAATTTGGCTTATAAATATATATTTTATAATAAATATATTAAAGTATAATATAAAATGTTATATTTAAATATAAATAATATAAAATAAATATAAATAAGTAAAATATGGGTCGAAAAATGGTGGAAAAGGGCTAAAGTGGGCCATTGGATGGCGGGAAAGGCATAGAATGGCCAATTGAATGGTGGGAAAGGGGGATGGTGGACAAGTGGGTGGTAGAATGACCATGATGAAGGACAAGTGGCTAGGATTTGGTGTCTACAGATGCCTCTTTTTGTACCATGTTGCATGAAACACAATATGGTGCAAAAACACGAGACACCTGGTTGGGCTTTGGACGCAGAAGTAGCTTCTCTTTCCTGTTGGAATGCGGAATGAACTTGAAGACAAAAAGCATGAAGAATTTTGGAGTTGTTACGTAGCTTACCCCCTCAATTGACGAATTAGATTACGGATGAATCTCACGAACCAAATGAAAAGAATTTGTGCAAATGATGAATGATGTGATATTGTTTTTTCCCTAATGATGCGAAGGGGGTTGGTGTAAAATGTGATATTATGTGTCTATTTTTTCCCTGACGAATGAAGGGTTTTGTGAAAATGTCATGATCATGTATGATGTATAAGCCAAATTAACCTCAGCCATCCGATCCGATCTAATCTCAGCCGTCCATCTTCCTTAATTTGTGTCACACCTAAAGTTTAATATCATCCTTTGGATCCACTTTAATATTAGCCACACGATCAAAAGTGTTAAGCTAAAACCCTAAGAAAACCCTAGGCTTGATAATAAATAGGAGCATTCTCAATGCTCAACCAAGGGAGAGAGGAGGAACTTTTGCTAACTGGAACGTTGACTAGTGCATTCTGAAGCTTTTGCTATTCGAACTTACTTGTGAGATCTAACCTTACCTAGAGCTAGTTTCTTGTGAGTAGATTGTGCCCTAGCCTAGCCTTCCCTAAAAATCCTAGTTTGCCCTAGGATTTTCCTCATTCCATCCATCTTCGTAGCCCATTCCCATTTTCACCATCATCTTCCATCCGTCGAACCCTTCGCTACCCCCTGATCTGATTTTGCATATCTAACCCTACCTACAAGCACTCTCGAGCACCTAGTATATCCCACAGGCGTAGCAGGGTGCTTGATGCATTCTGCAGGCACATCACAGAGCCTATTGTAATCCGTAGGTGCCACCTAGATCATGTTGTCCCCACAACTGTAGAACAGAGCTTGATAGCGTAAGATCATCAGGTGTCGTTGGGGCACCTCGCCATCAATCTACAATGGAGCAACAAAATATATCATCCACTACAGCAAGGTAACTTATTTTGTGCATTTACTTAGTGTTGCTTTGAATTTTGTATGTTTTGCTTAACTAGATCTAGGGTTTTTAGCTTACAGTTTTGAGGGTTCACATAGTGGAACCCTTATTTTTTCACTAATTACTCTGGTTTGATTTGTGTGTAGGATCAGGTAACACTAACCAAGGATATTTGAATAGTTGTTGAAGCTGGAGTGGCCCGATTACGGATAGCAAGAAGCCCACTCAACCTGTTGGAGGTAAAATACAATGAAGACACTACATTCTTTGTAGCTAGGGTTTCGAAGAACCCTAGCAACTATAACTTTGTATCAAATAACTCTGTGGAATAGATCTATTGTAACAAAGGAGTTTTTCAGCTCCCCCCTACTTGTTCAATAAAAAGATCATCTTTGTGCAATTTATTTGTTCTTTTTGAGTTGTTAATTTAATATCTACTTTAGTGTCGTATTTTCACCTCACAAATGGTGATCACGGTGGGACCCCACAAGGGTTCTACTTTTTTATTTACTTTGTTGTACTAATTTCATTATGTTGTTCCATTTTATAGGGTTTTTTGGAGCAAAAAACTAGCCAAAATCATCGGTTAGGGTTTTTGGAAGGTCCTGTGATAGTTGCATAAGGTGCATAGGCGCTTTGCGGCACCTATTGATCCCCACAGGTGCCCTGTTGTACCTAAAGAGGTGCCCAACTATGCCTGGCAGTGATTTGGAGCAGAGCTTAGGCTTTCGGGTAAGCCCTACAGCCATTTGTTTCAATTTCTATTTTTACGTATTTCATTATTTCACTATTTTTTTTCGATTTTAAGCTTAAAATGAACACATTAAGTAATCTAGAAATAAACTCATCATAGATTGCACCTAGGTCACTTGCATTCATCCATCACATATTTTATATTTTTTGTTATTACAAGTTGCAATTTGAGTGAATTCTTGCATTTCTTGTTTGCATCTGAAAGTAAAAGTCATTCACTAGAATCTGCATCTTAGGGTTGAGGACTACTCATTTTTCTTATCTAAGTAGGAACAGTGCTTAAGTGTGAATAGTATTCCTGCCCTTGGGTGACTCCTTTGGCAGAGAGGTGGACAAACCCTCCGGTTGTAATTTTGGTAGGGGGTTTTGAGCGGTGTACTCCACACTCTATCGAAGAAATTCACATCTTAGGTGTTGGATTCTGATTTAGATTTGCAAAATTTGTTTGTCTTTGACATTGTTTGTACACCATAAAGAACAGAAAATTTAAAATTAATCACACACAAGCATGATTCATTCTAAACAATAGTAACTAGATTTCATCACCGGTTGCTGCTTGAGGTTTGGTGACGGTGGCATTCATCTCCATCCACAAAATATCTGCCCTTAGACACCTTAGGAACACCCTCGAGCAAACTTGTTGGATTTCATCACCAACAAGAATCTTGTTGCCCCATCCAGCCATAGTTTTTCACCTTTATTTTTCATTAAGCAATATTAGGATACATCAAACACACAAAATTGTCACTCTAAAAGGAATACACAATAATGAAGAAAATAATTAATGTATGAGGTAAGCCACACAAGGTGAAAACTTAGCATTGATTGTTTCTTCCATTTTAAATTCTGTAAAAGTTTCAGTTTTTGTGATTTTTTTTATAGTTTTAAGTTTTGATTTATTTACTTTATGGTATTAACACATAATCAGAAGAAAGTAATAAATCAAAATAACTTAATGGAAAATACATCCAATTCACCTGCTACTTCGATGGTAAATCCTTCCAATGTGGCATAGACCAGTTTGTCTAGGCCTCCTTACCCATCCCTACCACAAGAGGGATCCCTTCCTCATAACATTGAACAACCTTCCACCCACATAGATATGGATAAGGTAGAGGCTCTTTATAGATCCTCTAACTATGTTCTTGAACCCCTTAGCCAAGATACTGCTTCACAACAAGAATTGGCTACTTCCCAGCCATCCAACCTCACCCAAGTGTATACTAGTTCTTCTCATGAGGAATATGGTATGCCTTCTTCCTCCATTCCATCTCACCAATACCCAAGTGTTTCTAACACTTCCCTCCCACCTAGTTATACCTATGGTTGCTCTAACCCTTTGTATGAGGAGCAAGTCAATGTTGCCTCACAGGTGTCAGCCACCCAAGTTGCCACGTCAAGTGCAACTTGCCCCATGCCCATGTCTTCTAGTCCATCCACATCCTTACCTATTTCTTCTATCTCATCCATGTCTGACCAAGAGCTTCATGATACATGGGAACATTTGAACAAATTGCTCAAGCAGCGGCAGACAACTCAACAACAAGTTCAAGTGAACCTTATGCCTCAACCAATTTCCACTCAACCCATCTTCATTACCCAAAGCCCCTCTTGGGTACCACAATATTCTATGGTTTCCATTCCCATACCTCTGTCAACCCATTCCATTCCTATGAGTCCACCCATCCATAGTCCTCATACATCATATCCTCTTCTTCATTCACAATCATTTCTTCACCAACCTCATCATCATAAAATTCACTCCATGTCCCCAAATTCATCACACCTCCAACAACACACTCAATCTCATCCATTCATTAATCCATTCACCACATCTCAAGTCACTCAACAAGCCAACCAAGGCTTACAATCAGATTGTCAACACACTAAAATTCTACAACAAATTTTAACTCGACTCACTAACATTGAGTTACAGTTGAGTCATCTTCAATGTCAACAACCACAACAGTTGAAACATCCAAGTTCACAATCCACATCTCAGGTTTTTATACCTATACCACAATTTCAAAGTCCAACACAATTGGACAAATGCACCAAGCATCCCATAAAGCCCAATCACAACTACATAGTGCTTTCAGAATCTTATTCAACCATTTTCCAAAGGCTTTATGAAGCACAAAAGATTATACTTCCAGAAATAAAATCAAGTGATCTTAACAAGCCACATGGAAAGAATTATAAAAAGCACTTGTACTATCATTATTGTGTATTTAAAGATATTATCCAAGATCTTATTGATCTGAAATTCTTTTCCACCAACGGTCCATCCAAACCCTCTGATCAGGACAATGGTACCAACTCAATCACCAAGCAAAGTGAGGACTCTCAGGATATCACATCCTCCTAGTCACTCACATCACCAATCAAAAAGCTCCAAAGGTACCTAATCCCTTTGGTCACATTTTAACATGGCTTCATCTTAGCCATTCCATCATTAACATGGCTTCATCTCAGCCATTCCACCATTAACATGGCTTCATCACAGCCATTCCACCATTAACATGGCTTCATCTTAGCCATTCCATAATTAACATGGCTTCATCTTAGCCATTCCACCATTAACATAGCTTCATCTCAGCCATTCCACCATTAACATGGCTTCATCTTAGTCATTCCACCATTAACATGGCTTCATCTCAGCCATTCCATCATTAACATGGCTTCATCTTAGCCATTCCATCATTAACATGACTTCATCTTAGCCATTCCATCATTAACATGGCTTTATCTCAGCCATTCCATCATTCACATGGCTTCATCTCAGCCATTCCATCATTAATATGGTTTCACAACATTCCCTCTTTCTGTTGAGGCAAAACCAGAACTCATCACTTGCATTTTCACAATTACTCCATCATTCATTACAGTTCCACAATCATTTCATCACAATCACATTCACTTTCATCCATAATCATTTCATTCTCTAAATCAAAAATCCCCAAAGGTACTTAATCCCTTTGGTCACATTTCAATTTTCAAAAAGCCCCAAAGGTCCTAATCCCTTTGGTCACATTTCAATTTTCAAAAATCCCCAAAGGTCCTAATCCCTTTGGTCACATTTTAATTCCAAAAATCCCCAAAGGTACTTAATCCCTTTGGTCACACCTCAATTTCAAAAAGCCCCAAAGGTACTTAATCCCTTTGGTCACACCTCAATTTCAAAAAGCCCTAAATGTCCTAATATCTTTGGTCACATATCAATTTTCAAAAAGCCCCAAAGCTCCTAATCCATTTGGTCACATATCAATTTTTAAAACCCAAAGGTCTTAATCCCTTTGGTCATAAGTTTACCAGGCTAGGGGAGTAGAAAAACCCAAGCCAATGCATATCATACACTTGAAAGTGTTCCATGCTTACTGTGATTACTATATATGTATATGTGTACATGACTAATACAAAAAAATCATTTGCATACATTTCATTTATAACATTGCATTTCACTTGCATTTACATTTCATTCAAAACAATGTATTCTTCCGCATCACATATTGCATTCCATATTTCAATTGCATTTCATACATTGCATTAATATCCACATTCCATATTTCATATAGGAATCATTTATTCAAGATATTAATTGGTCCAATTAATATCATGTTGCCTTAATCAATGGCACCTTCACAATCTCATCCTCACAATTTCAAACAGTTAAATTTCCTTACATACAAGCCATATTCACAAATTCCTAGGTGTTTTCGGTCACTCAACCACCCCTAGTGTTTTAAGCAAAATTCAAAATACATGTCGAGTTCTTCTTAGGACCATTGCACATCTTACACTAAGAAAATCTTGAGTTATGGAATTGATTCCAAAAACATTCTTGAACCAACCACAATTTCACATCTTAAAAACATCTTGTGTCAAAGAGGTATAACACCATACTTGGGTGGAACCTTGAAGCGAAAAGGGTCATCCTTGCTAGTCCCATCATGCAACATAGTCCATAAGAACAATGGTTTGCAACACTATCACAGTTGCTTCAAATTCAAAATATAAAGTAGTAAGGATAGGGTACAATTCTCATCACACTTAGAGTGAGAATATGATTTTCCAAAGCTGTAAATATTCTACATCACACACCACTGATCATTCGGTTGTAAGGGTCGTACTACCTTTTCAGTCATACGGTTAAGTAGTCATCCCCAAAATTTAAGAAATAAAAAAAAAATCATAGACTATGGAGTTAGCCTCCACCAGAGCTATAGATGCTTGACTGGAAATGGAGTACGCTCATGCATGGCGACATGTCTCTTTTAAAAGAGACCTATGACCGCTCATACGGATAAGCTAGTCTCTTGGTTTCAACCATAACAGGTATACCTAATTTATTTAAGATGAGTTAATGAACTCACTTGCACACATACTGGTTCTTGACTGTCTCAAGTCATTACCTTGCTCTTGATTTGGTAAATGAATTCACTGCACACACATTTGGTCCTAGGAGGATTAGGCAGTTTTAGTGAGTTTGTTTGATACCACTAGGATGTTTGAGTCTCTGCAAAACAATCAATTTTCCATATCAACATCCATATGTTCTTCCATATCAACATCCATATCTTCTTCCATATCAACATCCATGTTACTTCACGAGTCATTCATCCCATATGCCACCAAGTTTGGTGTCACTGATTAAACAACAATACTAAAAAATGGCCAAAACAAAGATCTAAACCACAAATGATCATTAGAACACTTGCATTCCATCTTGCATTAATCATCCATACATGCCATCTTGCATTTATTATCCATACATTACCACTTGCATACATCATCCATGTACACATGCATTCACACAAAAGCATCCACATAAGCATAAAAGTAAAAGCCATATATATATATATATATATATATATATATATATAACTCACATATGCAAAGATCGCTAGAAATTACGAACATCATAACAACTTGGGGGTGTTCAAGGTTTCACACCTTTCCTCCAATCAAGCAAACATCATCACAACTTGGGGGTATTCAAGGTTTCACACCTTTCCCCCAATAAAGCAAACATCATTATAACTTGGGGGTATTCAAGATTTCACACCTTTCCCCCAATAAAGCAAACATCATTATAACTTGGGGGTATTTAAGGTTTCACACCTTTCTCCGAATCAAGAAAATATCATCACAACTTGGGGGTGTTCAAGGTATCATACCTTCCCCCAATCAAGCAAACATCATCACAACTTGGGGATGCTCAAGGTATCACACCTTCCTCACCAATTCAACAAAAAATTCAATCACTCAATCACATCACATCATTCACATCAATTGCTAGGTTCAAAATATTGCATTCTTTTGTCAAAGGTTGTGTCCTTTGCCTTGCATTCACAAATTGTAAAAATCCTTTTCTATTAGGGAAAAAACAAAACCATTTTACAATGTATCAAAATCTCCTTTTTATGTTAGAACAAAAACATAATGCATCAACTACATCTCCACATTCACTCAATTTCCTAGTCTTACCCGTTGGCTAAAAACATGGAGTGGTTAAAAACACGGAGTTCCCTAGCCTTACCCGTCGGCTAAAAACATGGATTTTTTTATTTTTTTTCAAAAATCCCTTTATCTGTTGGGGCAAAGAACAGACACAAATCATTTTATTTTTCATCATCAAAAACCCCTTCATCTATTAGGGAAAAGAACAGACACACTCATCACATTTTTCCATTTCAAAAACCCCTTTCATCTGTTGGGGTAAAAATAGACTCAATCACTTGCATCCATATATTCAAAAAGGTAGCTTACCTTCACAAAATCACTCCACATTGCATCCATCAATACATTTCTCATCACCACGTCTCCATGTCACCATCAAATCCATCAACAATTACATTTATATTCAACATTTGCCAAGTTCATGTGCCGAATTTCAAGTGAATCTTGTATATAGTGGTTTGTTCTATAAACTTGGTAATTGCAGCGATTTGCATCCATGCAATTCGATAAGATGAATTAATTACAATAAGAACACTTGGTTATCATCATAATTCCTTATCTCCTAGTTCGAAAAGCACAATCAAATTTGGTTCCTAACATTTTAAGTGAAACCTTTAACAAATATGAATCTTGCTAAATAGTTATCATTAATGGACTAGTTCATGTGGCTTAACACATGGATAAAATCAAATCACATCATTCCCAATCTCCTTGACAGTCATCACAGATATAGGCACTAGTTAGGATGATTGGTTCCATTTGAGAGGAATTATCCTACAGTCGCTAGCAGACCCTCCAATGATGACTTATTTATTTTCTTTGGCATCTTCATATTGCATATCAATGATGCCATACGACAGAATTTATTACAAATCATAGAATCACCCAAAATCTGGGGCAACCAAAATTTGATTATGTTTTTCCCACGATGGGATACATCGTACATGATCATGACATTTGCACAAAACCCTTCATCCATTAGGGCAAACACAGACACATCATATCACATTTTACACCAACCTCCTTTGCATCGTTGGGGCAAAAATGATATCACCTCATTCATCATTTGCACAAATCCTTTTCAATTGGTTTATGAGATTCATCCATCGATGGATGGAAGACAATGGTAGCGACAAAAACAGGCTACGAGGATGGAAGGGATAAGGAAAATCCTATGGCAAACTAGGATTTTGGAGAAGGCTAGGCTAGGGCATAATCTACTCACAAGAAACTAGCTCTAGGTAAGGTTAGATCTCACAAGTAAGTTTGAATAGCAAAAGCTTCAAAATGCACTAGTCAACCTTCCAGTTAGCAAAAGTTCCTCTCCTCTCCCCTGGTTGAGCATTGAGAATGCTCCTATTTATTATCAATCCTAGGGTTTTCTTAGGGTTTTAGCTTAATACTTTTGATTGTGTGGCTAATATTAAAGCGGATCCAAAGGCTGATATTAAACTTTAGGTGTGACACGAATTAAGGAAGATGGACGGCTGATATTAGATCGAATTATACGGTTGAGGTTAATTTAGCTTATTAATATATATTTTATAATAAATATATTGAAGTATAATATAAAATGTTATATTTAAATATAAATAATATAAAATAAATATAAATAAGTCAAATAGGGGTTGAAAAATGGCGGAAAAGGGCTAAAGTGGGTCATTGGATGGCGGGAAAGGAATGGAATGTCCAATTGAATGGCGGGAAATGGGTATGGTGGACAAGTGGATGGTAGAATGACCAGGATGAAGGACAAGTGGCCAGGATTTGGTGTCTACAGTAAGTGATACAAATTTAAACTACACATGAAAGTGAAAAAATACATCTTGTATTACTTATAATATAAAAAGGTATAAATTACAAAATGTGTCATTAGTCATGACATATACAATGCCTCAATGTATTTGAATTTCTTTTCCCTTTGCCCTAGCAAAAGCTCCAGCCTCTCTTTGTCACTATGCCTATGCCTCTTCTTGTACCCGTGCCTCTTCTTCTGCCTTGGTTGCTATCTCCTCTACCAGGTTTTCAAAGTTCTATAATTCATCCATGGAGAAGAAAGGCTCTTCCTACTGTGGCTCTATGATCCATTCAAATGATGGATCAATCTCATCTAGGTCAATAGCCTTGGTATTTTTTTCTGTAATTTATTGATGGTGGAGACGAAGGTTGTAATGAACAAACATAATATCATTCAACTTTTTTTATGTAAGCCTATTGTTCTTCTTAGAGTGTATGTGCTCAAACATAATCCAATTTCCCTCACAACCTTAAGTGTTGCATGGTTGAGATAAGACTTTGATAGCAAAGCAATATAAATTGGGTGTATATGCACCAAAGTCCTCCAACCATAAATCTAGAAAACCCAAGAAAAACATAATTTAATAATTCACATGTAAAATCGTAAATTGAGATTATTTTTAAAATCAAGAACAAAAGACAATAAATAATAATTCATTGAGGGTTACTTGATCTCATAGTTGACCTTGATGAGATGCACTACGAGGATGGGAAAAGGATGCCCCGACATTCCTTATAAGACTGCATCTTAGACTGTATCTTATTGCACATTTCCTCACCAAGGTACATGCATTCAACACAATGTTGAAGGACCGCGATCACCTCATAATCACCATCAAATGTATCATAATAAAAAATTAGGGTTGAGGTAGTACCTCGTTGCATGAAGAGGGCTATGAAGTTGAGATGTCCATCGTTTATCAATGATATCCCAAATGGGACTTATATTTGTTGTGGAAAATATCCATAAAATGAGGTAATTGCCTCTTTTATCCTATCCATAGCCTCATACACATGCCATTGTAGACTGTTCTCCATCAACAAGACAAAGAACCCTCACCAAAGGCGACACTTGAAAAAAAGAAAAAATATTTAAATAAAAATATTTTATAATAAAAAAAATGCCAACTACAATACAAGATTTACAAATGGAAAAATAATTTAAATTTAAAAAATAAATCATAAAAGAAAATAAATAACTTAGTCTTGTGCATTGATGGCCTCATTCATGGCTATCCAAAAGGGCTCCTCAAAAAAACACTCATACTTTTTTCCCCTCACTAGAGAGTTGGTATCTAGCAGCTTGTTCGGAATTCCACTATCGCTCACAAACATTTACTTCAATGGCCCTCTTGCATTATAGAGGATTTGCAATGTCATGAAGTTTGTGAGAAGCATGTAACTCCAACCAGCACTAGCTCCCTCCCACCAGTATATTGTCTCATGAGGTTGAGGACATGCATGGTTATAGATGAATATTATGATAGCCTTGGACTTTTGTACAACCTCTAACACCCAAGATAATTTTTCAATGTCTTCGAGGAGCAAATCAAGACAATGTTAAAGTTTTGTTAGTCAAGATAAACCAATGATGTGTATAGAGTTCAAAGTGTCAAATAAAAGTCACAACCCATGCTAGGAAGTAGAGAAGGTGAACTTGATCAACTCGATTGAAATTGAGAAGGTGAACTTAAATTCAACGGAGGAGGTGGAAATCCAACAAATAGTCAAGGTTGTGCAGGAATAAGTTGCATGTGTGGTTGATGTAAACAATAAAGAACGATAGACTATCATACAAGTAAATTAGGCATGACAAAGCACCGCCCAAGGCAAATGTATACGATGGATTGTGATTCAAAAAGAGAAGTTAGCCATACGAATGGATGGAATCGTTGAAATGGTTAAGTTTGTCTTACAAATGGAGGTGTCGTCTAATGAAGTATTGTTAGAGGGGCTATTGTACAAATTGGGTGTCATGGAGTCTATTGTACAACTGGAGGATGTTGTACAATCAATACTATTTGAGGAAGTGTAGACTAAGAAAGTGTCATACCAATTGGAGAGTGATGGTATACTGCTAACAAACATTGCTAACAAGGAGTGTTTTACAATTGGTGTCGAGGAAAAGTTTCATTCAACTACACATCATACAAGTGAATTTGTCATACAAGCGCAGGTGTCATACAAAAACATGTCATACAAATAGGATGATGTACAAGGCATGTCAATGTCTAACATTGTACAAGTGGTGTCAATATGTGATGTTGTACAAGTTTCAACGTTTGATATCATACAAGTGACATCGTACAAAGATCTACCATTCAAATAGGTATTGTTAAAATAAATATTATTCAGACAGATGTACATATGCATGTCGTATAAATAAATATTGTACAAGGTGATATCGTACAATGATTTGCTCTTCAAGGACTTATCGTTCAAAGAGCTGATATACAAGGAGAGAGATGGTTGTCAAAGGCTAAGCAACAATCAATTGAAGCAAGAGAACAGTAATGTGGAGTCAAGGGAATGTTATTTGAGTAGGTCGAGTGAAGGCTATCAAAGCACACACAAATAGAAAAATATAGTTTAGACAATGATGAATTCAATCGCTTCATTATTGAGGTTTTGGGATGCTACTCCTTGACCCCCAACACATGTGGTGATAGGTATTTCCCATCTTGTTGGTCATGTTGATCATGCTAGTGCAGTTGATAATACGAATAATTGTATAAAGTGGAGTGAGAGCAATGGTTTGAAGTAAAATCTATTACAAAAGATGTATGGAATAGAATAAAGCAGAAGAAGCACAACAAGAAATTATAGCACGTTGTTAAGTAATTCTACCTAGATTTCAGCTCATGTGTCATGAACGCCAACCAGTTTAGATGAGGAGATAGATGTAGGTAGGCAAATTGATATGTCTGCTTTTAGTAAATAAGTTTTGTCATTTCAGTGTTATTTTATAGTTGTATATTAAGTGTCTAATAAAATGTGCATACATATAATAGTAATGTTATAAAGTGGCAATATAATAAGTGTGTTAAAGTGAAATATTAACATGTACAAAAAATTCATAAAGTGACTTATGAAATGAAATATAAATGTAAGCTAATGCAATTCAAATGTAATTTGGGAGAATGATGAGGTGTCAAGTAGTTAGAGGGTGCAACTAATTTCTAGTTGTATAAATATGACCCTTGCCTCATTCATTCATATGTAAGGTTGATGGAGGTATGTCGATGGTGGTGGAGTTGGCCGATGCATATGCTTGTATTGAAAGTTGTGGTGGCTAGTTTTTGTTGGGTGAAAATGATTGTTGGCACTAAAAGAGGAGTACATTGTTGTAACCAATTAAGCATGTATAATGTTTTACAAGAAAAAAACCCTATGATGCTATAGTCGTACAAATTGCAAATTGTATGCAAGTGTTATACCATTGTTGTTAATATAAAATTTGTGTATATTATTTATCATTTGCTATTGTTATTAGATGTTTCCTATATGTATTATTATTAATTATTACAAGTAGATCTATATATTTATTAAGTAGAAATGAAATTGAGTTTCAATACGTAAAATTTCATTTCTACACCCATAAGGATCTAAGAAGGAGAATCTAGTGGATTTCAATGGTTAATATAGGGACAGACTAGGGGTAACTTAGACAACTTGGGGAGATAGTCAAGTCTTCTCGATGGCCTAAGATTACCTATACAAGGAAGCAGTTAGGTTGGCCTCTCTCTCGGTGGCTCAAGGAGAAGAAATTTTCCTCCTGCTACCCTTAGGCTGCAGGGTCGACGAGGTGGACCACAAGGACCATCCGTTGACCAATAACAAACAACCAAGAGAAAAAAATGGAATAGCCTATCAACCTGAGGAAGGAAAAAAGAGAAAGTACGCATGAATAAGTGAAGCAAGAGAACCCTACAAGAATAAGGAAATAGAAGAAGCAAGAAAGAATTACGTTGTAGGAACATGTAATTGACACTGTAGTAGGAGAAATAGTGCATATAATATTGATGTTGAGAAACTGCCATGTAGTAACGTCAAGCACTTGATTTCCAACATGCATAATAAATTAACATTTTTCGAAAGGATTCGACACATGGAGCAGTAGAGAAGAGCTCTACCTGAGCTTGTATCAAAAGGAAGAATGAGGCATAGTCATGGAGCACATTCACGAGCTGATGAATGATACTATGATTCATATATGGGATGAGGCCAAGAGAGGTAATTAGGGCATATAGCAGGAGACAACATCCCAAAAGAGAGGAAAGGGATGCTAGACACATAAAAAGGAAAAGATACCCGTAAAAGATATAATGTGGGTACACTCAACTGGAGAATATTGTCGAACGTGGTGGGAGAAGGCCCCAAAGAATCACCTCTTGTGGAAGAAGTGCTAGAAAAAGGAGTGAAATTTTGCAAGTGTCGAACTTTGACAAAAAATTCTTCAAATATTATCTACTAAAAATTCTAGAAACTTACAATCTGCAACAAAATGTAAGTAAAGTATGAGTGGGTGATCAATAGTTAGTGGTTGTCTTTTCAACAGGTAACTTTAGAAGAATGTTTGGGATGCCTAATCAAGGAGTACCGATGGTGAAAGATGTAGTAGATTCCAACTGGAGCAAGCAATTAATTTAGGAGGTGACCTCAACTAGGAATAAGCATATAAACTAATGTTGCATGGGATTTGAGGAGTTAGGTAGCAGTAATTATGGAATAAGGAGCTACAATGCACCATGAGCATTATAATGGTAAAATATCTAGAGAACAAAGAGATTTAGAGTTTCCCATGTTGATGTGGTTGATACCATATATGCAATGAGTGGTAGCTGATGAAGCCTATGACTAGGCATACTACCTCTCATATCGCATTAAGGCTTTCTTTATGCAAAGAAAAAATAATTTTTAATGGTATTTCATGCCATTGGTTTGCTACTAAAATTTGTGACATAGGCAAAAATAGATATTTTAGGGATGGATCCTCTAATAGAATTACAAAAATTGGAACTAACAGTACTAAGGTGGATGAATTTGAAACCATAGTCAAATAAAATGACCCTGATAAAAGGAATGATGGAAATATTGATAAAGGATCTACTGGGAGTTCTACCTAGTGAAAATTCACAAGAGGATACACCACTATCAAGGCCAAAGTTGACCCAAAAACAAGAGAAACATATAGATTTGGAGGAATAATCTCAATCCCCATAATAGACCACAAAAAAAATAGGTGGCAAAACGAAAAGGGTTGTGGAGGAAAGGCAACAGCAAGAAATAAAGCAACAAGAGGCTGGAAAAATAGCAACAATTGCATGACAGGACTTGGAGTTCTAAAAATTGTGCCCATGGACAATGAAGTCTAGGAAGTTGTGGATACATTAGGGGATGTGTGAATTGGGATAGCTAAAGTTTTTGTAGATATTCAGCAATTTGATTCAACTACATCACCTCTAGTATAGGGGAGCCCCATTTAAAGGTTACATCCATAGTTGAAGAAGTTTGGGCTAGGAAACAATTTATGCCTACTAGGATGCAAGAGAAAGAGAAGCCAATTGAGCCAGATCAGACACTAGAAAAAGAAAAGGAGATAACAAAAGAGGATGCAATACTGTAATAGCCTAAAATTGACCCATGTCAATTTAACCCAAGTCAAAAACATTCAAAAAAATAATTAAAACTACCTGCTAACTTCCTGCCTTGATTTTCATGCTCGAATTAAGTTAGTTTTTAACCTCATGCTGATATCGGCTCTATCGATATCAAATTTCCGATCCAATATCGAACCTAGTTGTGTGAGATAGGATGTCTGATCTTGTCCAACAATAAAAAGGCCCAAAACAACAAAACAATAAATTTTGTTGTAACGTGTTTTGTCCTTACCTGCCTAACGGCACTGAGGTTACGGTATCGGATCAACCGATATCATCCATATTGGGAGAAGTTACAACTCCCTATGTTTTTAGCCCAACCCCTCTAACCTACCTAGCCTATTTAATCCAGGCACTCCCTCCTGGATTCCCCCTGACTCCCTAGCTTGTTATTCATTCTCGTGTGCTTGATGTTATAGTGCATCTGGTAGCTTTCATGCTTTTCTTGCAGGTTTGAATATATGGCAGTGCGTATCGAACGATACAATACGAGATCAGATGTCTGATATCATCGAAATAATTTTGATCTTATCTGCAAATTGCTTGGGGGTAATTCCAGAATTCTGTTTGCATTTCTAAACCTTTGTTTTGCATTTTAGGATCATACTTGTTATTATCATCTTATTTTTAGCATAAAAGTTTTGTTTATCATATTTGGAGTTCACCATCATCATCATTGTATTGTGCTATTTACATTTACAGTTTACATTCCTATTATTTCCTTTCGGGCATTGCATATAATAAGTTCATATAGCTTAATTCATGCTTAACCAAGTTTGTATCAATGTTGCAAGTTTTTGTTTTTCTGTCAAATTATGAACTTGCAAATTTTTAATCAGATCGTCTTTGTCAATACGAGATCGAACGTTTGATATCACCTTGAAATGTATGATCTCGTCTGTAATAAGCAAATAGACTCTATATTAGACATCCGTATTAAGTAAGACCATACAATTTCTTTTATAGATAAGCATTGCATTTATTCACCTTTTGTAATTTGTTGTGTTGTATTCATTGAAATCGAAATTGCATTTAGTGTGTTGGTTACGAATCTGCCATGAAGAAAGGATTTTGTGTTAACACGCCCAGATTCGCCCACCAGATTGAAAGGCCGAAAGGAAGGAATGCCTTCCGTGCCAATCTTCGAAGAAGGTCGGCTTCCTGTGGGGTTTTATGGTTTAAGATGAGAGTGCAAGAAAGAGATAAAAATGCGGAAAGAATTTACAAATGTGATTGGAGTTGGGTGGGTAGAACTAACAGTACAGCAACACATCAATCACCACTACTTACTACAACATAAATACAAAGCATAACTAGAAACTGCCAAATCTAAGTATACTTTTTATATAAAGAAGTGTACGCACAGCTACAATGGTTCCCTAACAGACATTCCCTCCAAGGAACTAACAGTACGGCAACGCATCAATCACCACTACGGACAACAACATAAATACAAAACGTAACCAAGAAATGTCAGATCCAAGTATATGTGTTATGCAGAGAAGTGTACGCACAGCTACAATGGTCCCCTAACAGACATTCCCTCCAAGGAACTAACAGTACGGCAACGCATCAATCACCACTACGGACAACAACATAAACATAACACACAACTGAAGGAACTGCTACCTAATTTATTCTATGTATCCTCTGATCTATGGAGTCCAGGAGTACTTGGCCATCAAATGTTGGAGTTCAGAGTTCAGCACAACAGCGAGCAATGACACAAGAAATATGACAAAAGAGAGGCAGCATAAAAAATAAAAGTAGTAGAACAGAGCCAGGTATATACTTTATATTAAGAAGCAGAAGCACAGCTACAATGGTTCCCTAACAGACATTCCCCTTCCACCACTTTACAATGAAAACGTGGTGGCTATTTATAGCCCGAGTCCCTCCCGATTACATTAATGGGCACAAAGTCCCAGTCAAACATTAGCTTACAAAAGCGGCCATGGAGCTGCTGATGCTGACCTTTGTCGGGCAGGACTGTACCTGCAGCATGGTCTCCCTGGAGGCTGTACAGATACATGGCAGCGAATTAGGTAGAACTTCTCATCGACAGGAATGCGGGTAGCTGAAGTAGGTAGAACCTCCAATCAGCTTTAAATGAGGCAGCTGGCATAATTAGTGCGGCCCATGCTTGTCCTTTTGCTCGGCATGTCTTGGCTCAGATCCCAAAGTTGGACACTTGTCGGATGATGCTGCTTGACACGTGCTTGCCCTGAAAGGTTTTTTATCCAACTTTGCCCAGGATCAGAGCACTGTCGGGTTGCGTAGGCAGAAAACAGCGCAGTCGGGAAGGCCTTCATGCCTTGGGTGCATTTCTGATTTTATTTCCCTACTGCACACCTGTCAAAGGGCGCACTCTGACTTCGCTGCGAAGTCGGGTTGCGCATAGGTGAAACCTGATTTATGTCATCGTACGAACTTCGCCCTAGAAAGGGGGCGCAGTCCAACTTCGCTGCGAGTCGGGTTGCGCCCCAGCACTTAGTCATTTTTCCTACCAGCCTGCTACCAAGTGTGCCCAGAAAGCAGGGCGCACTCCGACTTCGCTGCGAAGTCTGGTTGCGCCCAGAACACTTGTTCTTCTGGTTGATTCTGTCGCACTGTGCACTTTGCACTCCTGCTACGCTCCTACTAGAGGGTGCACTCCAACTTCGCTGCGAAGTCGGATTGCACCCTAACACAGCCATTTTTTAGAGCAACTTCTGTCATTTTTGAGATTTGACTGAGGGGCTCAAGAGAAAGAGAGAAGAATGAGAATGTAGGGAAGAGAGAGAAATGGGGAGAAGAGGAAGGGGAAAGAGAGGAAGAGGGAAAGGGAAGAGCAGCTCTCTTACAAAATTTGAAAACATTGCACCCCGTGCAAAATGTGGCAACAATGTAGATTAGTTGCATTTGGTCAAACTAGGTGATTACGAGAAAAATAAAAATAACACATCAAACAAAATCCCAACCTAGGCATGGAAACTGCCAATAAATATTTCTTGGTGAACCCACACAATTCATCAAAAAATCACCAAAGAGGGCACGACCTCAAGTGCCTCTCCTCTGAGGTGTAGACCTACTATTTTCCCATTCCCCTTCGAGGTGCATATCCATTAGCTTGAAGGAAAGGAGTACAAAAATTTTAGAGCTACATTCTTTGGTGAACCCGACGTGAATAACATAGGCATCTTTCTTATTCATAAAAACAAAAACCAAAAATATCATTAATCAAAATTTGCACACTTTAAGTTCATTTCATAGATGTTAGATTTCAACATAGGAAGAGCTACAAGCATAGATGTTAGAGCATTATTATGTACATAGGAAATCTCTCTAATAGTTGAAAATTCTAGTATTCCATCTCAAGAACAATGGACTGAACTTTGAAAGAGACTAGACATTATAAAAACCAACACACCAAGACTTAGCCAAATTAAAATATTTGATATAGCTAGAATCCTGGATCTCGATAACTCTTCTCACTACTTTGATATTCAAAGGTCATGTGAGAGGTGGTTAGTGGATAAGAGAGCAATAATTTCTTTATTTGTATACACTTTTGAAGATTACCTTGAAAACACCATAACAGTACACAAATTTCTAGGACAAATAGAAGATCAGGAGATAGTCTTGGAAAATAAAAGAAGATATCACAAAACTCCTAGGACAGTACATTATCATGAGTATTGTCACAAAATATACTTTTATGCTCAATATTCTGAAATTTATAGTATCACTATAGCTCATTTTGTCAAATTCTTAAAAGTAAACTTTCAATTTGAAGAACATTATATGTCACCTGAAGAACTTGAGCCTATCAATGATATTTATAAACTTTTTCAAGAAAATTAAATATAGTATCTAGAATATTGTAAGCTTTATTTCTACTTTGTTTTCAAAAAAAAACATAAAAAACCAAAAAATAAAATATAATATATATTATTTATATAGGTATATATATAACATATATACCCAAGAATGTAAAGCATATATATATATATATATATCACTAAAAGATAAAATATTCTAAAAGCAAAATGCCTAGAGTTTTGAGAAATGGTAAACAAATAAAACCTGAAGATCTAGATCAAGAAAACCTTGATGATAGGGTGCACATTGAAGATGATAGACTCATGGAACACGGTGAGGAAGATAATAAAGAAGAGGAAGTAGAAGACCCTGATGGACCTGTTGTAGATTCTCAAGGTAATGTTAGCTCTAAATCTGTCCAACAATTTACTAAATTTTTGAAAGACAATATAGATGAACTTCATCATGTGATAAAGATAGAATATTTACTCCCATCGGGAGATTATTCAATGGAGGCCGCTATAGAAGTTGCTCTCCAATTAAATGCAAATCCAATGACATACATAAATAGAACTAATCAAGATCAAGTTGAACCATCTCAAAACATCAATCAGAACATAGATTTGGATAATCAAAAAATAAATTTCAAACAAAAACAACATTCTTCTTCCTCCCAAGATTTTAATCAACAAACATCTATATCACAAAAAGCTAAGAAAATTCAAAATTCCAACCATTACCAACAAAAAGTTCAACAAAATGCAATCCCATATAAACTCCACAACACCTTTCCCACAAATACTTTACACAATAGCATTTCTACTAGAAATCCTTATATGACAACACAACCATATCATCAAAGACACAACAATATGATACCACAAAATCAATTTGATGGGCAACCACAAGGACTTGAAGCCTTAGTTAAACAATTAGCTTCACGTCTAGATCATATGGATCCCTACCATCCCTCATACAGTTATAGAGAGATGTGTAGTCAACCCTTGGATCCTATTGTTGTTGCTCAACCTTACCCCAAACATTTCCCTATGCCCAATATATAAAATAACCAAAGATCCTATTGAGCATCTTCGCATGTTTAGGACATCCTATCATGATATTTTCTATGATGATTTATTGTTAATAAAAGTGTTCCCTAAAAGTCTTGGAGGCATGGCCTTAGAATGGTATTATCAATTACCAACTAATTCTTTGATAAAGTTTGAAGAGACAACAGAAATGTTTGTTCACCAATTTAGTGAATACATAGAAAGAATGTCACTATTAAGAATTTATATAATTTGAAACAAGGGAAATATGAAAGCTTTGCTGAGTTCTTGACAAAATGGAGATAACTCTTAAGAAAATTGCATTTTGCCTTACCTCACCAAGAGATGTTGGAAATATTCATTGGTAATTTACAAGAACAATTATCTTATGAACTTGTTATAGCTACAGTAACTTCCTTTGATCAAGCTATAGACTTAGCCAGAAGGGTAGAATATGCCCTTATTAGAATGGGATAATTCAAGAAAAAATATGAAGATAAAACTTCCAAAAACCAATATAAGAACAAATATGTAGTAGGTGATGGAGTTACTAATAGTAGAAACACCTCAAATATCAATACTACACAAGTTGTAAAGAAGTTTTTGTTAAATATTTTTGATAAACCTCCAAGAGAATTCACAAGACTAAATCAGCCCTTAACCTTGATTTTATCTCAATTACTAGAAAAAGGTTTGATACGGTTGCCAAAAATAAGACAACCAAATACTACTGCAGCTGGATATAGGGTTGATCCACATTGTAATTTTCATAGAGTGGATGGTCATTCAACTAATTCTTGTAAACGACTGAAATATATGATACAATATTTGATTGATAAAGGAACAATGGAAGTAGAAAAATTCCCTCCAAACAACAATCCTCAAAATAATACCCAAAAACAACAAACTCAAAATGCAAATCAAACTCTAGATATCTTTCAACATCCTTTATCCAATCATGGTAAGGAAGCAATAAACCAACTAGAACATCATAATGTTCCCCCTCCAACTCGGTATGTGGGGACCATTAGCAATTTCTTACCACATCAAAATTTGCAAATTACATGTACACCTATTCAATCTGTAGTTACAATTAGACCCATACAATATTTTTAATCTTCATCTTCAGAAGACACAAAAAGTGACATAGAAAGTGAAAAATAAAGTGAAATGGACATTACTTCAAATAATTCAAATAGTTCTGAAGATGAGTCAAATCAAATTCTTCCCATCATAGATTTATTAGTTCTAGAAGAACCATTCCCTAGAAGAATGACCACTCGACCTTCATCTCAACAAACACTTTCAATTGAACAAACAGTAAATACTAGACCTCATTTTGATCATTTATAAAATAATAATATTGTGGGTACCATTGGAGCCATCACTAGACAACAAGCCCAAAATCAAAATTCTCAATCACAAACTCAAACTCAAAATGAGAAATCACCTCCATTTGTATTAAGAGCACCTACAAAGGGAAACAATAAATCAAATTCATAACAAAAATCCCCTTATGACATTAATGAACAACTAGCCAATATCACAGTAAGAATTTATCTTCTAGACCTTCTAAGAACTTCATCTATACATAGAGAGGAATTGATGAGTACCTTAAGCAAAATGATGGTACCTCAAAATATAGAACCTGATGTTGTGGTTAATGCTATAATTTCTCATGGTACAAATTATATAGATTTTCAGGATAAGTAAATTCCTCCTCAAAGCATGTATAGAGACAATCCTTTATACATTACAACATTAATTGGGGATGTAGGTGTCAAAAGAGTCTTAATTGATAATGGATCATCATTAAACATATGCACATATGATTTTTTTCAAATATTTGGGTTTAGAAATGAAGATTTAAAAAGAACTAAAATTATCATCAAGGATTTTAATGATGAAACCCAAGAAACATGTGGAATATTGTCGATCCCATTGCAAGTTGGTCCAAGAATTTTGGATACGACCGTGTTTGTTGTACCTTGTCCTGCATCGTACAACATCCTTCTAGGTCGACCTTAGATCAATGCAATGAGAGCAGTACCTTCTACATTACATCAATGTGTTAAGTTTAAGTTTAAAAATCAATTGGACACTATCCATGGTGACCTTAGACCATTTGACATGTGTGCTATGGCTAAACCAATAGGAGTTCCATTTTGTCATGCTATATCTTCAACAAACCCTATCCCTAAATATTCTTCTTCATAAACTAAATCTACACTATCATCTAAACCTACAACTAAAATAGATAATCCTTCTACTTCATATCCTCTTTCGAATGAAGTTTTATCGAAATTATCTACAATACTCAAAACTTCAAAATAAACTAAATTTGCTAAAGATTCCCTTGTTTTATCTCAATTACCACCATCTCCCTACATGATGGGCTTGCCACGAAAGTTGGGAAGCATCTATCATATGGGGATTTATACCTTTATCTATGAAGGGTATGATTTTGGTAAAATTAATATTAAAATGAGCTTCACAATTGATCAAAATGGGTTTGCTCGATGTTATTTTTCTAATGGATATGTAAAATCAAAACAAATAATGTGTAACATGGGTTATAGAGGTAAAGGTTTGGGACCTCTTGAAAATGGTATACATGAACCTTTAAAAGTTGAGGAATGGCCTACCAGATGTGGCATTGGCTATATCCCTACAAAAACTCAACCATTCCCATTTGATGATGATGATCAGCTAATAACATATCAAGAATACTTGGCACATCAAGAATATTTTAAAACAAGTAAGAGGATACATTCTTGTAACATGTTATCAATAGCATATCCAAAAATGATTGTTGCACCAGATGAATGTTTAGAAGGAGATATATTTCATAATATTTCTCTTGATGAAGTTTTGAGGAATGGATTCTTCTTCGATGGGTCTATACCATGTATAGCCCACATTCAAACAACTACTCCACAAGAAGAATTAGCTAAGTTAACCTTAGAAGAATTACAAGAAATGGGTGTATCACCCGCTCCTCCTAACTTTGAAAGAGAATTAAACCATTGTGGTAGAAGATGTTCTACAAATCAACATTGGTACAGAAACCAACCCTCGCTTGGTTAAAATTGGAGTAAAATTAAGTGAAGAAAGACAACCAATATATTACATTTCTCACAGAATATGCTGATGTTTTTGCTTAGACATATGCAGATATGTTAGGCCTAGACTCTTCTGTGGTCATGCATCATTTAGTAGTGCACCTTGATGCAAAACCTGTAAAGTAAAAACTTAGAAAAATGCATCCCAAAGTAGCACTGCTAGTTAAAAATGAGTTACAAAAACTTTTGGATGTTGTGTTTATCAAAGCCATTGATTATGCATATTAGATATCAAATGTTGTTCCAGTAACTAAGAAAGAGGCCACTAAAATTAGAGTGTGTAAATATTTTAGAGATATAAATGTTGCATGCCCTAAGGATGACTTTCCTCTCCTAAATATGGATCAGATCATAGATTTTATAGCTAGGAGTGGGATGTTATCCCTTATGGATGGTTTTTTAGGATACAACCAAATATGAATAGCTCCTGAAGATCAACCCAAAACTACTTTCATCACACCTTGGGGAAATTTCTATTGGAAAGTAATGCCCTTTGGGTTAAATAATGTAGGTGCAACCTACCAAAGAGCTATGATGTATATCTTTCATGATATGATGTATAATATTTTACATGATTATGTAGATGATATTATAGCTCATTCAGTTAAGGAAGACGATCATATTAATGATCTAAGAAAAGTGTTTGATAGACTAAGGGAATATAAGATTTGCTTAAATCCAAACAAATGTATTTTTGGAGTTAAGTCTAGAAAATTTTTAGGAGTTATTATTTCTATGCATGGCATAGAAATAGATCCCCTTAAAATTAAGGCTATCCTTGATATGCCACCATCTAAAAATATATCAGAATTAAGGATTCTACAAGGTAAACTTTAGTCTATCTATCACTTCATTGACAAATTGGCAGATGAAACCCAACCTTTTCTTAAATTACTTAAGAAAAATATCCCATGTCAATGGGATAGTGAATTTCAAGAAGCATTTGAAGCCCTTAAACAATACCTTCTTACCCCTCTGGTGCTTGTTCCACCTAGACCAGATTATCCTTTTATTTTATATATTTTTGCCTTTGAACTTGCACTTGGAGCAATGTTGGCTCAACTTGATGATGATAAGAAAGAACGAGCCACATTTTATATAAGTAGAACATTAATAAGTTATGAAACCCACTATACACCTATAGAAAAACTTTATCTGGAAGTTGTGTTTTCTACACAAAAATTATGCCACTACATGCTTAGTCAAAAAACATTTGTTATTGCAAAATCTGATCCATTAAGGTATTTGATGAGTAGACCTTACTTATCAGGACACACAGCTAAATGGGTTCTTGCTCTAAGTGAGTTTGAACTCATATTTATTGGCCAAAATTCTATCAAAGGCTAAGTTATAGTTGATCAACTTGTTGCTGCTCCTCCAGAATCTACTCATCCTATAACCATTGAATTTCTTGATGAATGTCTTAACTTAGAAGAAGATCATTCTAAGACTTGGACCTTGTTTTTTTATGGAGCTAGATGTATGAGTGGTGCAGGTGTGGGTATTATATTAATATCTCCACAAAATCATCTTATGCCTTTTTCATTTAAACTTCAATTTTCTTGTACTAATAATACTATAAAACATGAAGCTCTAATCCTTGGGTTACGAGCAGCCCTAGCTCTAAAAATTAAAGTTTTATTAGTCTTTGGAGATTCTCAGCTTGTGATAAATCAAATCAATAAAGTATATCAAACATGAGATGAGAAAATTCATCCCTATAAATAGTATGTCTTAAAGCTTATTTCATTATTTAAGAAAGTAAATTTGGAAGTTATCCCTTGTACTAGCAACCATGTTGCAGATGCCATGGCTACTGCTTCTTTGTTACCTTTGGAGTTGGATGATGAATATGCTACAATTATTATTCGCCATCTCCAAGAACCAACTTCATCTAAGTCTTGTCTAGAACCATTATATGTGTTTTTGATAAATGAAATAACTCCAAAACCCTGGCATATAGACATATTTAACTTTCTCCAACAAGGGACCTTCCTAGAAGGATTAGATAGAAACCAACATAGGTTATTACGTAAGCGAGTTGTTTGCTTTGTAATTATCGGTAATACCCTATATAAAAGGTCTTTTGAAGGTATTATTTTAAGATACCTCAATTTAGAAGAGTCTATGAGAGCATTAAGTGAAGTCCATGATGGATCTTGTGGAGGCCATTTTAGTGGAGGTGCCATTACTAAAAAGCTCCTTCGAATGGGGTACTTTTGGCCTTCCATGGAAAAATATGCCAATGATTATATGCATCATTATGACAAGTGTCAAAGACATGCAAACCTTGTTCATGATCTTGCTCAGGAATTGCAAGCCATATCTTCTCCATGGCCTTTTTCCAAATGGGACCTAGACATCATTGGAAAAATTAATCATATTTCTTCATATGGCCATAAATTCATCATAATAACAACATAGTATTTTACAAAATGGGTAGAAGCTATTCCACTAGCTTCTTGCACAGGAGTCCAAGTGTTCAAATTCATCTTTAATAAAATTATTTGTAGGTTTTGAATTTCATAAACACTCATCTCTGATAATGGAACATGCTTTAAGAACAAAGACATTAAGAAACTCTACCAAAAATATAAAATTTAGCATCGATGGTCCACTCCTTATTATCCACAAGAAAATGGCCAAGCCGAAGCATCTAATAAGACTTTGATCAAAATTTTAAAAATATTGGTTGATAAATCAGGTCGTGATTGGCATATGCAATTATATCCCACCTTGTGGGCTTATCGAACTAGTGTTCGTACTCCTATAGGTGCTTCACCTTTTATCTTGGTCTATGGTGCTGAAGCTATTTTTCCATTTGAGTTAGAAGTTCCTTCTTTAGCTCTTCTACTTCAATATGTTGAAGTAGGAGATGAATATCATGTTGGCAGATTAAGTTAGTTCAAAATTCTGGATGAGAAGCACATTCATGCTTTGGAGCATCTTCATGCTTACCAAGATAAACTCAAAATATCATATGCAAAGAAAGTTCATAGTCGATATTTTGAAGTAGGTGATTTAGTTCTTAAAGAAAATAAAAAAATACTAATTCTAGAAAAGATCTAAAAGGTAAATTTCAACCTAATTGGCTTGGACCATTTGTCATCACTTCTAAATTTAGATCAGGTGCATATCGTTTGGCTACTTTGGATGGAAAATATCTCAAGGAGCCAATGAACATCATACATTTAAAAATATATCATACATAAAGCAAAAGTCCCATTACTGTACATAGTTGTAAATAAATTTTTCATGTATTTCATCATTTTCATCAAAACAACAAAAAAAATCCAAAAAACCTGAAAATTTTCCAAAAATATTTCAACATGTTACTAGATCATCATTTTGCATTTGTTATCTTCCAAAATTGCAAGTCATATTTTATTTTATTTCGGATAAATTCAAAAGTTATCTTGAACCACTCACTTAATTTACATCCTTACTAAATTTTCATTTCATCACTCTGATTATAAATCTCTCTTGTACCAAAAAGCACTACTACTTCACTAAATAAAATTTTGAGTTTTGGAAACTGATCTTGCTACTTCTTGAACCAAGAACACATTCTCATATCTTAAAATTATTTGTTGCAAATTTGAAAAATGATACTACATAGTAGTCTTAGTTCCTTAAGAAAAATTTTTCCCTTGCTATCCTATCATGTGCATGGTTTAGAGTACTGAGAATTGGCAAAAGGACAAGCTCCCCTCTACATGAATAAAATCCCTTGCTCCTTGTCTAATCCAAGCAAGTATCCAAAAAATAAAAATAAAAATAAAAGAAAAGAAAATAAGAGAAGAGAAAAGAAAAAGAAAAAAATAGTTCCACTACAAAAAAACAATAAAATCCCCTTGTTCAAAAATGAACAAGAATCCCTACTCAAAGAAATCAAAAGAAAATAAGGGGGTAATGAGCTTGAATCCCTAGAATTCCTCAATTATTCAAACATTGTGGGGTGATCCTCATTACAGGTTTGGTGGCATCAAGCTGGATTGGCAATGGCGGTATCCTTACATGTGGTGACATGTTTTTCACATTAGCGACCTTCTTTTGTATAGACCAATGTTCGCTTGTGGATCAGCTAGCTTTTTGTAACTTGACTTACATAGTAGTTCATTACAATTACATGCACAAAATCATGGTTAATGAATCTTTCACTTGCACACACATTGGTTCATAAAAGT
Organism: Wollemia nobilis; assembly: GCA_028583015.1. Lineage (NCBI taxonomy): Eukaryota > Viridiplantae > Streptophyta > Pinopsida > Araucariales > Araucariaceae > Wollemia > Wollemia nobilis. The sequence continues at coordinate 418,547 of JAQPPZ010016368.1, read as the reverse complement.
TGGCTTGCATCATTACCTCACTCAAAATCGGTAAATCAACCTCACAAAGCACACAAATTTGATCCTTGAGAGATTTTTTATCATTATGAAAATCAATATGGATAATGAACTCACACATCACACACTGGTTCTCGATAAATTTGATTTTATCCTTGAAATAATTTAAAACATTTCTTTAAAATTTTGTAAAAAATAATTAGTTTGTAATCATTTACATTAATCCCTGTCACTTCATTTTAGCAATCACATATATGTTGAAATTCAAAATATTTAAACATGTGACATAATGATTTGCTTCACATCAATTTGCATTTTAAGAACAACAATAATCATTTTATCATGCATTGCATTTTGACTTCGCGATGATGGTATAATTCCTAGTAATTATTTTCTCAAATTTCACACTAGGAATTCTATGCCTAGTGCAAGTCATCCTTCCCAAGTTTTCATGCTTAAATCACTTTATTTTCTCACAACTATAATATTTATAAACTTATTTCTCAAAATCAAATTTTCTCAAAAACAAAATCAACATCTCCTTTCAATCATCATAAGCCTCAAGATTACTCTTGAGCCCCACAATATTTTTGGTATTAGCAATACAAAACTTACTCATAACAGGATTCACTTCATGACCTAGCGAGTATCGATCTCCACCAATGGTCATATAACAATACAACATCCTTTGAGGTTCATTGCTAATCCATCAATTCTATCATCATACAAAAACATCTTTTTCAAAAAATACTTTACCAAAAATCAAACCATTTTCTTTTATGTTAAGCATGATCAAAATATTCAAAACTTAAAAACATGATTATAAGAAAATCAAACATTATAAAGCAAATGCAATCCAATATCCAATTAAATCATACAAAGTCACATAAGACAAAGAATATAATATATATATATATATATATATATATATATATATATATATATATATATATATATATATATATATATATATATGTATACAAAATGAAGGTCGAACTGGTATGCCACAATCTCCAAACTCGAAATACTCAGTCACTAAGAGATAATAGTACAAAAAGAAGCTATATATGTAGATCACCCTCTAGAAGCCCTAGAGCTCTAAGCATCATCATCCCCACTAGGGGGTTGTGGTGGTCTAAACCCTTTTGCCCTTGTAGTAGTAGCCTTGGATGTAGCACGAGACTCTAATCTCATCCGACTGGAAGGCTCATATGCCATAGGTAGTGGCTATCTCTACTCTGTAGGTACTACTATAAAGTACAATGCCTGATAGAAAGCTACTCACTTGATAGCTCAAAATAGCTCATCCCCTGAACCACTCCTCCCGAATCGAGTCAACTAGGAAGATGTGAGAGTAGGAACCATAGATCCCTAAGCCACCTGAGCTCATGCCTATGCAAGCTCTATCTCTAGAGTTTGAATCTTGGTCTTCAAACTCACATCCTCCATCTCTAGAGTCTGAACATGAGCCTTCAGGCTTGTTTTCTCCACCCATAGAGCTGCCATCTCGCTACTCTCTCCCTCCTCTATCATGATGCCCTTCTTGGGTGAGTTAGGTCTCCTCTCCTATTGAGAAGATGCTCTTCTCTCCTCCCTAGTCCCCTTGGATCTCTCCCCTATCCCAATAGTCCTTCCTAATCTAGATGTCCCTTGGATCAGATTCCCTCCCTAGTGTAAGGTCTCTCTCTCCTAGGGGGTACTTGTATCCTCTACTACTATTGCTAGCTAGCTAGGCATCATTGTTGAAAGACTTGCTCAACTACCTGCTCCACTACACTCCTCAACCTAGTTAGTCATGTAGGTTGAATTCTAGCATACCACTGGGGGTACCTATCAGTCACCCCAACATCATCCCTATCTATCATGGCCACCACATCATCATATGGCTAAGGGTCAATAAACTAAGCCATGTTGGGAGCACCACTAATAATCATGTGGTCTTGAGTCACCCTAGAAAATATGATATCCCTAGTCCCAAGAATGTCCTACTATAATCTAAACTAGTTTAAAACTTGGTCTACGTGATGTAGCTCCAACTCCCCCTACTCCATCCATAGCCAAATGACTCACCTCATGTAAGCCAACTCATAACCATCCTCTCCCCATCCCTATAGCTCCCTCCAAGATCTCCATCAGATAGCATCTACCATTAGCTCATCAAGAAATCCCCTCCTTGTGTCAAGGATAATTCGCCCATGGTGCTCTTTATGCAAGTGCCAATAGAACACTTTGGGCCTCCCCTCCTCTACCTCGGGTCTCCCATCCCTGTCAAAGGTAATCCTATAGGTCTCCTGATGGCCATGTGCTCCCAGCACCTTACCTATAGAAAAGAGGTAAGTACTAAAGCCTTACCCTTCTTGTAGACAACCTTGTAGAGTGTCCTATACAATCGACATAAGATATAGAGACCTCAAGAAAATTGTATCTCCTGATCCTGCATATCATAAATGACCTATACTAAGGTCCAAGGTAGATAGAAACCACTGATATGGCACAACAATAGTACTACCACTGTACCACTTAGCAAAACTATCAATATGGATACCCCCTCTATTTGACTCAGCTTGTCAATGCCCACTAAGCCCTTCTTAAGGATGAAGCTAGGATCCCCAAACAAGCACTAAAATGTCCTCTAATGTGGGGGTCATCTCCCCTATCGGTAGTTGGAAACAAGATGAGCTCGGATACCATCTCTCAGCCAATGTTGTCAATAGTGTTAAGTCCACTGGTATTTTTGGCATCTCTACCACATGTCTCAACCCAAATACCTCTAGAATATCTCTCTCTCCATATTTTAGGGCACCCAAGTCTACATGGAGACCACTATATCTCCATTCCCTATTCTTCAAAACTAGTTTTTGCAACAAAATAAAAATACAAAAAAAATTAATTAAAGTCATATCATACTTAAATCTGTAATATCGAACCTATATCTACAATATCAAATCTAATTGTTCAATATTGGACCTATTTTGATGATATCGTACTTCTTGATATCACCAAAATTTGCTTGATATTGACAAGACCAGACTCATTTTGATGATATTGAAAAGTCCGATATCACCAAAATAGGACCGATATTGCCAAAATCGGTATGATCTTGCAAATACGACTGTGCGATGATAGTCGTGCCCTAAAAAACAAAAATTGAAAAAATTAAATGCAAAAACATGAAAATCCTAGGCTAAAGAAGTTCAAGACCCTTACCCGTATGCTGCCTGGCCTCACTCGCACCTCGTCTGCTCGATGTCTGACCTCTACCATTTTTCTCCTTAGAGCAAAAGTCCAGCAAAAAGGAAAAAAATGAATTAGGTTTTCTATCTATTTTTTTCTATTTTATTCATTTTACCCTCAATTAAGAAATTTCAAGTTTTTCACCAAACATAGAGCTTAGCATAAAAACTCGAAGGGGGTATCACACCTAATGCAATTTACAGTAAAACTTCAAACCTTAATAATTTTTGCAATAAATTTTTGCTTTCTCGTAAAGTATGCCATCCTTTTCTTTAACGTATTTTTTTTCAAAAATGCGCTAAAGAGGGGACAAAATGTAACACCCTAAAATTGACCCATATTAATTTACCCTAAGTCAAAAACATTCAAAAATTTGATTAAAACAACTTTCTAACCTCCTACCTCGTTTTCATGCCCGCATTAAGTTAGTTTTTAACCTCCTGACGATATCGACTCTATTTGACCGATATCGAATGTCCGATCCAATATCAGACCTAAATGTGCATGAGATCGGATGTCCGATCTCATCCAAAAATAGAAAAGCCCAAAACAGCAAAATGATAAATTTTGTTGCAACTTCTTTTGTCCTTACCTGCCTAATGACACGGAGGTTACGGTATCGGATCAACCGATATCGCCCAGATTGGGAGAAGTTACAACTCCCTCTATTTTTAGCCCAACCCCTCTAACCTACCTGGCCTATTTAATCCAGACACTCCCCTTGGATTCCCCTTGACTCCCTAGCTTGTTATTCATTCTCGTATGCTTGATGTTATAGTACATTTGGTAGCTTTCATGTTTTTCTTGCAGGTTCGGATTTCTGGAAGTGTGCATCAGATAATACGATACAAGATCAGATGTCCAATATCATCGAAATAAGTCTGATATTGCCTGCAAATTGCTTAAGGGCAATTCCAGACTTTCTGTTTGCATTTCTAAACCTCTATTTTGCATCTTAGGATAATACCCGTTATTATCATCTCATTTTAGGCATAGAATTTATGTTTATCATATTTGGAGTTCACCATCATCATCATTGTATTGTGCTATTTACATTTACAGCTTACATTCTTATTGTTTCCTCGCAGGTATTGTATATAATAAGTTCATTTAGCTTAATTCATTCTTAACTAAGTTTATATCAATGTTGCAAGTTCCTTTTTTTCTATCAAATTGTGAACTTGCAATTTTTTGATCATATCGGCTTTGTCAGTACAAGATTGAACCTGCCGATACAAGATCAGACATTTCACCCTGAAACGTCTGATCCTTCCTGCAACAAGCAAACAGACTCTACATTAGACATTCGAATTGAGTAGGACTGTACAATTTTTTTCATAGATAAGCATTGCATTTATTCACCTTATGTTATTTGTTGTGTGTTGTGTTCATTGAAATCGAAATTGCATTTAGTGTAGATTAGTTGTTGTTGAGTGGTATTTTCACCCAGTTGTGAAAGTACACTCTCCTTTAGGATTTGGGTTCCAAATCCCCTCTTGCAAAGAAGTTAAACAAACAACTTCTCCAAGGTCTCCACTTGTATTAGCATTTGCATATGTGTATTAGTAATCTCAAATAAAGATATTCAATTTAAATGCTTGGAACACCTTAGTGATTGCAAGTAACTGTAAACAAGGGGCAATGTTGGTTTATTTCATCATGAAACTTTAGTGATTGTTCATTGTTTTTTTGGATTTTGGAATTTTTTAAATGTTTATTTTAATGCCTAAAGATTTAAAATAAGTTAAAATTTTTGGAAAAAAATAAAATGCAGAAAATGAAAATGAAATGCAAAAAACTGAAAATAAAATGCACTCAGTATGATGCTATCCTGTTCCGACAAAACCGAAGATGTGAGGTCTCCATGCATGCAACCTAACCTATTGGACTTGCAAAACAAGCACAATCCCCATAGACTAAGTGTTGGTTCCTAGGGTACGAAATAAAATTCAGATTTCAAATATTCGCCTAATGTAACCCAAAAAAAATGGCATTAACATTATCTATAAATTCGAAATCTAAAAAATGAAAGAATAAACATTAAATCCATAGCATGCAAAGAAAATCTCCTTCTTTCTTGCCCACAAGATGCAAATTTCTGAACACTTCTGCATTAAAAATATGTCATTTTACAATAGCAAAATTTCTGGTTTTTCCAAACCAGTATGTGGAAGAAAAACAACTCAAACAGGTCCAGAATGGCCTTCTCGCCTTCAACTCTGCAACTTGTAGCGGTTTCCACCCTTCTGGCCTCTTTGAATGGCGTATTTAAACTTCTGAAAAAATTGTTTCTCCTTCCATGACGGTTCGTTTCATTTTTCGATGGCTGTTCGTTTCACCTTCCCTACGCATTTCACCTTCCCTTGTATGCGTGTGCTTTGGTTTCCATTTTGTGGCCCTTCGTTGTGAAAATGTAACATGTCGCGATATCGTGACACTTTTTCTCTTTACATAACATGTCGATATCGTACACTTTTTCTCTTTTGATCGCGACCATGCAACATGTCGCGATATCGCGACACTTTTCTTGTTCGAAACCATGCAACATGTCGCGATATCGCGACACTTTTCTTTTAATTTCTTTTCTTTTTCTTTTAAAGCAACATGTCGCGATATCGCGACACTTTTCTTTTTGCCGAAAAGCAACATGTCACGATATCGCGACACTTTTTCTCTGTTTGGCCGCGAAAATGCAACATGTCGCGATATCGCGACACTTTTTCTTGTTTGACAACATGTCGCGATATCGTGACACTTTTTCTTGTTTGGCCAGAAAATGCAACATGTCGCGATATCGCGACACATTTTTTTTTGGTGAAACTGCAACATGTCACGATATCGCGACACTTTTTTTTTTGAAATGCAACATGTCGCGATATCGGACACTTTTTTTGGCGAAATGCAACATGTCGCGATATCGCGACACTTTTCTCTTTTGGCCGCGATAGTGCAACATGTCGCGATATCGCGACACTTTTTCTCTTTTGGCGAAAGTGCAACATGTCACGATATCGTGACACTTTTTCCTTTGGCGATGCAACATGTCGCGATATCGCGACACTTTTTCTCTTTTGGCCGTGAAACTGCAACATGTCGCGATATCGCGACACTTTTTCTCCTTGTGGTGTTTTGCTTTTTTCCTTGATCTTTAGCCTATGGGCCACTTCGGTCTTCTTGGAACACATGCAAAAAAGGTGGGTCCCCAATTTTGGGGTACGTTGTGGAGCAGCCACAACAAATGGCGACTCTATTGGGAAATGCTCTCGAGCATTTCGGTGAGAACTCAACTTGAAAACACAGACTCAAATACAAGCGTCAGAAAATATCCCAAGAATGAAACTAGATGAGAAATACATGAAGCATTAGAATTATTAAGCATCAGCTCGGTGTGTGCAATGTTCTTCATTCCCTATCATTTGAAATTCGTTCAACTTTCCATTGTCAGTTTCACTTATGATTCGTATGCAAGGCTATGAATGATTTGTGCAGGATTTGATGTATGACAACTATGTTAGAGATATAACAACCTACTTTGCAAAGGCTCAAACCTTCTAGTATCATGAACAAACATATTAAAACTGTCAAACCCTCTTAGGACCAAATATATGTATACTGAATTAATTTACTAGATCCCAAAGTTGGTTATGTGTCACTACCATCTTGAACCCATGTGCAAGTGTAAGTGAAATCGGAGCTTTGGGGAATAGGATTCCCAACCTAAGCGAGATGGGAATTTAACCCTATCCTTACTACTCTGATCTGGAGTTCATTACCTCATCTTGAACAAAATGATTTAACCTGTTATGGATGAAACTGTCAAGCTAGCCTGTCCGTTTGAGCAGTCAGTGGTCTTGTTTTTAGACAAGACATGTTGCCACGCATGAGCATACTCCATTGCCAACCAGGCGTCTATAGCCCCGATGGAGATTAACCCCATAATCCATGATTTGGCTCTACTTTTGATTTCTTGGACCTTGGGGATGACTACCCATCCTTGCAAGGGACATGTAGTACGATCCTTCCAATCCAATATTAATAAAGAAATGAAAAAATATTTGCTTTGGAATTTCAATTTCTTGAATGGGAAAATAGAAGCTTTGGGGAATCGGATTCTCAACCTAAGCGAGATGAGAATTAGACCCTATCCTTACTACTCCATGAAGGTCAAATCAGAGCTTTGGGGAATTGGATCCTCAACCTAAGTTCGATGAGGATTTAACCCTATCCTTACTACTCGATTTTAGGCTTTAAGCATTATGGGAGTGGTAAAAACCACTGTTTTAAGGATTATGTTGCATGATAGGACAGACACGAAATATTCCTTTCGCCTCACCGTTTCTTCCAAGTATGGTTTTGACCATTTTGCTCAAGATCCTCTTTAATATGCGTAGAACGTGCTTGGTTCAAGATAGTTCGGGCATCGGTTCCCAACCTTAGGATCCTTTTAATATATGTTATGTAATAACCCTAAGAGGATTCGACACCTTTTCAATGATTGTACATGAAATGAAGATGCAACCGAGATGAAATGTATATGCAATGCAGAATGTAATATGAGATATGAATGCATTGCTCCTTTTGAAATGCGGATGGAGTATATATCACCTACTTTACCATAATTTGTAAAACTGACAACTTCATGCATCACAAGTTCCAAACGATATTCTTTAATGTGTTTGCGATACTCGTGGAGCTTTCTGCAATACAATTCCGATGTTTCATATTCTCCTAGTCTTAGTCAACATTCATAAGGACCTAAGTTGACAAACCAAAAGTGTCCAAAGGACCAACACACAAAACTTAAAACCAAAATGAGATCCAATCCAAAACCAAAACACGAAAACCAAAAGTATATACAAATGTACAATATAATGCAAGATGGTGCAAAAGTTTGGATTATCATTTTCCCGGATCCCAAACCTGATTGGAATTCTTTAAAAGATGTATGACGTGATACGCATACCAAGTTTTGTAGGAATCCAACAAAAACAAGATCAAACCAAACAAAGAAACAAACTTCCACTTGCCCCTCTCACCATACCAATTTGATTTAGTTTCATTAATAATCCTATGGTGGAGTTTCAAGTTTTCAAATTGATTAGACAATGATTGATATTCAATTCCTTTATGTCTATTCTTTAAGATGTCCATTCCGCACTTTGATTCATGGTGTAGAAATAAGCTTTCATTTTCATTCAATAAAGCCATAACATTAATAATATTTGAATCAAACCATTCATTAGGCAAACCTTCATTCGAATTTTGCATGGTGAAACCAAAAAGGTGAGATTTTACCTTTGGCATGTTTTCATTTGACCTTACTTGAAGAGGATTTGAAAATTCCTCTTTTCTCTCATGACATTCATCATCATGTAGCACTTGTTCTTTCTCCATGACTTGTTTATCAAAGGCACCAAACTTAGGTACCCAATTGAAAATATGTCCATCCCTTTCAAACCATAAGTCTTGTCTATCTAGGGGTGGGTTAACTAACACATTTCCATGATCAATCACTTGGGTTGTTTTGGGTAACGTGAGATTTTCAATTGGATCATCAATGATATCAAACCCAAATGATTTAGGTTTTGTAATTTTCTCATTTTGAAATGGCATAATCATTGTAGCACAAGTAAGTGGATCAAGATTTTCAATTTCTTTTCCTTCAAAGGAATCTAAAGCAAATGACTCTCTTTCTTGATTCATGGTTGTAGAATCCTTATCATGTTCCAAAATTTGATGAGATTCTAATTCCTCTTCCAAAACTTTCTCAAATTGTACAGGATTTATAGTATCCTCATGTGAGGAAGCAATTGAGTTATCCTGCATATTAATTGACACAACAAGTTTATTAGAAGATTTAGATTGATAATATTCTTCCCATTTCTTCCATGAATCATAGTAATCATCCTCCAAGTTCAAGTTGTGACGCTCAAGTACTTCTTCTTCATCTTCTGATTCATCAACATGTTTCTCATCCCATTCATCTTCACCTTCCTCATTCTCACTCTCTTGACGATATAGAGTTTCCACCACCAAAATGTTGTCCTCTCCTTGTTGATGTTGGGGTGGACCATTATTTGGCACAAGTTCCAAATCATCCACTTGAGCTTGGAGACAATGGGTATACCTAGCCATTTCGGGACAATTCCTTTCATTATGCTCCTTTGTATTATGCAATCTACACCCCTTTTCCCATGCAAAATCAGAAATATTAAGAATGGAACTAGAGTGACTTGGTCCTGCAGAAGTATCTATCTGATTAGCAATAGGGGAAGGCACACCCCCATTGTTTGGCTTCGTATTCCACTGTCTCCCTCTATTGTTGAAATTTTGATTTGGGTGAGGGGCATGGGATTCATACTTCTATTTTTGAACCAAATCATTACTCAATTTGTGAATCATCTTTTTGAGTTCTTCAACCTCTTGAATAAATCTCTTTTGGTTGAGCTATGTTATTGCTAGTTCCAATAGGATTTGCGTAATTGGTGAGATCTTGACTTAACATTTGAGTTGGATTTTGAGCCACTTGATTTGCGTAGGGATTCACACTTTGAATCGAAATTGGATTGGGTACATAAGGTGCGTAAGCGGGTGTTGATGAATATGGTTGTTGATAAGGCAAAGCATTTATGCCTGATATTTGTGGTGCCATGATCTGATTCATCATAGGAGCTTGACCATATGGACCATATTGTCCTACCATAGGCATCTGGGAAAACCCATAACCCTGTGGTGTCATTTGTTGTTCAATGGTCATAGCTTCATTGTAGGCTAGAGCAAGCGTGGTAACTTGAGGATTTCGCCTTGCAAACATTGTCGTCATAGGATCCAATGCCCCAAAATATATTTGCAAAGCTACTGCGGGATCAATGGCAAAATGTCGAATTGCTCTATTATAGCACTTCTGAAATCTCTGATTAAAAGTTCGGATTGGCTCACCCTGGCCTCTTTTGCATGTAATGAACTGATTATAGATGATTGTGGGATCTAATGGTGACCTGAATTGGTTGACAAAAGCATTCTCCATTTGCGTCCATGACGTAATGGAACCAATAGGTAAGCAAATATACCATTCGTAAGCCACTTGGTCTAGGCTCATGGGGAAGAGTCTACAAGCCACATCTTCATGTTGAACTTGCAATCTTATCAAAACATCCCTATAGGCCTGAATATGTTCTTCTGCGGTCCTTGGGCCATCCGATTTGTATTTGGGCAAAAATCTCTCTATATTCCTAGGGATCTCGTGAATATCCCCTGCAATATTCAAAGGAATGTTATGGGCTCCGTACCAAGGAGGTGGTGGAGGTTGGGCCATTTGATTCAAAATCGATGATGATAACCCTACAAGAACCTGACAAAACTCTCAGTACCTCAAAGAAAACCTGCGACACACAGAAAATCCTGCAATTAATGAAATTCAAAGAATAACTTCAAAATCAATTTGTTAGTCATGAAAGAAGGAACCTTGACAAAGTAGTATTCTAAAAATGTAAGTTTCTGATTCACCAGATCGCATATGCGCAAGTGAAGAGCATACTCCTAGTGTTGTAGGCTTTCTGATTCACAAGATCGCATTACGCGCAGGTGAAGAGCATAATACCGACAACAAATACATTTTTAGACAAAATAATTCCTTACAAATAAGCATGAAATGACTAGCAAATATCAAACATGTAACGTATGAATAATCATGTTAGCATCAACCAAGAGGTGTATCCATTAAAATCGAATGAAAGTAATTGCATGGAGACAACCTCGTTAGTCAAGACCAATTTTTTTTTTTTTTAAATCAAATCAAAACACATTATTCCTGTATGAACAATCAAAAGCGTTAGAACAATGCATAGCAATTCATGTCCTCCTTTTAACAGTACAAGGTTGTATTATTAAAAGAGGGCTAAAGATAATAATCAATAGGGCATGAAATATTCAAAATTTAAATCCCTATAGCATTTAAATCACTCTGAAATAAAACAATTCAGGCCCTCCTTCTAGCGCCAATCTGTTGAGTGGTATTTTCACCCGATTGTGAAAGTACACTCTCCTTTAGGATTTGGGTTCCAAATCCCCTCTTGCAAAGAAGTTAAACAAACAACTTCTCCAAGGTCTCCGTTGTATTAGCATTTGCATATGTGTATTAGTAATCTCAAATAAAGATATTCAATTTAAATGCTTGGAACACCTTAGTGATTGCAAGTAATTGTAAACAAGGGGCAATGTTGGTTTATTTCATCATGAAACTTTAGTGATTGTTCATTGTTTTTTTGGATTTTGGAATTTTTTAAATGTTTATTTTAATGCCTAAAGATTTAAAATAAGTTAAAATTTCTGGAAAAAAATAAAATGCAGAAAATGAAAATGAAATGCAAAAAACTGAAAATAAAATGCACTCAGTATGATGCTATCCTGTTTCGACAAAACCGAAGATGTGAGGTCTCCATGCATGCAACCTAACCTATTGGACTTGCAAAACAAGCACAATCCCCATAGACTAAGTGTTGGTTCCTAGGGTACGAAATAAAATTCAGATTTCAAATATTCGCCTAATGTAACCCAAAAAAAATGGCATTAACATTATCTATAAATTCGAAATCTGAAAAATGAAAGAATAAACATTAAATCCATAGCATGCAAAGAAAATCTCCTTCTTTCTTGCCCACAAGATGCAAATTTCTGAACACTTCTGCATTAAAAATATGTCATTTTACAATAGCAGAATTTCTGGTTTTTCCAAACCAATCTATGGAAGAAAAACAACTCAAACAGGTCCAGAATGGCCTTCTCGCCTTCAACTCTGCAACTCTGCTTGCAGCGGTTTCCACCCCTTTTGGCCTCTTTGAATGGCGTATTTAAACTTCTGAAAAAATTGCTTCTCCTTCCATGACGGTTCATTTCATTTTTCGATGGTTGTTCGTTTCACCTTCCCTGATTGTTTATGTTCACCTTCCCTTGTATGCATATGTGCTTTGGTTTCCATTTTGTGGCCCTTCGCTACGAAAATGTAACATGTCGCGATATCGTGACACTTTTTCTCTTTCGACCGTGAAAATGCAACATGTCGCGATATCGCGACACTTTTTCTCTTTTGACCGCGACCATAGCAACATGTCGCGATATCGCGACACTTTTTCTCTTTTGGCCGACAATGCAACATGTCGCGATATCGTGACACTTTTTCTTTTGGCCGCGAAAATGCAACATGTCGCGATATCGCGACACTTTTTCTTGTTTGGCCGCGAAAACGCAACATGTCGCGATATCGTGACACTTTTTCTTGTTTGGCCGCAACGCAACATGTCACGATATCACGACACTTTTCTTGTTTGGCCGCGAAAACGCAACATGTCGCGATATCGCGACACTTTTTCTTGTTTGGCCGCGAAAATGCAACATGTCGCGATATCGCGACACTTTTTCTTGTTTGGCCGCGAAAATGCAACATGTCGCGATATCGCGACACTTTTTGCGCGAAAATGCAACATGTCGCGATATCGCGACACTTTTTCTTTTGGCCGCGAAAATGCAACATGTCGCGATATCGCGACACTTTTCTCTTTGGCCGCGAAAATGCAACATGTCGCGATATCGCGACACTTTTTCTCTTTTGGCCGCGACAGTGCAACATGTCGCGATATCGCGACACTTTTTCTCTTTTGGCCGCGACGGTGCAACATGTCGCGATATCGCGACACTTTTTCTCTTTTGGCCGCGACGGTGCAACATGTCGCGATATCGCGACACTTTTTCTCTTTTGGCCGCGATGGTGCAACATGTCGCGATATCGCGACACTTTTTCTCCTTGTGGTGTTTTGCTTTTTTCCTTGATCTTTAGCCTATGGGCCACTTCGGTCTTCTTGGAACACATGCAAAAAAGGTGGGTCCCCAATTTTGGGGTACGTTGTGGAGCAGCCACAACAGTTGCATTTGGCAAAACTAGGTGATTGTGAGTAAAGTAAAAAGAACACATCAAACAAACTCCCAAGCTAGGCGTGGAAACTGCCATAGCAAATGTTTCCTAGTGAACCCACCCAATTCGTCGAAAATCACCAAAGAGGGCACGACATCAAGTGCCTCTCCTTTGAGGGACCTAGCATTTTCCCATCCCCTTCGAAGCACGGATCCAATAGCCTGAAGGAAAGGAGTGCAAAAATTTTAGAGCTACAAATACTTATACTAGAACCAACAGAGCAAGGATCAGACTCACATGAGAGAACACTCAAGAAAATATAATTTGTACAGAGGAGGAAACAACCAAAAGATAAGAGAATTGGCTAATACAGCCAAAAAAATAATAATGAAAGGCAAAGCAGCAAAGAAACCCATCAAGCTATCAAAGCAAGGCAAAGAGTAGGTGGCAAAGACTACCACAGAGAATGACACGAATGAGTTGGGAGAGCACATTGATATGCAAGTAATAAATCATTTGCGGAAGATATCCAAAGTCATTGAAAGATTACAAATGGAGTTCAAAATAGGCTATGTAGGATAGTGGAGGATGTGGTAGTTGATGACAAAGAATGAGCTAGGCAAGTTTATGAACCAGATCCATGATGTGGAATGGATGACTAAACTTGCCAACATTCATCAAATGCAGCCTTGGGAGTTAGAGATTGCCAATATCAAAACCATGGTTGGGGTACAAGAATTGCCAAAAGGAACCCAAACACTGTATACAAGTTTAGCCCATATTTATATCAATGGCAGACGCAGTTTACTTTGCCCAAAATATGATGGAAATGTGCAATATATGGAATTGGCACTAGAGTTATTCCCAACTTATGCTAAAATTAGTTTTTGGCATACTTAGCATAATGGTTAGCTGCAGGTATTAAGAAGCTTCACAATGTAGGTAAAAATAAAGGTAACCTACTAAAAACAATAGAAATAAAATGTTGGCAAGCAAGTGAAGCAAAGGAAGTGGAACTGGCTAAGCTGAAACAACTTGTGAAGATGTAGGAGAAGGCAAATGAGGTTGAAGGAAAGATTAATAAAATAGAAGAAAAGAATAAATTCATTAAGGAATAGGAGGAAAAGATAACCCATCTAAGATCTGAGTGCTCAATCATAAAGAATTTATGGAAAGGTCAAATGAAAGAATTGGAGAACAAGGACCAGGTGATTGTAGAATGTCATGAGCAAATTATAGCATTGATGTAGAGGATTGCAAGTGAGGATTTCGCAAAAAGGAATTGATAAAGTTGGCAGAAATGGAATAGAAATCCAACCATTTTGGTCTTGAATGGGCCAATTATTTCAACTACTCCAAGAGACTCAAGGACAAGATAGAGGCCTCGAAGCTACATCTTGCAAAACTGGGAGTACCTATTTCACAATCTCAACAGCCAGGTTTGATCCCACTAGAGCAGAGGAGAAAGTAGATGAGGATGGCGACCAGTTTAAAGGGGAGGACAAATGTAGGCACCAATTCTAAACAGAAGCAAAAATGAAAGTGTTTGCAGAAATGTCCAAGTAATAGCACTAAGTCTAGTAGGGAATGAAATGAAATGTAATGAAACACATTGTAATGTAATGGAATGTAATGAAATGCATGTGAAATGCAAATATAGACAAAATGCCAATGTAATGTAATTTGGATCTAATTTTTGATTAAATTAAAATATTATAAGGTCTCATAAGACATGTAATGTATGTCCGACTAAAGCAACAATAATGGGAGATGACTGGTAATGTGTGGAGCATGATTGGCATAAAAGACATTTTAAAAGGAACTCAAGCTATCTATAGGCAACCAGGGAGGATATACATTGATGAGGTAGATAAAGCACCTTGTCCATAGGAGGAAGCAGGTGCGAAGTATGTGAAACTTCCACCTGAGTTAGTGAAGACATATGCCCAAATTAATATTTTGGCATATTTGATTGAGTGGTTAGCCAAGGGTGTGGAGAAGATTCATGAATCCAAGAAAGAATTGGCTAACCAAGTGGAGGAGAAACTTCAACTGATGAAGGAGAATGCAGAATCAAAATTGGCGACACTTAAAAGGAGCTTGAGAAGAAGGAGACGTTGGTCGGGTAGCTGAAATCCTAGTGTTCGCTAAGGGAATAGGTATTGGAAAAGAAAAATGATGAAGTGAAGACATGAGATCAGCTTATTACAGAGGAGAAGCAGCTACAAGATGCAGTTAGACACGAGGCAGAGATGGTTAGAAAAGTTGAGGTAGTGAGAAAAGAAGCCAAAGCAAAAATAAAAGAAGCTAAAGCAGAAATAAAAGAAGCTAAAGCTACATTTGCGAGGAGGGAAGAAGAAATATTGGCTAAGTTAGAAGAGACTATGCAAAGAACAAATAACTTGGGATCCAATGGGACCGATACCTCAACTACTCTAGAAGAATCAAAGGAAAGATAGAGGTTGTTAAGCTACAAATCCAAGATATGGGTGGAGTACTTGTCCTTACTCCTTAGCATCAAAATAACCCTAGCCCACAAGAGCAAAGACATCCATTGATGAGGACGTCGACCAAGCTAAAGGGGAGGGTAGATGTAGACACCAATTTTGGACAAAAGCCAAAGTTAGAATTTTAAGCATAGGAGTTTGAGTGCAAAATGCACTTAAATTTTGTAAATGTAAATAAATGTAGAGTCAAATATAAGTCAAACATGAAATGAAATGAAATTCAAATGCCATGGAATGATAATGTAATGCAATTTGGGGCAAAGTTTGATAAATTGCATATAAACTATAGTAGGCACTAAGGGGTCATGTAGATGTTTGACAAGGAAGATGGTTGGGTGGTGAGTTGTCCCCAGGGTCATCATTGGAATGGCAAGGACCCTAGATTAAATAGATACCATCCCATCTTCATTTCATCATTGTATTGTATTGTATTTCACTGTATGGTATTGTATGCCAAGGAGAGTAGTCAGTAGACCATATGTGTATTGAATGTGTGCATTGAGAGCATAGTGGAGGAGACAATATCTAGACTATCTTGAGAGAGGGAGGATTCCATGTATTGTAGTTGCAATCACATATGTAACAATGTCATTTAGGTCATGGATAATGCCAATTACATCTCATTTCCATTTCCATATCTGAATATATGTGTATGCTTTGCTATTGTAGAGTTGCAAGATTTATTTTGTGCATGTACTTGCAGGTTAAAGGCAGAAGACAGAGGTTGTAGGTTGCAAACAAAAGTTACAAGAAGTTAGTGTAATTGTACAAGATTCGTCATATAGTTAGTCTTGTCATACAAGGATGTCACCTGTTGTTGTATGAGGGAGAGTGTCGAACGAGGAGAGGATGTAGTTGTTACCCTTTTATAGGAATGTTGACTTGAGTGGAGCTTACCATCATATAGGAGTGTCAAACATGAATTTGTTGTACGATTTATTGTGCCATCAAAGTTGATGATGTGTGGAGTTAGACCCTAAATGACTATAGTCTTAGTTTATTCCTAGGATCTGTTAATCCAATTGTTCCCCCAACTATTGGAATACCCACTACTATGCTACATTTGATGTCATTGTAGTTTAAAGTTCAACCCTAACATGAAGATTGAAGAGGTAGATAATAGATTCCTTACTATGAGGAGGAAGTCACCATCGCAAGACAAATCCAGATCAACCGATGAGACAAAGTTAGAGAATTGTCAACCGAGAATTGCAGTCAAGAAGAACAAAACTTAAACAACCAAAGGTGGAACAAGTGTGGATTCCATACAAGGAGGATACTTCTAGTGATGAAGGTAGAAGGTGGCATATGTTGTTTTTAACAATGGAAGACAAGGTACATAGAGAGTTACAAGCAAAAGAAGGAGACATTCGCATAAGTCAAGACACCAACATGGAGAGTGCACATGGAGACGACATTGATTGGTTGGTAATGTTAGCACAAGTGCAGGGGAGTTTTCCAGGAGGCGCAAAGTATAGGATTTAGGCACCAAAGAAACCTAGTGATGAAGGTAGAAGGTGGCATATGTTGTTTTTAACAATGGAAGACAAGGTACATAGAGAGTTACAAGCAAAAGAAGGAGACATTCGCATAAGTCAAGACACCAACATGGAGAGTGCACATGGAGACGACATTGATTGGTTGGTAATGTTAGCACAAGTGCAGGGGAGTTTTCCAGGAGGCGCAAAGTATAGGATTTAGGCACCAAAGAAACCGTAAGTGAGTGCTTGGGTGAATAGATGAGAAACATTGCACACATACTAATGAAGGATGTCGCAAGGTGAAAGTGCACCAAAAACTGGATGAATATTGTTTGCTGGTAACAACACGCGAAGTGAGAAAGCACCAAGAGTTGAAGAAGTTCCAAAGCAAAAGCACTAAGAGAGAAAGTGTTATCTACGCCATCATTGAGTGGGAAATAATTGGGACAAGAAAATCAACCCCCAGTAGTAAATACTACAATTGCGGTAGGAAAGTAGAAGTGCCCACCTTTTCTAGGTGATCGAAAGGAAGACCCAAAATATCACATAGGAACCTATACTACCATACGATAAGCTAATGGGGTGGATGATCGATACACATGGTTGAGATTGTTTCTAACTACATTTTCAAGAATTGCAATTGATTGGCATCTAAAGAGGGAGAGAACAAATGCCTTCACAATTTTGGCAGCCTTGGTGGATGAATTTAAGAAGGAATTCAGGTTGTTGAGAGATGATACAAAGATCATAGGAGATATATATTCCACAAGCAGAAGAATGAAGATATAAAGCCCTACAATAGATAGCTCAAGGAACTTATTGATAGAATGGAGGTGTAAGAAGCAAATAGATTGTAGAAACAGTGGTTCCTTGATGGATTGTTACCACATTATAAGAAAAAGATGAAGGTAGTACCACCTACCATGTATGAAGAAGAGTGTGAAATAGAAATAAATTTAGAAGGTGAAGCTAAACAGGGACAGTAGGACTAAGCCACTTTAGAAGTGATAACTTTGATAGTGACAAGGAAGATTTGCACATATCAATCCAATCATTGAAGGAATTTGAAAGAATGATCAATGAAGTGAATGGCAAGAAGAAGGAAAAGAAAGAGATGTGGTGCTCAGATTGAAAATCAGAAGGGCACACATGTAAATTTTCCAATAAATGCATGTTGCAATATTTGTGAAGTGATCAGATATGCAATAGGAGAATGTCCATTCAATCTAAGGAGTGTGAGGTATCAAATAATGATGATATAAATGGAAAAAAAAGAAGAAAAACCGAACACTTTTAAAATAGACAAGGGGCAATGAGTGGAGGTTATAGAAATAATCATCGCGGTGGAAGACAATCCTAGTAGGGTAATCGATAAGGTGGAGAGTCAATTGTAGTACAACTCAGATAGTAGACCAATCATTTAATACAAAAATTGCCAAGAATAGGGATATTTTGCAATAAATTGTTAGAACCCACACACAGGAAGAACGAATGGAAACAATACAAACATCTGTGTGGACCAAGCAATCACAAGGAATTGAATTGCCCAAAGAAAGCAAGTTCTAGTGAAATACAAAATATCAATCTTATTGCCATTGAGGAAACTCTAACAAAGCAATAGGATAAGGACTAACATGTGCTTGTAGTAATGGGGGTTCAGTGAAGAAAACAAAGCAATATCCAAACCCTACCAAAGAGAATGAAAAGTGGCAAGCAACACATGATTTTATTGAGGAAGAAATGCAAAAGACCAAACAAGACAAACTCCTCTAGGATATGAAATTGAAGAAATCAATCACAATAGAAGAAGTTTTGGAAAAGCAATCATCAATAGAGCAGTTGATGGTGCAAGTACTAAACACAATAGTGGAGGTGAAAGTGTCTATTTTACTTGATGCAATGAGTGTAGAAGAAATCACCCACACAAAGAAGGTTGTGGAGCTAAAATTTCAAGAGGTGTTTGTGATTAAGAGGGATCAATTTATTGACCCAACAATATTTATAATTAAAGCAGGAAAGAAACTGGCATTGATTCATAGAAAGTTTTTAAATCACAAGTTAACAAAAGTGATTGTGGATGGAGGGTCTAGAGTGAACGTAATGCTAGAGAAGACTGGAAAGGATATTGAAGCACCATTCTTGTGGTCTTTAAATTTTCATTTATATGGTGCTAATCAATAGGGCGAGATATGAAAGGAGTACTAACAAACCAGAGGGTGAAAATGTTTTATTAATATTTCATCATGGATTTTGTGGTGATCGCGATGTAAAAACTAGCTTATGATGCATTGCTATGACATGGATGGTTGAGAATGAAAAAGGTGAACCACAATTGGGAGAAACAATGTTAAACATTTTAGAAGAGACAACACAAATATATGATAAATTTTAAAAATCAGTTTGTTAGTCAAGACATTGCAACTGTGGATATGAACCTAATGAAAAGGGTGTGATGGAATTTCAAGGCAGTATAGAGGATAAGGACTTTGATAATGGGTTTCTCCATTGGCAAATGGAGGACTATAAGATGTTTCTCCCACATTGCCTATGTATCCACACAAAAAAGAGAACCATGACAAACAAGGAGGAAGTGTGTTTGAAGTCAACGAATCCAATCTCTGCATCGAAGAAGGAAGGAGTTGATTGGGAGTTTCTAGTACCCAATTTGAGGGTGGATGTATAGAACCGTCTAGATGACCAGGAGAGCCTCAAGGAGAGGATCACAACACTAGTACAACTAGATGAGAAGTGGGTAGTGGCTTAGTGGGCAATGGAGATTATCCAATTACGAAGGAAGTTTTGACATGATAAGCACTAAGATGGAGTTGAATTCAGGTGGCTTGGTGCTAAAATTCAATGGCAAGCAAGAGATCAAGCCAGGGAAAGTTGGAGACCCTATGGCTTAGGCCTTTCCAAGTGGTCAAAGTACTAGACAATAGTGTGATTAGGTTATAGAAGTTGCATGGGATGCAATGTCCTAAAATTGTCAATGGATCGAAGCTGAAGCCATATAAAGTAAAAGCACACGTCAATATGGTGAAATTATAACCATCTGATGAAGAGATAATAGGAAGATTAGTTGAAGCACCACAATAGTATTTAAGGAGTTTTGAAGGCATATGGGTCCAGGAGAGTGGATAATCAAGTCAAATCTATCAAGAACAGGGTGCAACACAAGTGAAGGAATGAACCTTGGATGTTTGTTCGGGACAAAAAATAGAGAGCAACCAGTCATTGAACAAGAAGAGTTGGAACCACACCCAACAGAACGAAGAAGATTGAGGGTGCATGTAATATTCCTAAGGATAGATGAAGAGCAAGAACAATAATTTTTGGCTATGGTGAATGAAGAACTAACCAATAACGAACCTCAAAATGAAGGTAGTGATGAAGACATAAGTATGTTTGCATGAGTTGTTTTGCAACATCGATATGTATGCCTTGAAACACAACAATTACAAGAATAATGTGAATGGCTTCAATGATGTAATATGAAAATAAGGGAGAAAATTGCTTAATAAATGGGGAGAACAAGACCAAGTCTTGAGGAAAGAGAAGTAAGGACATGAAGTGTCAAATGACCTTGGGCAATATAGATTGACTAGAGAAGATACAACTGAGAGGTTATAGGGAGACGTTTTTGAAGTACTTACATCTCAAGAAGGGGATGGTAGGAATGGGCAAAATGATATGTGTAGCTTATTCTCCACAAACTCAAGTAATTCGAGTAGCAACTCAAGTTCACCATTGACAAGACAATCTAGAAGGATCATGACAAGACCTCAAACAACTCCCCAACCAAAAGAAAGGAGAAATTTGTAGAATGACTCTGAGGAAGGAAGGCGAACAAGAAGGTGATTGGATGATATGCCAACATTGGTTGATGAAGAAGTTGAAGATCCTAGTAGTTCACAAGGATTACTAGGCACCCCAATTATCACATAGAAAATGGATAACTGTTGGTCACGAATCTACCACAGGAAAGGATTTTCTATGTCTATGCACCCTAGACCCGGCCAACATTGAAAGGCTAGGAGAAAGAAATGTCTCCCAGACCAATCTCCAGAGAGGGTTGGTTCCCTTACTAAAACTAAGTTTGATTTCAGATTAAAGTTACTGGAAAGGAATTATAAATGTGCAGAAAGAAACAGGAAATACATGGAAAGAGATGGGAAATATAGCCGTAGGCCGAATTTGTTAGATCGGGAAAGAAACTCAGCAAGAATTCCACCTCAAGTGTATAAACAACATAAAATAACAGAATACGACATAATCCACTTACGACCTTGCGCAGACAACCTCCAGTATGGCATTCCAGAACTCACTTTCTTTTAAGCAATATTCAAACTCAAATGCAAAATTTGAATCTAACAGCAGATTGGAAAGACGAGCATAACTGAGAAATACATGGAATAGAAGGAAATCATTATAAAGACACTTGCAAAATCAGAGGCCAAATATTTCTTATTTATGCAAAGAACTTGAATGCTTCCAGCAAAATGTCTCTCAAACTCCCGATCCCTTTTTCTGAGATCTACATAGATTTATATAGAATCCTTGCTTCTTTACAACATTTAAAACTTGCAACGAACTTCCTCGAGATCTACAACATGTGCAACGGAAACAAGGAAATGCTCCCCTTAAACCAGCCTCGAAACAAGGAGTCGGTCGTCTTCATTAAATGGTCATTTTTGAAATATGCTTGAACCGTTAGAAAAATCACGAACAACCGCTTTGAATTATGGAAGTCTTTAATTCTGATGGCTTGGACACGTTCTTCTACCTTGCTCGCATCGGAAAGCAGCAAAACATTTAATTCTAGAGTGCTTTTAATCGTCGGAAATAGCAAAACTTCATCGGACCGTTTGAACTGCTTTCTGGCACGAAACTGTAACAGGTCGTGAAAACGCGACATGTCGCGAAATCGCGATGTCTTTCTGCTCCGTACGCTTTTGCACTTTGAACCCGCGAAAACCATCAATGTCGCGAAATCACGACATTCCGTACCATTCTGCTCTGTTTCCGCGAAAATGTGACAATGCGTGATTTCGCGACGTTCTTCATCCATGTTGTTCTTTAGCTGCTTCAAACCGCGAAAACATGACACTGCGCGATTTCGCTACACCTTTCTTTCTCTGGGCTGTGTCTCACTTATATATCGTGAAAATCTGACATGTCGCGATTTCGCGACACTTTCTCGTCGCTACTCAATCTTCTCTTCTAAGTTGCGAAAATCCAACATGTCGCGATTTCGCTACAATTTTCATGCATTCTGTACGGTCCTTCTCTAGCCCGCGAAAACGCGACACTCTTGCCTCAAGTGATTCTTCAATCTCCATCATGTCGCGAAATCGCGACAGGTTCTGTCTCCTTGGACTTTGCTGCTCTTCGACCGCGAAAATCGTCATGTCGCGAAATCGCGACGTTTCATACAATCTGGCTACCTCCTTGCTTCCTCTCCACGAAAACGCGACGCGTCGCGAAATCGCTACCATTTTCTGCACTAAGTCCTTCTTGCCCAATGTGTCGCGAAATCGCGACAAGTCTATGTTGCTAGGCTTTATCTCCACAAATGTCGCGAAATCGCGACGCCAACTTCTTTCTTGCCCTCATCTTTAAAAATGGCACGAAATCGCTACATTTTTTATGCCTTATGACTTTTGTTTCAACTGCGCCGCGACCACGCAACACGTCATGATTTCGCGACGTCTTTCGCCTTTTGTGCCTTGTTCAATATTCTGTCGTGATATCGCTACAAGGTTTATTGCCATCACCCTTTGCTGAGTTATGTCGCGAAATCGCGACCTTTTCTAACATTATGCTCCCTAGCCATCGCAAGTCGCGAAAACACGACATGTCGCGATTTTGCTACAACTTTGTCGCTCTGCCTCCGTTGACCATTTTGACCGCGAAAATCCAACACGTCGCGATATCGCGACGGTTTTACCCCCTGCTGCCGTTGACTGCGCTGACCGCGATTTTTCGACACGAAATCGTGACAACTTTGCGTTTGATTTCTCTCTCCTCAACCGACCCGCGATAACGCAACATGTCGCGATATCGCGACGGTTTTCAACTTTGGCTCTCCATGCTATTTTTTTGTCGCAATTTCACGACAGTCTTCAGACTTAGCTTGTTTTTTGCATCAAAACCTGTATAGGAGTGAGAATTTCAACATCTTATGCATGAACAATCAACAATCAAAATAATGTGGCAAAAATGCCAACAGTAACTTAGGTAACTCGATAAGGTCGTTAGATCTTCTCGATAGTCTAAGATTGCCTAGCCAAGGGAGAAGTTTGGTTGATCTACAACCCGATAGTTCAAGAGGAAGAATCTTCCCTCCAGCTAACCCTAGGCTACATGGTCAATAGGATGGCCCATAAGGGCCATTCGTTGTCCATGTATGAAACTGTAGACACCAAAACGACACCAATCCGATTATGTGACGACAAGCACTGATCGCACTAACACACACAGCCCCCAGGGCAGCCCTCAGAGGTTAAACAGTGGTTCTAACCACTCGCACAGCAGTTTTGCAAGTCAGAAACCAATTTGGCACCTTTTAGACACTTTATTGCTTATTCGTCCCACCCAGGGACGAGTGCAGGTTTTACTCGTCCTACCCAGGGACGAGTGCTGACTGATACTCGTCTCACCCAGGGACGATTACCAGCGCTCGCTTCGGGGTGGGACGAACGCCAAGTTTGATCGGCAAAAAGTCAAATCTCGGCATGTAACAACTCAGAACTGCTACTTAGCTTTTCCTGCATGACATAGGAGTGCAAGTGAGTTGTTTTGACAACTCATATCTGCCAATTGATGTTTCCTTCACTGCATGGGAATGAGAGTGATCGCCATTGAAAACACGAGATTTCGGAAACAAAAAGGATAAACTAAAAATGCAATGTAAAATAAACTTAAATAACGCTTAAATCCTATGTTATTGAAAAATGCGTAAAAATGAAGAACATGAACACAAGATATTAAAGCAATATAAAAATCGGCCCTTTTATTGATATGCTTTGCAAATTCGTGTTACAATGCGTCTCCTTCCTTTTTATGGGATAAGAGCGTTAAATATTGCTCTTTTACAACTTGTTTCAGAATTCCTTCTTCCGCGTGCCCACATATAAGATGGGCGAACCAAAACGTCGTCGCCGCTTGCGTTGGTAAAGGTAGATTCCTCGCTGCTCCTCTAATGCTGCAAATATGCATTCAAAGAAACAAACAAAGAATCAGTAGCACCTGTGTATGAAAAATAAAAGATAAATCTAACTATGATTAAAATGAATCTAAATGAAATGAAGACTTGACAAAAGCATAAACATGAAACTAGCTAAATACTATAAAAGAAATAAAGCGGGGGGTGCCCGAAGGCAAACCACCCGCGAGTGAAACTTTGCTTCGACACCAATCCGCTTAGGATGGGTCCGAAACCTGTGTGATGTGTTGTCGGCAAATTGGTAGAATATTGTGGTCAAAAAATCGGTGTTGGTTCTTGATTCGTGCCTTCAAAAGTCACCCAATAACCTCTCTTTCGATTAAGAGATTATGGATGTTGAAAACACAAATCGCAAGTAAATGAATTAGCAACACTTCGTCGCTCAAAATGCTCCTGCTCGGTATATCTTTTGGGTGAGGAAACTCACCATTTTATAGACCCAAGGGGTCTCTTTGAATTAACATGCAAAAGTGTTTCTTTGCATGAATGCTTTTTGTGTGAAAAGAAGACTTCTTCTTGATCAAGGGATTCTTAACTGTCTCTGTGCATGTCTTTGTGTGTTTCAGAAAAGCTCACTTGCACTCTCATGCAATGAAGGAAACGTTTTAGGCTACCATATGCTACCATATGCTACCATAGGCTACCATATGCTACCATAGACTCCTCATATTGTTTAAGGCTAGCTAGATCACTCAGTGACACCTTTTTCTTTGTATTGAAAGCAAAACGTTCTAGGAACGCGTCTACTAGTTGATCTAAGTTGTAAATGCTATGCTTCGGTAGATGGGTAAACCAATCTGAGGCAGATCCTGCGAATGTGGTTATGAATGTTCTCAATAGCAATGCATCATTGTCTTGTATACCAAAGCACTGGCTCAAAAATCTCGTCACATGCTCTTGAGCATCCTCATATCCTTTAAAGAGTGCCAACTGGGGCAGCTTGAAATGTTCGGGGTATGGAGGTGCTGGCACTGATGGATGTATCGGATGACTACGGAGTTGGCGTAAGGTAGGCTTTTGAGGCCCACCAGTCTTAAGTTCCATATTCTCCAAGCATTCTAACAACACTTTGTAGGCATCAGAGGATATAATCTCCTCCTCCTTAGTTTGTTCCCGTTGTGGGTTGCGGGGAACTTGAGGCCTTTGAATGACTAAATGGGTAGCATCCCTTCTGCCTTGATAGGGCGTTTCAGCCCGCTCTTCTTCTTGGTAGTAATCCTCCTAATCTTCTTGAGGAGTGTTTGGCCTAGGCCTGTAAACATGGATGGGTGCCCGCGGAGGATGCCCATCATGGTCACGGTGAATGGCCTCCCGCCCAGGTCTAAGAGGTCTTGGAGGCGGTGCTTACTGTGGTCGCGGAGACCTGTCTCGCACTAAGGGGTTGTGCCTCACATACATCTCAGATTGTTGTGCGCTAGGAACTGGGGCCCTCTCAGGCACATGGTTGTGAAGCAATTCAGCTGTCTGACGCTAAATGCGCTCTTGATCAAGGCGACACATGTTCTAATTCCTGTTGTTCTTTCTAAATTCGCGTGATGTGCGCTTGGCGGGCGGCTAGTTGTGCAAATGCCAAGTTACTTTGTTCTGTTGTCTCTTGTTTAATAGGCCTCGATGTCTCTCCTACATATCTGTTTCAATCATAATGCTCTGAGACTCCTATATGTTGCTTCCCTCTGTCGAGGTTGGCCGCATTGACTTGAAACTCTGGTCTCAATAAGCGATCTGGATATAATGCAGGTGCGGACGTGCATCGTTTTGGCACTAAATATTGACCTGGAGGAATATAGTGATCCTCCTCTCTCTCTTTGTGATATGCATAAAAAGTGCGGGCAGAATTGTCTTGCCCTATCGGGAGAACTTGTTGTTCTGGATATGGTCTACTGTGTCCGACATTGATTGGGGGTAAATTAGGAACCACAAAATCATATGGTTCTTCCTTTTGGACCCTTTGTTGTTCCATAGCAGTACACATTGCTTCATCACTAGGCCACCCAAAATGAACTTCTAAAGGAGGCCTCGTGCTTAGACCAGGTGGTATATATACGTTATTTTCTTGAAAAGATTCTTGTTGCTTAGGTGTTTCCCTTAGAGAGGGAGTTCTAAAGTCTCGTCTATTGATGGTCTGACTTGGAGAACCATTCCTTGAGGCACCTCTAGAACCATGTTCTATGACTGTATGGGTTGGAGTACCCCTCACGGAGGGGCCTCTAGAGCCATGTTCTGCATGGTGTGAACTAACTGGTGTACCTCGCCGTTGAGGCGGGATGAACAAGTCTTCAGAGCTATATCGGAGACGATTTGTCTCTCTTGGTGCATGTTCTGCAGCTTCTGCCCGTGATTGGGCTTGGCTATGAGTATTCACCATGGTAATGCTAACCTAAAAATGCAAAAGTTCTTTTTATGATTTTCTTTTTATGATTTTTTTTTTTTGGTCTAAACAGAAAATAGCATACACACTCACAAGCAATGATTATCTCTTTTAAGGATTAATAGTGTGCCCTAAATCTGGTTTAGTGTGTTTTTGTTGTTTGTTTTGTTTTTGAAAATTTTTGTGAAACGTTTAAATGCAAGTATGAAGGCTCTTATGACTCCCAAAATGGTCGCCCCTTCAATATACCATTGTCGGACCGATATACCAACCTCTCTATATACCCGCCCTTACGTGAGGGAGACTATAGGTACGTGAGAGCAGATGATACGTGGAACATAGGCGGTATGAAAGGGGAATCGCTTTGTTTATGACACCTACCATAGAAGACTTATCCTCGCGTGCTGGGAATCACCCCAAGCTACACTCGGTCAGCTTTCGTCAGGATTTACGTCTAGCAACAGTCGCGATCGAGGTAATGGATGCAATATCTCAAGCCAAAGTGATAATGGAATCCACCTTTGGTCTTGTTCAAGGGTTGGGGTTTTACGACCAACGCCTTGGTTTAGAATGTCACGTGATGTGTGGGGTTCGTTTTAATTTTGCAAAATTGAAACGGGTAAACGAAAAGAAATCTTTCCCTAAGCCATACAAACTGAAAACCAGAAAACAGAAAAACAGAAATTTGACAGAAGCTGTAAAAAAACCCTACCTCTTCTCTGCCTAATCGGATGTTCCTGATTTACTTTGAAAATTTGCACAGATCTATAATCGTCCCTGGGTGAGGCGAATAACAGAACCGTAATCGTCACAGGGTGGAACGAATAGTTTATTTGTCCCGGGGTGAGACGAGTACCAATTCTGTAATCGTCACTTGTAGAGACGAATAATAGTCCGATGTTAAAAAACAGGTACCTATAAAAAAACAAGCAATTTTAGATCAGTAATTTAACCTAAACAAAAACAGAGGACAGAGGTCCCACCGTGATCGCCATTGAAAGCACGAGATTCCGGAAACAAAAAGGATAAACTAAAAATGCAATGTAAAATAAACTTAAATAACGCTTAAATCCTATGTCATTGAAAAATGCGTAAAAAGGAAGAACATGAACACAAGATATTAAAGCAATATAAAAATCGGCCCTTTTATTGATATGCTTTGCAAATTCGTGTTACAATGCGTCTCCTTCCTTTTTATGGGATAGGAGCGTTAAATATTGCTCTTTTACAACTTGTTTCAGAATTCCTTCTTCCGCGTGCCCACATATAAGATGGGCGAACCAAAACGTCGTCGCCGCTTGCGTTGGTAAAGGTAGATTCCTCGCTGCTCCTCTAATGCCTGCAAATCCGCATTCAAAGAAACAAACAAAGAATCGTAGCACTTGTGTATGAAAAATAAAAGATAAATCTAACTATGATTAAAATGAATCTAAATGAAATGAAGACTTGACAAAAGCATAAACATGAAACTAGCTAAATACTATAAAAGAAATAAAGCAGGGGGTGCCCGAGGCAAACCACCCGCGAGTGAAACTTTGCTTCGACACCAATCCGCTTAGGATGGGTCCGAAACCTATGTGATGTGTTGTCGGCAAATTGGTAGAATATTGTGGTCAGAAAATCGGTGTTGGTTCTTGATTCGTGCCTTCAAAAGTCACCCAATAACCTCTCTTTCGATTAAGAGATTATGGATGTTGAAAACACAAATCGCAAGTAAATGAATTAGCAGCACTTCGTCGCTCAAAATGCTCCTGCTCGGTATATCTTTTGGGTGAGGAAACTCACCATTTTATAGACCCAAGGGGTCTCTTTGAATTAACATGCAAAAAGTGTTTCTTTGCATGAATGCTTTTTGTGTGAAAAGAAGACTTCTTCTTGATCAAGGGATTCTTAACTGTCTCTGTGCATGTCTTTGTGTGTTTTAGAAAAGCTCACTTGCACTCCCATGCAATGAAGGAATAGCTAAGTGGCAAATCTGAGTTGTCCTAAAAAGCTCACTCTCATTCCCATGCAGTGAAGGAAACGTCAATTGGCAGATATGAGTTGTCAAAAGAACTCACTCGCACTCCTATGTCATGCAGGAAAAGCTAAGTAGCAGTTTTGAGTTGTTACATGCCGAGATTTGACTTTTTGCCGGTCAAACTTGGCGTTCGTCCCACCCCAAAGTGAGCACCGGTAATCGTCCCTGGGTGAGACGAGTATCAATCAGCACTCGTCCCTGGGTAAGACGAGTAAAACCTGCACTTGTCCCTGGGTGGGACGAATAAGCAATAAAGTGTCTAAAAGGTGCCAAATTGGTTTCTGACTTGCAAAACTGTTGTGCGAGTGGTTAGAACCACTGTTTAACCTCTGAGGGCTGCCCTGGGGGCTGTGTGTGTTAGTGTGATCAGTGCTTGTGGTCACATAATCGGATTGGTGCTGTTTTGGTGTCTACAGAAACAACTAACTTTTATGTAAACATCCATTTGGTCTATCAGAACTGCCTCATGGTTCACATCAAAATTGAAGATGTCGTTAGAACACACAGATGAGGAACAAAAGGGTAGAATGAATGCACCTTGGATGACCAGGAGGAAACAGGAAGTCCCACACTATGGAGGCTAGCACGATGGAAGAAAATGTGTTAAGGATTGTGTCTAAAAAGAGGAGAATCGTTGCAAGGTAGAAGGTTACGACGACAAGGAAGAAACGGTCAAGAATGAAACATGATAAGACAAGAGCGAAGACAACAGAGTCAAGAAGTCAAAAGAGTAATGGCTTGCTATACAACTATAGCAAGTCAAGGAGATATTTATACGATGGGTTTCCATACAAGTCCTAGCCATACAATTCAAGGAGTAGACGGTTGTACAAGCACAAGGGATGGTATAGCATGTGATCATACAGGTGCATAGGAATGTATTGCAAAGCAAGTTTGTATGATAGACAATTGTACAAATATAGAAGGTTGTACATATGAGGAGCAAGACGTTGGTATGGTAGCAGGCCATACATATCATCATCAAAGGGATCCACAAGATTCATCGATGGATGATATAATCAAAATTCAAGTCTGCGTCGTCGTACAAATAATACGATAAAGGTAGTCATTCATGCATTTCCAAAAATGTATAAAATAGAAAAAGACAAAAAATAAAAAAGATGATGTGAGAAGTGTGTGTTGGTAGCTGTATGCATAGGTGACAAGGTGGCAGTCACTAGGAAGTTATGAATGGCATCAACCAACTCCACCAACTTATAAATAGAGGCACTCAGGCAAACTTGAGCATTGCAAATGCTCAAGTCCAAAAGGAGAAGGATGAATGTAGGTGCATTTTTGAAGTTGAAGGTAAAAGGAGCAAAATACGGTGTTGAAGATGCATAATGCAACATTGGGAAGAAGTGTAGATAGTAGTTCTAAGAAACAGAAGTAAAACTTATTTGTAAAAAGGTCTCACACCAAATGCAATGATATGAAATGAAAAGTAAAATAAATTCCGTCTAAATGAAATATAGGGAAATGATAATGAAATGCAAATACAACCACTATTGTAAAACCTTAACAAATCACGTCATTTGCAAAGGTTGATTAAGGTTGCTAATTAGAAAATTTTGGTATTTGGGAAACATCTTGGAATTGGTTACAGTAACCTCCAGGATAGTGGTTTAAATAGGCCCCCTTCATTTCTTTTGTATACCATGACAATCCATACTATGAAATATAACAACATAAGGTTGGTTGGTGAATATAAACACGGTCACAGACTGTAACTTATGTATGTTGTATCATTCCAGTAATATAAGCATACCTATCTTGTTCTCCAAACGTATCCATGCATGATTATGGTAGCATATTAGAATCTTGTATCTATATTGTTATTGTTGTAGGTTAATGAGTTTAGATATAGACTAGATCACAGACACAATCTGAATAGAGCAAAAGTCACAGACATCTAGGAGTCGGCACCATCATATGTAGCTAGCGCTAACATTGGTAGCCGATGTCGTCATACAGATTTGAACCTGATATTGGTAGCCAACACCAACATTGGTTGTCGACATCAACATACAAGACTGATGTCGTCATTACATATGCCGATACAAGAGAGGACCATCATGATATCATGTCCTCAGAATACCATCATATTGTCATGAGGTCCATCATCACCTAAACTACCGTCATGCTAAGTGTCTTCTGAGGACTGGCCACCACATTGGTTATCATCATATCTACATGTCATCATACCAAGAAGTTGTCATCTAAGTTGTGTTATCGTTATCAAGGATATGTCGTCACGAACATCTTTTGCTGAAATTTGCAACTCCTCAGTCCACTAACTGTCATTCCTTATCCCTGAGAATTCTCATTGTTGTGCTACATTTGGCATCGTTGCCTAAGCAAGTTTGGGTCGATAGGAAGGAGAAAGCATGACAAACGAGTAGGTGAATGACAGGTTTAAGGTTGCAAGGATGACAATGACGAAATCAAATACAAACTACAAAGCAACCTATGAGAAGTGGAAGGTTGGCTAACCAAGGAGTGCAAATTAGGAATTAGTTTACACAACCAAAAGTGGAAAGAGTGTGGAATCCTTTGGATGACGAAAGTCCGAGATCCAAAAGGGAAAGGTGGAAAACTTTGTTGTTAACAATAGAGAATGAGGTGCAAGAGGAGCAACACCAAATAGTCCAATAGAATGTTTGCATAACTGAAGATGCTAACATAGCAAGTGCATAGAGAAAAGAAGAGTGGATGGTAACACTTGAGCCAACGAAGAGAAGTTTACCAATAGGTGCGGAAGATGCGAGTGTGGCACCAAAGCGACCTTGTGTGGGCACTTGGGAAGGAAGACTAAAGTTATATATCATTTATTCGCGAAGAAGGTTGTGAAGCGTTGACGCACAAGAATTGGTATGAAGACTATTTGGAAGAGAAGCATCAAAGCAAGAGCAACAAGATGAAGTACCAACGGTAGAAAGAGAGTGGAGTAGAATGCCACAAGAACTATCGTCTAGTGATGAAGGGGTTGAACTAGACACAATGGCAAATATTGCAAATAGAGTGGGCAAGAAAAATACCCACCCTTTACTAAAGAGGGAAAACCACCATCTAGAAAGCAAATGGAGTGATGCAACCCAACAAATGGTTGCAATTGTTTCCTTATATGCTTAGAGAAATGGCAATAGAATGGTACTTAAAGAGATAAAGTACGCAACCCTTTGGCCAAAGGATTGGTAAAAATAATTAACTGATAAAATGGAGATACCACCTACAGATGGATTGGTAAAAGGATGGTTAATTGACGAGCTACTACCTAAATATCGGAAGAAAATGAAGGTTGTACCATCTTCCACATATGCAGAAGCACTAGAGAGGGAGATGAACTTCAAAAGTGAAGCAAAGCAAACAAAAATTGGAATCATAGGACATCCAGGAAGTGAAGAATCAAATAGCGACACCAATGACAAGGTACAAAATGTTATCTATTCATTCAAGAAGGAGTTCGACAAATTGATGAAATAAGTGAAAGGTGAATCAAAGAAGGACCGAAAATACATTTGGTGCTTAGATTGTAAGTCTAAAGGGCACACAAATGTCAATTGCCCCAAAAACGCATATTGTAACATATGTGATGTAGCAGGACATCCAATCTCAGATTGTCTATTTAACTTGAAGGGAGCAAGGCACTAGACCATGATGGTGCAACAAGAAGAACAAATAAATACTTCAAGGAATAGACAAGATGCAAAAAGTGGAGGCTATAGTAAATAATTGTCGAGAGGGAAGGCAAGGTAATAGGCAAGGAGGTCAAAGTCAATTACAGTATGATTCGGATGAAAGAAAAATCATACAATGTCAAAATTGCAAAGAATAGGAACATTTTGCGAAGAATTGCCTCAAACCATAGACTGGAGGAAATTTGAATGGAAATAATATCACTTACATGTGTAGATGGTGTGGACCAAGTAATTAAAATGAGTCAAATTGCCCAAACAAAGCAAGTGCCAATGGAACACAGAATGCAAATTTGATTTACATCGGTGAAGTGAGCGTCCATCAAGAAAATGAGAAGCAAGTTCTAGAGGTAACAAGAGATCAAGCGAGGAAGATTGAGCAATATCCAAAACCTACCAAAGAAAAGGACCGATGGCAAGAAGCCCATGACATGGTAAAATAAAGATCTCAAGAAAGAAAAGTAAAGAAGATTGCTCCAAGAGAAAACCCTGAAAAAGCTAAGCAAGCAATCATCAATAGAATGTTTGACGACATAAGTACTAAGCATGATAGTAGAATTGAAAATGTCTAATTTGCTTGGTGCACTACTAGAATTATATGCCATAGAAGGCAAGATGATGAAGACCAAGAAAGTATAAGTATGTGATATTGCCACCATTAAGCAAGAGCAATTTATTGATCCTAAGATATTAACGATTGAAGCAAAAAAGAAACCAGCTTTGGTCCACATGGAGATATTGGATCATAGGCTAACTCAAGTTATCATAGATGGAATATTGAGCATAAATTTCATGTCTAAAAAGATGTGGAAAAGCATTTGAGCACCATAATTATGGTCCCCTAATTTTTAGTTATATGGAGCAAATCAGTACGGAATAGAAACAAAAGACGTATTGACAAATAAAAAAGTACGAATAGCAGATCAATATTATACCTTGGATTTCATAATAATAGCAATGCAAAAACCTGCTTATGATGCATTGCTCGAACGTGGATTGATGCGGATGGCAAAATTGAATCATAATTGGGAGAAGGAGTGTCTTACATTTAAGAAAGGTCAACATAAGTATATGATAAACCTCAAGAATAAATCCATCATAAACATTATTACAGCTTTAGACAAATTAGGAAGCTCATCGTCGGACGATCAAACAAGATATGAACCTAATGAATAGGGGGAATTGCAGCTTGAGGATTGCATGGAAGATGAATAAGATGATAAAGGAATCCTCCATTGGGAAATGGAACACTATGAAGCATTCACACCACAGTGTTTGTGAATCCATGCAGAAGACGAAAACCAAGATGAGGGAAAGAAGAAAGTCGGAATAGGACCAAAGCATTTGGAATAGATCTGCAATAAATAAAGATCAATAAAATGAGAAGTGAACATTTACAAAAAACCATCGCAAAGTACACAATGGGTGATGTGGTTATTGAAGATGAACCAACCCATCCAATTGATGTACTCAAAGCAGAAGAAGAACTAGATACAATGAAGTATGAAGGACCAAGGATGGTGCAGCTAAACCTTGGCAAAGATGGAGAAGCAAAGATGATAAAATGCGGAGATGATTGGGATCCTGTACTAAAAGCAACAACTTTTAAAAATTTTATGAAGTACAAGGACATGTTTGTATGGACTTATAAATATTTGAAGGGGATACCACCAAAGTTGTGCATACATAGGATACCTTTAATTGAAGGTGTGCAACCAATAAGGAGACGATCATACAGGATGAATACACAGCTCTAGTGAATGCCAAAATTGAGAAAATGCTATAGGTTGGCATTATTTTCAAAGTTACGATGAGTGAATGGGTGTCACCGATAGTAATCACCCTAAAAAAGAAGCAAACAAATTCTAGATTTGTGTAGACTTTTGGAGCTTGAACGTCGTAACTATAAAAGACCCCTTCCCAATACCATTCGTAGACTCCATAATGGAAGTAGTCGAGCACGAAATCTATTCATTTTTTGATGTATTTTCGGGTTATAATCAGATCAGCATTGCAAAGGAAGATAAGTTGAAAACTACTTTCATAGTATAAAACGGAATATATGCATACAATCGTATGTTATTTGGATTATGTAACACACATGCTACCTTCTAGAGAATCATTTTGTATATCTTTGATCTAATATCCACAAAACATTTCAAAGCTTTTCTTGATGATTGGTCGTAATATGGCAAAACAACTTAACATTTATAGGCATTAGATGAATGTATGAGCTTGTGCCAAAATGCCAAAATAGCACAAAATCCTGGAAAATGTGTATTGTTGGTACCTTACGACAAGTTGTTGGGACATATTATCTATAAGGAAGGACTGAAGCTAGATCCAGATAAGATACACGTAGTATTGTTGATGGAAGAACCCACGATGTAAGTTCGTGAATACCTTCTTAGTAATAGTGGGATACTACAGAAACTTTATAAGAAACTATGCACATATTGCTTATCCGCTAGATGCCTTCATGCAAGAGAGAGTTCCTTTCAAATGCACGGAGGAATACTAGAAGGCTTTTGAAATACTTAAGGCATATTTGGTAAGGGTGCCCATTTCATTATTTCCAAATTGTAAAAAGTAATTTCATGTCACATGAAAGTTTTTGATTGGATGTGCCTTAGTCCAGGAGGGGCAGTTTGGGCTAGATCATCCCATTTACTTTACAATTCGGTTGTTATTCAGGGCAGAAAAAACTATAGCACGATAGAACGAGAAGAATTGGTAATGGTATATGTGGCGCAAAAATTCCAACATTATCTACTAGCCAACCCATTTTCCTTCTATGTAGACCATCAGGTATTTTTGTATCTAATCAATAAACGAATGATATATGAGTGAGTGAGCAAGTGGCTTGTCACATTACACGAATTCGTGTTTTGAGTGGTAGTGAGACCTAGTAAGAAATATGTAACAATAGATCAAATTTCAAGAATTCGCTTTGAAGAACCTACACAAGGAGGTATGCAAGATGAATTTCCAGATGCATGGTTTTTTATGATAAGTGCAGTACCAAGGTGGTAAAAACAAATAGGGGAATGTCTGTCAACATAAGAGCTACCGAAGGAGATGACAACAACAAAAAAACATAAGATTATTGTAAAATTGGATCCATTTTTGTTGATTGCAAGCTCGTACAAAATGGGAGCTAACCAAATCTTAAGTTGTGTCATGGAGGATGAAGTATGGATAACATTGAAAAAAGCACGAGGGAGTTGTAGAACAAGTCAAAAGAAGAGGTGCCAATATATTGTGGTAGCTAGTGAATATTTGATGAAATGGGTGGAAGCGAGTGCCCTACCAAATAACTCTGCAAGGAGCACTACCCATTTATTTTATGAACAAGTTATTACAAGGTTCGGGATTCCCCTAAAATTGGCAAGCGATAGGGGAGGCCACTTTGTCAATGCAATTATTCAAAACTTGACCACAAAACTCAATATATTCTATTCTTTGTCCAGATCATACTATCCCATAGCAAATGGATAGACAGAGGCAACAAATAAGGTCATGGTTTCTATAATGTACAAAACATGTATTGTGGAAGGAGCTGATTGGAACGTTTTCCAGCAATCTTGTGGGCATATAATACAACCTTCAATCCAAGAATAAACCATACACCCTTCAAATTAATGTATGGACAAGAGGCGGTAGTGTCGGTCGAATTCTTGGTACCAAGTTTGAGGGTAGCAGTGGACAACTGCCTGAGTGACAAAGACAGCCTAGAAGAAATATTCACAACACTTGTACAACTGGAAAATAAAAAGGGTTATAGCACAATGGACAACAGAGATTGCCCAATGTCGAAGGAAACTATGACACAATAAGCACTTACAAAATATGGACTTGAAGATAGGTGATTTGGTGCTTAAGTTTAATGGTAAAAGAGAGATCAAGCTAGGTAAACTAAAGACCTTATGGCTTGGACCCTTTTAGGTAGAATAAGTGTTGGACAATGGGGTTGTTCGACTCAAGAAATTAGACGAGACAATGAATGGTTCTAAGTTAAAGGTATATAAGGCAAAGGCAGATGTGAATGTAATTAACTTAGAGTCATCACATGGAGAAACTTCTTGGAGAACAATGAAAGTACCACACAAAGGAATATGTTTTTATGAAGGAGGAGAACCTAGTAGAACCACTAATCTTGA
Source organism: Wollemia nobilis (assembly GCA_028583015.1). Classification (NCBI taxonomy): domain Eukaryota; kingdom Viridiplantae; phylum Streptophyta; class Pinopsida; order Araucariales; family Araucariaceae; genus Wollemia; species Wollemia nobilis. The sequence goes on along the minus strand of JAQPPZ010016368.1, from coordinate 381,953 downwards.
CGTTGCTCGAGAGGACAAGCGAATGAACCTAGAGTGGTTATTCGGAATAGAAAGAGAACCTATAATTTAGCAACGAGAATTGGAACCTTGACCATAGAAGTGTAGATGATTACAAGTTCATATCAAATTTTCGAATAATGAGGAAGAAGGTAGACTTCAAACTCTCACCAATGTTGCATTGCAAGAAAGAGATTCTGGTGTAAAGGAATCAAGGGATGAAACTCAAAACAAAGAGGAGTCACACCAATTAATAGAATCCATAGTTTTGCAACAGATGATTAGAGAAATGTAGCAATTACAATAAGAGTATGAAACTCTAAGAATGTATAATACACAATTGAGAGAATAAGTGGTTTATGAATTGGATGAAACAATGCAACGAATAAAAAAAAGGGAGGAACCAAGATGAAAAAAGATAAATGAACTTGAACAGGAGATAGAAATACAAATAGAAGAGTTAAGGGGAAGCATCGATGGCAATGAATCAACACCTTCAGGAAGTAGTATTTTCTCCTTAAGCTCTAGTAGCTCGTCTTCAAATACATTAAGAATTGAATTGAACAAAATGAGTACTACTAGTTCTAGTTCCTCATTGACAAGAAGGTTTAGAAGAAATAGAAACCTAATACCACCAAACCCTCAAAGACAGGGACACGACAAAACAATCAAACCAGAGGAAGGAATTGAGGACAAATCACGACAAGAACTTGTTGATTCGGTAGAATATCGAATAAGCAAAGAATAGAATGTTGAAATACTATGGAGATATATTAGGAAAGTTCCAAAACAATCCATAAATGGAGGATGGATTGAAGATTCAAGTAGTGATGAAAATCTTCCTAATCAAAGAGACCCAAATACCCAATATTTGAGTCCCGATCATATAAGAAGACAAAGGGACAAAGATCGAAATCAACAACTAGAGGTAATATACCTTGAAGTGGTTCAAGAAGATGTAAATAATGAACCTTTAAGTCCCCAAGAGGAGGAGGAGGAGGATGAAAGAATAGGTAATAGATCAAGTAATGATAATAAGCCAATAAGAGGATCACAAGGGAGGCTAGAGGTACAAGAGTACCAAATTACAGTAAGACAATTGAGAAGGTAGAGAAGGGAAGTGAGAATATTACAACGACGAGTGCAAGAAACATCTAGATGGCCTATGCATATAGATGGAGAAGGAAATGACTCAAGCACAGACTCTGACTTCTCAATACATTATAGAGAAGCATTGGTCGAATGTGAACCACAAAGACAATTTGAGGAACAAAGATGGAGAAGAAGATTGTTGGGAGCAAATCGAAGGTTGAGAGTCTTAAAGCAATTGTCACTAGGAACCCAGAACAAAGAAAAATAACCAAGAAGAACAAAGCTATTTGAGGGAGAGTAGAGTAGAGGTAACTTGGGAAATCTAAAGGGATCAATAGGTATTCTTGGTAACCCAAGTATACCTGGCCAAGGGAGGAGTTGAGTTGATCTATTTCCCAGTGGTTCAAGGAGAATAAATTTCCTTCCTGATACACGTAGGTCAATTGATTGATAGAATAGGGCATATGTTAGGAACCTACTAATAAAAATAAGCTCACTCACACAAAATACTAAAATTAAACAAATATTCATGCAATAACACAATATCACAATGCGGAAAAATAAATGCAAAATTAAACACTCTCACAATAAGCACAGAATCGCAAGCCTCTTTGAGGGGCAACCTCCTTCAATATTTCATTAATTGGAAAAAAGATACATTCGTACATGGCTCCATGTCTTTTAAAGAAAAACATCATGCAACCCTAACCTAAAGCTCAAGAGTTGGCTTACATGCAAAATGCCACTCGAGCTAGAATCTTCTACCAAATATCTGAGCGATGACCCCACGAGAAGATTTTTTTAACTTCTCCATACGGTTTGATTTGATAATATGAGGAGGCCCTACTTGTGAACCCCAAAGAGTGTAAGACCTTCCATTCTATAAAACCGCATCCATATATCTACAAAATTCCATGAGATGGTTCCCAATGTACCTAACCATTGAGCTCCCAACACAATATCACATCCCCCTAATTGTAGAGCAAACATGTATGTTTTGAGCTCATAATCCCCTATTTTCACTTTAATATTATGACATTTACCTTTGCTAAGCAAATTCCCTCCATTCGCCACCATAACCTCAAAGGAATTACATGTGTGTATGTAAAAATTGGTTTGCTTGGCAATTTGAGGATCCGTAAAGTTGTGTTTATTTCCAGAATCGATAAGGATTGTAAGATGTTGGCCTTTGAAAAATACCATCATTTTCATGGTTTGTGTAGTAATCCCAGCAAGAGCATGGACCGAAATTTTCGCCTATGGTTATTCATGTATTTCTTCCTCATTTTAGGGTGTTCCTCTACTGGTTTTGTTTCATCATCACTTTGGTCATTGTTGATTGGCTCTTTGACATCTATGAGAAACAACTCTTTTTGGGCGCACCTATGTCCTCAAACATATTTTTCATCACAATTGTAGCACAAACCTTAAGTATTTCAACCATCCATTTCTTTTATAGTCAAGAGTTTGTGGGAAACAGTTTTATTTTCATTATGATTTGGGAACTTAGGAGGACAAGAGGGTTTAGTTTGTGGAAATTTAGATATCCTCCTTTGAGCTGAAATTTTGGATTTGGTCAACCGTGCCAAAATTATAGCATGCATCATTGTTTGCGGTTTGAACATCTTGACCTCGGCCTAGAGATCATCCTTCAAGCCACTGATGAAACAGATCATAAAAATCCCTTCATTCAACCCCTTAGTTCTGTTAGCCAATTTCTCGAATTGGGTTTGGTAATCTCGAACTGTAGAGGTTTGTTTCAACTTTGTCAATGCTCCTGTAAAGTCATCATACTCACTAGGGAAAAACTGAGTGAGTAATTAGGACTCAAATTCTTCCCAAGAAGGATCAGGAATGGTGGTTTTTCAACCATTGGTACCACTGTAGAGCTTCAGATTCCAAATTTAAGGAAGCCATCTGGACCCAATATCTGGGGATATTATGGAGTTTAGATAATTGATCAACATGACATAACCACCCATCTGCATCCTTCCCATTAAACTTAGTAAAGTCCAATTTAGGCATCTTAAAAGTAGGATCACAATCAAATATAGGTTGAGAGTCTGCACCTTCCTTTCCTTTCCCCCGACTTGATTATTCAGTATGGTAATCAAACCCTTTTGGTCCACATTGAAGTTTGGATTCAGCCTCGGCAAATTGTTCTTCCAAGTGGATTTTGGAGTTAAGGTATTCACCTCTAAAGCGTTAAATATCTTCCTTTATGGTGTTGTGGTCATGGAGAAGGCTATCAAGGGAGCTTTTTATTCTTTCAAACATTGAAGTAGCTTGATCTACCTCTTTTTTATGTCCACGAGTGCCACCAACCATTTTGGGAAGTTTTGAACCTCTTTCACTGAATTACTAAAAATAGAAGTGTGGTTGTAGGAGTTACTATTTTTAGTAAGGAGTCTGAAAAAGTGCTTGGGTGTTATATCAAAATGATCAGCTTGAAAATGGTCACAGTGAGCTATATATCTCTAACACTAATTTTGGACAACCCAAACTTTTTTTATCTATTGTTTTGACGAGTCTACTGGTGTGGTTGGCTTTTGTTTTGGAGGTTGGGTTCAAAAGTTGGGTATTGCGTCAACCTACTTTGCCCTATCTGTTTTTGACTACTGACCACTTCGAACAATGTATTGGCACCTGTACTGTGACACTGAAATTGTTCTAGAATTCCCTGTGCTATTCAGTTACTAACACTATCTGTTTTGTTTTTGTCACTAACAACCCTGTAATTACTGACACTATTTGTTTTGTTTGTCACTGACAACTATGTAATCACTTACTGTTACATATAACTTTTACTGCCATTAACAACCCTGAGTGTTCATTTTCTGACTCTAGGATTCCCTGCGCTACTGACAACCCTATAATTTGCTTACTGTTATTGAATGAATACCTGACTATTACGAACACTTGCAGACTATGCCTTGACTATTTTTGCATGCAATTTTTTTTGTGATAGGGAAGTCTTCTCTGTATGCTCACTTTTGTGGGATAAATTTTTGGTTGAAGGTTACAGATTCAATAGAACATTAAGGCTTTGTTTCTTTTTGCATATTAAATTTTTGATAGAATGAAGGTATGTTAGGTAAAGGTGTATGCAATACCCATAGGCCCACTGTTATACCGCAATGATGAACAATAGTGCTCAAACCAATATTTTAGGTCACTACTCAAGGAGGATTCCACACATACCCTTGAGCACACTACCTACCTCTTTGACAATACGGGAGGGTAATCTTCTAAGATGTTGTGTCCCGCGTACTATGGATAATATAAGGCTAAAAAAGCTTCCTATGGCTAAAGGTTTGTTTAATCCTAGATGGTCTCCCTAAATACCTAAAGATACGTGGAAGCTCGATTCCATATGTGGGTGTTGTCTAAGGCCTGGGTATTGGAGCCTGATCGTCCCTCACTTCAATAAACACTTTATGGGCTATCTAGCTTAGCCAATAACGACAACTCCTCTAGGATATTTTAAAACCATCGACACAAGGTTTCTAACTTACACAACTATTGTAGAAAAACAAAAAGATTATTTTTTTGTTGGTTTTTACTATTTTTTTATTTTTAAATAAGGGACAAACAAAAAACGAAAAACACAGGAAAATTATACCTAACAGATCAAAATGGATGGGCAAGAATTGTCATAGTCGTAGCAAAACTCAACCCTAGAAATGTAATGTCCCAATTTTGAATTCTCGAATATATATATATATATATATATATATATATATAGGTATTATAGTAATAATTATTTTTGTGGTTAAGGGAAATAATATAATAAAAATAAAAATGTGATAGGGGAGCAAAAATAATAAAAAGGGACTTATAAGGGGAACGCCACACTTAGGGAACATTAGGAGATAATATTATTTTAATAAAATATGCTCAACGGGGAATTAGGGATGAGCATTATAAAAGAAATGGTGGACTTCATTTTGCAATTCATTTTTGCCATTTTTACTCTCCCATTTTGGTGTTTTGGCTAAGAAGTCACAACCCTAGTTTCTGGGGACGAAAATCCTCTACAAGAAAATCTCTAAAGACGAAAACTCTCAATGATAGAGACGAAGGACGGGAACCCTAAGTCTCAAGAGGCAGAGGACAGAAACCCTCGTGTCTCCAAGGGCAAATTCATTCAAAGTTTGCACATGAGCTAAATAGATCAGCATTTGTGAGCAAAAATTCAATATCTCACCATTGAGGGTTTATCAGCAGGATTATTCATCTATTTAGAGATTGAAATTGCAGAAATTAAGATTTAATTCAGCATTTCTCCATTGTGGGAAACAACATCCCATTCTTGGAGGAAAATTGACAATGTTGTGGCATTGTTTGCAGCACTTGTGCCCTAGAGAAGCTGGGCGTCCCATTCTTAGGAGAAGTTTGGCAGAGTTGTAATATAAATTGCAGCAACTAAGTCATAGAGAAGTCCAACGTCCTATCCCAAGATTGTTTGTTGGCAGGTTTTGGAGTTAATCTCATATATTGAGCTCATTTTGGACCAGACGTCCATCCCATTGGCTGCATATTAGCAAGTTCTGAGGGATTCAACAGATAATATAGCCTCCTCAAAGCAGACGTCCTATTCCATTACAGATTAAAATTAGATTTTGGGGATATATTCAGGAATTGCAGTCATCCTAGACTAGACGTTTCATACAAAGGCAATTTCTAGTGCAATTCAAAGGAAGATTCAATATAATATCATCCCAACAGACAATAGCAGATTTTGTGCTCTTCATCGAACATCAATGAGCTCCTATGCCAAACGTCCCACTTGTGGATAATCAGTAGCAGATTGAAGGTAGATTCAATGCTATACGGTCCTTGCAAGCTAGTGTCCCATCTTGCAGCCTTTCCTCCAATCAGCATATGGCGATTCCAGAGAAGTTGTCTTCCATTTCTACCAGTTATTTTGCCATTCCCAAGTGATAAATAAGCATATTATATTTCAAAGGTGCAATGTCCTATCTTGGATAAATGTTCTTGTTTATTGTAATCAGATCTTATGAATGTAATTGCTTATTAATGTGAAATGTCCATATGAAATTTGTTGATTATCATTTCAATAAAAATCTTCATTGGGAAATTGTTGTAAATTGTTTTCTTGCAAATCTTGGAAATATATCTGCATTTTATTGTCATTTTATTATTTGCAAAAATTAGCAAATTATTTAAAAATCCCTAAGACCCCATAAAATGATCATTACAATGGTATTAGAGCTATATTCTTGCCAGTCTGTGGAAAGATCTAGAGAAAAAAAAAAATTGGGTCAGGGTTTGTGGAAAAACGTTTATGGGTATTGCAAATTTTGACATTTGAACATCTGGGTATTTGAGAATCAACAATTTCAGGTTCTGGGTATAGCAGAAAACTAGGGTTTTCAGATTTTCAGGTTTCCAGATTTTGGGTGTTTTCAGCTTTCAGCAGAGTAAGGGTTTGTTGCAGAATTCATTTTATTTCAGCCACTATAAAATTTAATTCAGAGCAACTGGATGCTATGGTGAAATTCATGGAAGATATGGTAGAATACACATCTCCCCAAATTCATAAAAAATCATATTCTAAAAAAATTAAACATGCAGATTCATCGACAAAATAGAATAAAAAATCTTTGCCACAAACACCTCAGAACAGAAATTCAACAAAAGAGCAAATTCAGCCATTGGGTAGTGGAGTTCCAGAAGTAGATGTTTTGTATGACAGGTACCAAAAGAAATCACCAGAATTCAGAAGGCATCTTTCTTTCAGAAGTTACTTGCAACTACATGGCGTAGTAAATGAGGTTCTCCACCAAGATCACCACCAAAATCTAGATCTCCTCCAAAGCCAAGAAAAGAAGACAAAGCTCAAAGGAATAATAAGAAAAACACACAGCAAAAAGATTCTAAAGAGCCCCAGAATTCAGAACATAAACAAAAGAGCAAAAACCAATTAAGAAAGGAGCAACTTTGTTTCAAATGTGAAGAGTCTTGAAGTAATGGGCATGTATGTGGAAAGGATAAAGCAGGTAAAGAATCATAGGATTATGAAGATCTCATAGTTTCAAAAATGATAGGTGATGGAAATTGCTTATTCAGAGCCATTGCTTATGGGCTTTGTATGCAAAGGAAATAACCATGTCCAAATGATAGCACATTGAAGAATCTAGCCCAAGACTTAAGATAAAAAAATATAAATGAGCTCCTAAAACGAAGAGCAGTGATGAATGGGTTTGTAGACGACAATTATGACACTTATGTTCACAATATGAGACAGCTAGGTGTATGGGGAGGAGAACCAGAAATTCTCATGGCCACACATGTAATTTAAAAACCCATAACAATCTATTTGAAAAATGACAAAAATTGTGAACTTTCAATTATTTCAGAATATGGGAAAGAGTATTGACATGAAAACATTATTGGAATTTTGTATGATGGGAGTCAACATTATGATACAGTGTCTTTACTCCATGAATTTTAATCTTATGCAAACACTTTTGAAAAGAAAGTTCAGCCAATTAAATAAAAAAAAACAGAAATTGGTGAAGATCAATTGGTGTTTAATGATCAAGCTCAAGAGCATTGCAATGAAGTTGAGGTGAGTCCTAAGAGTGAAGTTGAGACAAATAAGGACAATTCTGATTTACATGGCAACAATGTAATTACTTCATCTAGCTCTTTCAAATTTGAGAATAGTGAAGATGTTAATGTTATACCTAGAGAGGTGGTTGAACAAGGTAAATTTGAAAATATTCAAAACAAATCAGAAATTATTACCTTTGCCTTGAACCCTACCAATGAAAATATTATTGAAGAAGCTATAGCTGAAAAGAATGAGGTTAATTCTGATTTGTATGATAGCAGTGTAACAATTTTGCATAGCCCTACTCATGTGGATAGTGAAGACCATGAAGATGAAGCATTATATTTTGATGATTTCAAATTTGATGATTATAAGGAGCTTAAGTTTGATGAAGAATTTGATGGTGGTGAAGACATGAAATCAGAAATAGGCATTATCAATATGATGTTGGAAGGTGATGTTTCAAATTTTGAAGATATAGACCATTTATCTTGTGTTCCTTTTCATGAAATGGCTTATGACGGGTATGAAACTTGTCACCATCTGTATGATATTAGTTCAATCATTTGTCATCACATGAACAAAAAGTAAAATAAAATTCCAACATTTCATGAGTTAATAAATTCTGATTTAGATTCTCAAAGTTTGATTCCATTAGAAGTAAGCATGCAAGATGATAATAAAGAAGAAGAATTAAACCTTGATGGATGTAGCAAGATAGCCACTCATGAAAAGCATTCAAAAATAATAATGAGTGAATACAACACCATTTATGACTCTCCCTTGAGAGGTTTCCCTCATGTTGTGCTGGGAACACAATAGATTTTTTATTTTGGTGATATCACTTTCAATTATGAAGAATTAGAGTTAAAACTTAGGCACGATAGGTGTGAAATCATTCTTAGAAGCATCAAAAATATGGAGTCATCTTATGCTTCAGTTGGAATGTTGGAAAGCAGCATAATAGTTGGAGATAGACATCACAAAATTGACAATAATAATTCAGGACAGCAGTATGATGGGAAAGATATGTGGCTGATAATATCACAAAATGATTGCTATAAACTTTGGCATATGGGCTGTTTTGAGAGCACAATTATTGGCAAGCAAATACAAGGTAATATCTCTTCTTTTGGTGATAAATTGGGGACTACAATGCATTATTTAATGGCTGTACATGAAAATTTAATTTTTGTTGTTCAATGGCAAGGTATTATGGACAATCTTGGGACAGCCATGGACAACATTCTTTCTACCATTTGGCACCCTTAATGGAGGCGAAACCATAGCAGATGTTGACTGTATCAAGGCTGCAATGTTTCATAATTTGTGGATTGAATATGAAGATATATTGTTGGTTATTGAAGCAGGAACTAGTTTTACATTTCCCCAGTGTATTGAAGGCAATTAATCATTTCTTATGGATTGAATCTAGTGGGATCATGTCTACAGCAGAATTTAGAAGAGATGATGATTGTGATGAATCAATAATGGCATTCTTGGTAAGGCTTGCAGCATACATGGACATTCCTAGGATCGTTCTTGATCATGCTACAAATAGATTTGATGGAGTGTATGATTTGATTGCTTGAGGACAAGCAATCTAGGAGGGGATGTATTGTAATGTCCCAATTTTGGATTCTCGGCTTTATATATATATGGTGTTATATTAATAATTATTTTTGTGGTTAAGGGAAATAATATAATAAAAATAATAATGTGGCTTTATGAGACTTAGGAAAGTAAAAATAATAATAATAATAAAAAGGGAGTTATAAGGGGAACGCCACCCTTAGGGAATATTAGGAGATAATATTATTTTAATAAAATAAAATAATAAAATATGCTCAACGGAGAATTAGGGTTGAGCATTATAAAATAAATGGTGGACTTCATTTTGCAATTCATGTTTGCCATTTTTACTCTCCCATTTTGGTGTTTTGGCTAAGAAGTCACAACCCTAGCTTCTGAGGACGAAAACCCTTGGCAAGCAAATCTCAGAGGACGAAAACTGTTGCAAATGTGAAGAGGGTTACGGCCTAGAAATATCTAGTTTTTCTAGGCTCAGTGTGAAAACAACAGTGTTTGTCGGCAAGGTTTAATTTTCGGCAAGATTTTATTTTATCCTCTCCCGATATTCTCTCCTCTCCCTATTCTCTCATATTCCTTTTCCCCTATTATTTTGCCCCTTATCTCTCCTTTCCTTTCCCTTATCCCTCCGCACCGACTCCCTTCCTCCTTCTCCAACCTCCTTCCTCACCTGCCTTACGTTCTATATATATAAGTTTTTGAATATAGAATAAATGAATAAAATTGGAATACGCCCACAATCTGGTATCAGAGCCGAGGCCAGGGGCACGCTCGACGATACAAAGCGAAAGACAGTGTGGCACGCGAATTGGAACGGATGCGACATGCATCCCGAGGAGCTGTCAGGGACAACTGGAAGCAGATAGCTGAGGCAGACGGGCTTGGCGAAGCGCATGCAGTTCAAGGAACTAACGTGGCAGGTACGTGATTCGAGGCAGACTGACAAGGACACATGGCAGTGGCACGCGGATCGAGGTGGTGACACAGCTGGCAGCAAGGAGGGCGGTCATTGGTTAAAGCCGCGACAAAAGGAGGCGACGTCGATTGCCCAAAGGCAATCAATTTTTCATAGTCGCGTTGGGGTTTTTAAACCCCAAATTTCCCCACACACGGTGAATGTGGGATATTAAGTTCAATTTTTTTTTTTTTAAATCGTCGCCGCTTGATGTTATAGAGGCTCTCGTGCCTCTATTGTCTCAACTGACAGTTGTGGGCTAGCGGTTAAAACCTTCCGCCAGCAAAGGAGAAGACCCGAGGTCGAATCCCACCAGGTTAGGAAAATCAAAGTTTTTTTTTGTGGTTATCACCACGAAGGAGCCTTAAGAGGGAGAGCGGGCGGATTTGTTTTTAGAGGAGCCGCGCGGTGTAGTGGCAAAGGTGCTCGTTAGCTTGCATGAGGTCACGAGTTCAAAACCCGTCGGAGTGCATTTAATAAAAGGTTTTAAAAAAAAGTTTTTTTTATTAAAGTTTCTTTTAAATTGAATTTAATTTTCAAATAAATGCTTTTAATTATTTTATTAATATATTTATTTCTAATTTATTAAAAGCATTATTGATTATTAAATTTAAAAAAAAGAGGGCTTTATAAAAATTTGAAAACTTTTTTTGGAGAAAAAATTGTGAAAAGTGGAAAGTGAAAATTTGCATATTGTGAACCTGGAAAAGTGTCGGGAAGTCTTCCGGAACGCCCATTTAGCACCTCCAAAAAATTTTGGACTCCCCGTCACGCCAAGGACGCTGCCCCTTGGAACCCCGTTCAAGGTTAAATATTTGTTTTGTACTAGCCTCAGCGGCTGCAAATGGGTGAAAATTTTAACCTTAGAGGCTCTAATGAAGTTGTTTTTTGCATTGATGAGTAGATGATCAGATCATCCGGATGCTATCATGCTCTTTTTTCTCTTTTACAAAGAGAGAACGCCGAATGGTTTGACAAAAAAGTTTGGAGATATGGTTTGCATACAGTTTTCAATCAATTAGAAAACGCGGTCATAGCCCACCAAAGGAAGCCCGATTCTGGATACGAGGCTGACTCAGAGGACAATATCTTCGGGCAAAGAATAGAAGAGTCGGAGACGGTTGAAGAAGCACCTGAAGGACAATCAAGTGATAGCCTGCAGTGCCTGAAATAGAATCAAGTGAGAGCTATACACCACACTCTCCTAATCCAGAACCAGAGCCAGTAGAGCCAGAGCCAAAACCAGCCCCTGAAATCATCGTCATCAGCGACGACGAGGATTCCATTGCCGACAATTTTGGGCATCCAATACTTGGGCAATCCACAACAAGAGGAGCAAGAAATCAGTGAGAGAATTAAAAAGGCTAGATTTGATTTGAACGTGTAATTGCTTTGCTTTGTATTTCCTATTTTTAGTCAAATCAAAGTTTAATTTCAAGTAGTATAAATGGCCTCAAACACAAGTCTCCCAATTCCAAAATTCAATGGTAGTGATTATGAATACTGGTCAATAAAGATGAAAACTTTGTTAATAGGCAAAGGTTTATGGGATAGTGTAACAGAAGGGTATACAGAACCCACAGCTGCTGAATGGGCAGCTTTGAGTGTTGCAGATAAAAAAACTAGAAAAGAAGCCCGAGAAAAATAATTCCTCTGCCCTGTACTATTTACAAGTAGCCCTAGATAAAAGTATATTTCCTAGAATAGCATCCTGTGTCACAGCTCAAGATGCTTGGAAAGTTTTGAAAGAAAGCTTTCAAGGTAGTGAGCAAGTAAAACAGGTTAGACTTCAAACACTAAAGAGAGATTTTGAAAATCTCATAATGCAGGAAAATGAGAAAGTAGGAGACTACTGCGTGCGGGTTAAAGCGGTAGTAGATAAAATGGTCACTCTAGGTGAATATGTTAAGCCTGAGGTTATGGCAGAGGTCAGTACAGAGGAAGAGGCAAGAATAGTCCACGAGGTGGAACCCCAAGCAGAGGAGGATCTTCAAACAGAGGTGGAGGTCAGAATAGAGGTGGACAACGAGAATAAAGGAAAGCATCCAGGCCGAGGAAAAGGAAATGACAAGTCGAAGCAAGTTTTCTACAATTGTGGCAAACCTGGCCACTATGCTCGTGACTGTAGGTCAAAGCAGCCTTCACAAGGGAGCAGCAGCAACCAGAGTAGTCAGTATGGCAATTTTGGAGAAGAGGAAGGGACCACAAATCTCTTTCTCTCATATGGCCAGTCAAATCAGAACATGAATGACACTTGGATTTTGGACACTAGGTGTTCAAATCATATGAGTGGCAAAGAAGAACTTTTTGCTACCCTGGATTCTTCCTACAAATCCAGCATTAAATTGGGGGACAACAAGTCATTGGCGGTTGAAGGCATTGGAGCCATGGCGGTTCCAACTAAAGAAGGTGTTAGGCAAGTAAGTGATATCTATTACACACCCCATCTCCAACACAATCTTTAAAGTGTTGGTCAAATGTTAGAAAAGAACTACAAGTTGCTTTTTGATGAGGGTAAATGCACCATTTTGATAAAAATAATAGTAATAGAATCATTACACAAGTGCCAATGACAAAGAACAGGCTATTCCCTCTAAATTTTGGTCAGCCAAGGGGAGATCAATTAGTAAATGTTGCTATTTCAAATCCAAGTGTGTTGTGGCACTTGAGATACGGTCATCTGAATTCAGCTAGTTTGAAGATGTTAACCTCTCAAGCAATGGTGACCGGACTTCCTAAAGTGCAGGATAATAAAGAAGTTTGTGAAGGTTGTGCTTTGGGTAAGCATGCCAGGGCAAAATTTCCATGAGGGCAAGCATGGCGGGCCAGTTATCCACTCCAATTAGTGCATTCGGACATCTGTGGTCCAATGCAGACCAAAAGCATTGGTAACAACTCTTACTTTCTTCTTTTTATTGATGATTTTTCAAGAATGTGCTAGATATATTTTTTGAAGCATAAAGATGAGGCATTTGATTGCTTAGTAGATTTTAAAGCAAGAGTTGAAAATGAGAGTGGATATTTTGTTAAGTGTCTCAAATCAGATAAAGGAGGAGAATACTCCTCTAATGAATTTTTGAATGTTTGTAAAGAACATGGAATAAAGAGGCAGTTCACTGCTGCCTACACTCCACAGCAGAATGGTGTGGTTGAGAGAAAGAACCGCACCATTATAGAGATGGCAATATCTATGCTTCAAACGAAGCATTTGAGTAATATGTATTGGGCAGATGCAGCCAGGACCAGTGTGTATATTTTGAATAGGAGCCCTACTTCAAGTTTGAAAGGGAAAACTCCTTACCAAGCATGGTATGGTAAGAAACCAAATGTCAAGCATTTCCGAGTGTTTGGTTCACTAGCATATTCTCATATTCCTGATGAGCTGAGAAAAAAACTTGACCCAAAGAGTCAGGCATGCATATTTGTAGGGTACTGTGAGAACACAAAAGCTTATAGACTCTACAATCCTAGGACTCAAAAGATTGTGCTTTCTAGGGATGTGATTTTTGATGAAGGGGGAGAATGGGGTAAGCCCCAAATATTCAGTGATGATGAATCCAATGATGCAGTTTTTAAACAGGTGCAACAACAATCACCGCAGAAAGGTAAGAAGTCTCCTCCAACAAGCCCAAGTTCATCTTCGAGTTCAACTTCTTCACCAAGTCCTTCTCCTCAAAGGTCGGTCAGTTCCTCACCAATGGATATTGATTCTCCATCCAGAGGTAAGAGAACACTCCAGCATCATCCATCTTATTAGATGTTGGATAAAAACTTTCAAAGAAGATATACTAGAAGTCAAGCTAGTGAAATGAGTTCAATCTTGCAAAGACTTGAAAATATGCATTTGTATAGTGATGATGACTCCCAAGAACCTTGGGGAGATATAGTTAACTATGCCTTGTTAACTAGTGCACAACTTGAACCTTCTAGTTATGAGAAGGCATGTACTCAAAAAATCTGGCAAGATGCTATGAAAGAGGAGATAACCTCTATAAAAAACAACGACACTTGGGAGCTCGTAAAGCTTCCTAAAGGCAAGAAATGTGTTGGATGCAAATGGGTCTTCAAGACCAAATTCAATGCTGATGGAAGCATTGAAAGGCACAAAGCAAGATTGGTTGCAAAAGGATTTACACAGAAGTATGGTATTGATTATGAAGAGACATTTGCTCCTGTAGCCAGACAAGAAACCATCAGAATAGTTCTTGCTTTAGCTGCTCACAAAGGTTGGAAAGTCCAACACATGGATGTAAAGAGTGCATTTCTCAATGGTTACTTGACAGAAGAAGTGTATGTTGAGCAACCACAAGGATTTGAAGAGAAAGGCAAGGAGCACCTTGTTTACAGACTGAAAAAGGCACTCTATGGCCTCAAGCAGGCACCACGAGCTTGGTACTCATGCATTGATGGGTATTTCAAATATTTTGGGTTCACCAGAAGCATAAATGAACCCACCCTTTACTACCTAAAGCAAGGTAATGACATCCTCATAGTTTGCTTGTATGTGGATGATCTCATATTCATGGGTAGTAATGAAAAAATGAATATGGAGTTCAAGCGCTCCATGATGAAGCAGTTTGATATGAAGGATCTTGGCTTAATGCACTACTTCCTTGGAATGGAGGTTCATCGATCGGATACGAGGATCTTCATCTCGTCAACATAAGTATGCTCGGGACATGATCAAGAAGTTTGATATGGAGCATTGCAAACCAATTGCAACTCCAGCTTGGACATGGGATCCAATTAAGCAAAGATGATGGAGCACCAAAAGTTGACGTGACCACTTTCGAAGCATGGTTGGGAGTTTGATGTTTCTCGCCAACACCAGACCTGATATTCAGTATGTTGTTTCTCTTGTCTCTCGATTTATTGCTAGCCC
This sequence comes from Wollemia nobilis, assembly GCA_028583015.1. Lineage (NCBI taxonomy): Eukaryota > Viridiplantae > Streptophyta > Pinopsida > Araucariales > Araucariaceae > Wollemia > Wollemia nobilis. Next base: position 366,857 of record JAQPPZ010016368.1, on the reverse strand, counting down.
ATCTGAGCTGCATTTGAAGGCAGCTAAGAGAATTCTCAGATATGTAAAGGGTACATGGTATTTTGAAATCCATTACCATACATGTAACACTATCAAGCTTGTAGGCTTCAGTGATAGTGATTGGGGCAGCAACATTGATGACAGGAAATCAACTTCAGGGAACTGTTTTAGTCTAGGGTCAGGACTAATAACATGGAGTTCCAAAAAGCAGACTGTAGTAGCTTTGTCCTCTACAGAATCTGAGTATATAGCAGTCACATATGCTAGTACTCAAGTGTTATGGTTGAGAAAAGTGCTGGAAGAGATTGGAGAACCGCAAAGTGGTCCGACCAGAATCTACTGTGATAACATCAATGCCATTCAGTTGGCATACAATCCAATCCACCGTAGTAGAACGAAACATTTCGATATGAAGTACCACTTCATCCGAGATATGGTGGAGCAAGAAATTGTTGAGCTTCAATTCTGCCCCACTTTGGAGAATGTTGCAGATATCTTCACCAAAGCGATGGCTAAAGCTCAATTTATAAAGCTGAGAGACTGTGTTGTCAGTCCTCTCAAATTTAAGGGGGAGAATGTTGCAAATGTGAAGAGGGTTACGGCCTAGAAATATCTAGTTTTTCTAGGCTCAGTGTGAAAACAACAGTGTTTGTCGGCAAGGTTTAATTGTCGGCAAGATTTTATTTTATCCTCTCCCGATATTCTCTCCTCTCCCTATTCTCTCGTATTCCTTTTCCCCTATTATTTTGCCCCTTATCTCTCCTTTACTTTCCCTTATCCCTCTGCGTCGACTCCCTTCCTCCTTCTCCAACCTCCTTCCTCACCTTCCTTACGTTCTATATATATATAAGTTTTTGAATATAGAATAAATGAATAAAATTGGAATACGCCCAAAAAAAACCCTCAGTGATAGAGACGAAGGACGAAAACCCTAAGTCTCAAGAGGCAGAGGACGGAAACCCTCGTGTCTCCAAGGGCAAATTCATTCAGAGTTTGCACATGAGCTAAATGGATCAGCATTTGTGAGCAAAAATTCAATATCTCACCATTGAGGGTTTATCAACAGGATTATTCAGCTATTTAGAGATTGAAATTACAGAAATCAAGATTTAATTCAGCATTTCTCCATTGTGGGAAGGAGCATCCTATTCCTGGAGGAAAATTAGCAGTGTTGTGGCATAGTTTGCAGCACTTGTGCCCTAGAGAAGTTGGGCGTCCCATTCTCAAGAGAAGTTTGGCAGATTTGTGATATAAATTGCAACAATTGAGTCATAGAGAAGTCCAACGTCCTATCCCAAGATTGTTTGTTGGCAGGTTTTGGAGTTAATCTCATAAATTGAGCTCATTCTGGACCAGACGTCCCTCCCATTGGCTGCATATTAGCAAGTTCTGAGGGATTCAACAGATAATAGAGCCTCCTCAAAGCAGACATCCTATCCCATTGCAGATTAAAATTAGATTTTGGGGATATATTCAGGAATTGCAATCATCCTAGACTGGACGTTCCATACAAAGGCAATTTCTGGTGCAATTCAAAGGAAGATTCAGTATAATATCATCCCAACAGACAATAACATATTTTGTGCTCTTCACCAAACATCAGTGAGCTCCTATGCCAGACGTACCACTTGTGGATAATCAGCAGCAGATTGAAGGTAGATTCAATGCTAGACAGTCCTTGCAAGCTAGTGTCCCATATTGCAACCTTTCCAATCTTGTTGTGAGGATCCAATCAGCATATGGTGATTCCAGAGAAGTCTTCCATTTATGCTAGTTATTCTGCCATTCCCAAGTGATAAATCAACATATTATATTTCAAAGGTGCAATGTCCTATCTTGGATAAATGTTCTTATTTATTGTAATCAGATCTGATGAATGTAATTGCTTATTGATGTGAAATGTCCTTATGAAATTTGTTGATTATCATTTCAATAAAAATCTTCATTGGGAAATTGTTGTAAATTGTTGTCTTGCAAATCTTGGAAATTTATCTGCATTTTATTGTCATTTTATTATTTGCAAATTAGCAAATTGTTAAAAATCCCTAGGACCTTAGGAAAGGGTCATTACAGTGGTATCAGAACTATGTTCGTGCCAGTCTGTGGAAAGATCTAGCCAAAAATATTTTTTGGACCAGGGTTTGTGGAAAAAAGTTTCTGGGTATTGCAGATTTTGACATTTGAACAGATGGGTATTTGAGAATCAACAATTTTAGGTTCTGGGTATAGCATAAAACTAGGGTTTTCAGATTTTCAGGTTTCCATATTTTGGGTGTTTTTAGCTTTCAGCAAAGTAAGGGTTTGCTGCAGAATTCATTTTATTTCAGCCACTATGAAATTTAATTCAGAGCAACTGGATGCTATGGTGAAATTAATTGAACAGATGGTAGAATACACATCTCCCCAAAGTCATAAAATTTCAGATTCTAAGAAAATTACACATGCAGATTCATCGACAAAATAGAATAAAAAAATATTCGCCACAAACACCTCAAAACATGAATTCAGAAGAAGAGCAAATTCAGCCATTGGGTAGTGGAGTTCCAGAAGTAGATGCTTTGTATGATAGGTACCAAAAGAAATCACCAAAATTCAGAAAGCATCTTTCTTTCAGAAGTTACTTGCAACTACATGGCATAGTAAATAAGGGAGGTTCTCCACCAAGATCACCACCAAAATCTAGATCTCCACCAAAGTCAAGAAAAGAAGACAAATCTCAAAGGGAGGATAAGAAAAACACGCAGCAAAAAGATTCTAAAGAGCCCCAGAATTCAGAACATAAACAAAAGAGCAAAAACCAATTAAGAAAGGAGCAACTTTGTTTCAAATGTGAAGAGTCTTGGAGTAATGGGCATGTATGTGGAAAGGATAAAGCAGGTAAGGAATCAGAGGATTATGAAGATCTCATAGTTTCAAAAATGATAGGTGATGGAAACTGCTTATTCAGAGCCATTGCTTATGGGCTTTGTGTGCAAAGGAAAGAACCATGTCCAGATGATAGCACCTTGAAGAATCTAGCCCAAGACTTAAGAGAAAAAATTGTAGATGAGCTCCTAAAAAGAAGAGCAGTGATGAAAGGGTTTGTAGAAGGCAATTATGACACTTATGTTCAGAATATGAGACAACCAGGTGTATGGGGAGGAGAACCAGAAATTCTCATGGCCACACATGTAATTCAAAAACCCATAACAGTCTATTTGAAAAATGACAAAAATGGTGAACTTTCAATTATTTCAGAATATGGGAAAGAGTATGGACATGAAAACATTATTGGAGTTTTGTATGATGGGAGTCAACATTATGATACAATGTCTTTACTCCATGAATTTGAATCTTATGCAAACACTTTTGAAAAGAAAGTTCAGCCAGTTAAAGAAAACAAAACAGAAATTGGTGAAGATCAATTGGTGTTTAATGATCAAGCTCAAGAGCATTGCAATGAAGTTGAGGTGAGTCCTAGGAGTGAAGTTGAGACAAATAAGGACAATTCTGATTTACATGGCAGCAATGTAATTACTTCATCTAGCTCTTTCAAATTTGAGAATAGTGAAGATGTTAGTGTTATACCTAGAGAAGTGGTTGAAGAAGGTAAATCTGAAAATATTCAAAACAAATCAGAAATTATTAGCTTTGCCTTAAACCCTACCAATGAAGATATTATTGAAGAAGCTATAGCTGAAAAGAATGAGGTTAATTCTGATTTGTATGATAGCAGTGTAACAATTTTGCATAGCCCTACTCATGTGGATAGTGAAGACCATGAAGATGAAGCATTATACTTTGATGATTTCAAATTTGATGATTATAAGGAGCCTAAGTTTGATGAAGAATTTGATGGTGGTGAAGACATGAAATCAGAAATAGGCATTATCAAGATGATGTTGGAAGGTGATGTTGTTTCAAATTTTGAAGATATAGACCATTTATCTTGTGTTCCTCTTCATGGAATGGCTTATGACGGGTATGAAACTTGTCCCCATCTGTATGATATTAGTTCAATCATTTGTCATCACATGAACAAAAAGGAAAATGAAATTCCAACATTTCATGAGTTAAAAAATTCTGATTTAGATTCTCAAAGTTTGATTCCATTAGAAGTAAGCATGCATGATGATCATAAAGAAGAAGAATTAAACCTTGATGGATGTAGCAAGATAGCCACTCATGAAAAGCATTCAGAAATAATAATGAGTGAATACAACACCATCTATGACTCTCCCTTGAGAGGTTTCCCTCATGTTGTGCTGGGAACACAATGGATTTTTTATTTTGGTGATATCACTTTCAATTATGAAGAATTAGAGTTAAAACTTAGGCACAATGGGTGTGAAATCATTCTTAGAAGCATAAAAAATATGGAGTCATCTTATGCTTCAGTTGGAATGTTGGAAAGCAGCATAATAGTTGGAGATAGACATCACAAAATGGACAATAATAATTCAGGACAACAGTATGATGGGAAAGATATGTGGCTGATAACATCACAAAATGATTGCTATAAACTTTGGCATATGGGCTGTTTTGAGAGCACAATTATTGGCAAGCAAATACAGGGTAATATCTCTTCTTTTGGTGATAAATTGGGGACTACAATGCATTATTTAATGGCTGTACATGAAAATTTAATTTCTGCTGTTCAATGGCAAGGTATTATGGACAATCTTGGGACTACTATCAAATTTTTAGGGACAGCTTGTATGGCTGTTGATAATTCTTTGCAGGGACAGCCATGGACAACATTCTTTCTACCATTTGGCACCCTTAATGGAGGCGAAACCATAGCAGTTGTTGACTGTATCAAGGCTGCACTTTTTCATAATTTGTGGACTGAATATGAAGATACATTGTTGGTTATTGAAGCAGGAACTAATTTTGCATTTCCCCACAGTGTATTGAAGGCAATTAATCATTTCTTGTGGATTGAATCTAGTGGGATCATGTCTACAGCAGAATTTAGAAGAGATGATGATTGTGATGAATCAATAATGGCATTCCTGGTAAGGCTTGCAGCATACATGGACATTCCTGGGATCGTTCTTGATCATGCTACAAATAGATTTGATGGAGTGTATGATTCGATTGCTTGAGGACAAGCAATCTCAGAGGGGATGTATTGTAATGTCCCAATTTTGGATTCTCGGCTTTATATATATATGGTGTTATATTAATAATTATTTTTGTGGTTAAGTAAGGGAAATAATATAATAAAAATAATAATGTGGCTTTATGAGACTTAGGAGAGCAAAAATAATAAAAAATAATAAAAAGGGAGTTATAAGGGGAACGCCACACTTAGGGAATATTAGGAGATAATATTATTTTAATAAAATAAAATAATAAAATATGCTCAACGGAGAATTAGGGTTGAGCATTATAAAAGAAATGGTGGACTTCATTTTGGAATTCATGTTTGCCATTTTTACTCTCCCATTTTGGTGTTTTGGCTAAGAAGTCACAACCCTAGCTTCTGAGGACGAAAACCCTCGGCAAGCAAATCTCTGAGGACGAAAACCCTCAGTGATAGAGACGAAGGACGGAAACCCTAAGTCTCAAGAGGCAGAGGACGGAAACCCTCGTGTCTCCAAGGGCAAATTCATTCAGAGTTTGCACATGAGCTAAATGGATCAGCATTTGTGAGCAAAAATTCAATATCTCACCATTGAGGGTTTATCAACAAGATTATTCAACTATTTAGAGATTGAAATTGTAGAAATCAAGATTTAATTCAGCATTTCTCCATTGTGGGAAGGAGCGTCCCATTCCTGGAGGAAAATTGGCAGTGTTGTGGCATTGTTTGCAGCACTTGTGCCCTAGAGAAGCTGGACGTCCCATTCTTAGGAGAATTTTGGCAGAGTTGTGATATAAATTGCAGCAACTGAGTCATAGAGAAGTCCAACGTCCTATCCCAAGATTGTTTGTTGGCAGGTTTTGGAGTTAATCTCAGACATTGAGCTCATTTTGGACCAGATGTCCCTCCCATTGGCTGCATATTAGCAAGTTCTAAGGGATTCAACAGATAATAGAGCCTCCTCAAAGCAGATGTCCTATCCCATTGCAGATTAAAATTAGATTTTGGGGATATATTCAGGAATTGCAGTCATCCTAGACTGGACGTTCCATACAAAGGCAATTTCTGGTGCAATTCAAAGGAAGATTCAGTATAATATCATCCCAGCAGACAATAGCAGATTTTGTGCTCTTCACCAAACATCAGTGAGCTCCTATGCCAGACGTCCCACTTGTGGATAATCAGCAGCAGATTGAAGGTAGATTCAATGCTAGACAGTCCTTGCAAGCTAGCGTCCCATATTGCAGCCTTTCCAAGCCTGTTGTGAGGATCCAATCAGCATATGGTGATTCCAGAGAAGTTGTCTTCCATTTCTTCCAGTTATTCTGCCATTCCCAAGTGATAAATCAGCATATTATATTTCAAAGGTGCAATGTCCTATCTTGGATAAATGTTCTTGTTTATTGTAATCAGATCTGATGAATGTAATTGCTTATTGATGTGAAATGTCCTTATGAAATTTGTTGATTATCATTTCAATAAAAATCTTCATTGGGAAATTGTTGTAAATTGTTGTCTTGCAAATCTTGGAAATTTATCTGCATTTTATTATTTGCAAAAATTAGCAAATTGTTAAAAATCCCTAGGACCCCAGAAAAGGGTCATTACAGGAAATTACTCTAATACCACTTGTTAGGAACCTGTTGGCATCCATGCCACATTGTTTCTTTTATGAGAAATTTCGCTATGTAGTAATCTCTCCTTCCCTGAAACTCTTCTTTTTCAGAGTGTTTTCTTCTTTTCCATGATTTGTCGTCGAGATTTGTTGACTGCACTCAAGGACTGGTGCAGTCCTCCCTTTTCACTCATCATGTAGGGTCTTTCTCCGAGTTCTTACGGCAGGGTCCAAGTAAATTCATGGTTTTTGATAGGCGAGAGTTGTTTCACATCAGTGCTTCAGCTGAAAACTCATTTCGGCCTCAAAAACGGCAATGAAAACTGGTTAAGTTGGCCAGCGCAATTTGATTTCGGAGCAAGAATGGAGCGCAAGCCCATTTCGGGCTGGAAAACATCCGAAACCAAGTGGGGCCCAGTTCCTTTTCGCCCTAACTTAAAAACGCAATCCCATTTCGGGCCTAGTATGGGCGAAAGCGCCTTTGAATTTTCTCAAAATTATTGCAAATTTGCTTTAAACAGTGTGGGGCCCAAGCGCTTTCGCCTCAAATCAAGAGCGCAACTCAATTTCGGGGCAAAAAGTGGCGAGAGCACCTTTTTTGTCTTTTTCTAAAGTCAGCGCAATGCAGTTTCGGAGAAGGTTGCAAGTGGGGCCCAATTCCTTTTCGCCTGGATTCAACAACGCAAGCCCATTTCAGGCTAGAAAAAACGAAACTCAAGTGGGGCCCAAGTGCTTTCGCCCCCACTTGAGAGTGCAAGCTCTTTTCGGAGCTTGTATGGGTGAAACACAAATGGGGCCCACATCAATGAAGCTCCTCTTCTCAGTCAAACTCTCCTGCTTCAGCAAAAATTCTCCAAAAATGTTTTTCAACTAGAAATTGAGTCATCGCTCACAAACATCTACATCATTGACCCTCTTGCATCATAAAGGCTCTGCAATGTCACAGAAGTTTATGGTGAATCATGTAACTCTAGTGTGCACTAGCTCCCTCCCACTAATGAATTGCCTCCAAAGGTTAAGGACCCATGCATGGTTGTATATGAATTTTGTAATAGCCCTAGACTTGTACAACCTCTAACACCCAAGGTAATTTCCCAATGTCTTTGAGGAGCAAATCAATACAATGGGCTGCACATAGGGGCCAAAAAATGGTGGGGAATCTCTCTTTCAAAATATTACCAACTGCTACATGCACTACTACATTGTCCATGATGACTTAGACAACACTTTTTCCTAACCTCCATCACAACCTCCCTTAACAACCCTAAATACATTTTGACACTCTTAACTTGTGTCAATGCACCCACTGACTTGAGAAATGCAATTCCTTTTGCAGAAGCAACCAAAAATTTAATTAAGGTTCTTTCCCTCCCATCGGTCCACTCATTAGACATGACAGTGCAACCATTCTTACTCCACACCTTGCGCTGGTCCTCAAGCACCCTAAATGTCATCCATGAATTCACGAAAAAGAGGGCCCTTAATGTCATCATAATTTGGCAGCTTAAATCTTGCACTGCAACTTGTGATGGCATCTATCATGCCTTGCCAATATGGATACTTTGCCATATTGAAGGGAAGGTTCGAAAAATACCAAAAACTACCAACGGCCTTCCTCTCTACCCTATGCCTCTCCTGATTAAACGTGACCATACCCTGAGGCGTTGGTTGTGGCCTTGGCATGGAACATTTCGCAAAATAGGACTCATTCGTCCCACTCCCTAGGTGTGCAATTGATGGACTCAAACTCTCATGGTGAAATCAGCTAAAGGTGCTACTTGGATAGTTTGTATCTATATGAGTTCAAGAAGGGGGGTTGAAATGGCCTCACTTTGTCTTCATCTCAACTGCTGATGCTGACTTCTGTCGGTCAGGACTGTACTTGCAACATGGTGTCCCTGAAGGCGGTACAGCTACGTGGCAACGCGTTGGGTCAAATCTTTGGTCAGCAGGAATGCGGGTAGGTGCGGCAAATGGCACTTCACATCGACTTAAATGGTGACAGTTGGCGCTGGTAGTGCAGCCCATGCTTTGTCCTTATCTCGGTCAAGTCTTGGCTAGAATCTCGAAGGTGGATATTTGTCCGATGTTGATGTATGACACGTGTCTGCCTTGAAAGGTAGTTTATCCAACTTCGCCCAGGATTCGAGCGCTACCGGGTTGCGCAGGTAGAAAACAGCGCAGTTGGAAGGGTCATTTTGCCTTAGTATTTTCTGAGTTAGCTTCCCCAACTGCGCACCGGTCAAAGGGCGCACTCCGACTTCGTTGCGAAGTTGGGTGTCGCACCGATGCTCTGCTGTCTTCTTTCGCTGCTCGGAAAAGGGACGCACCCCGACTTCGCTGCGAAGTCGGGTGTCGCCCCAGCACTTAGCTGTTTTTCTGCCAGACTGCTTCCCTAGTGCGCCCAGGAAGAAGGGCGCACCCCGACTTCGCTGCGAAGTCGGGTTGCGCCCTTGACACTTAGTCAGATTTTGCTTTGATCCTGCCTGCTTGCGCACTTCGGGTTCCTTACTGCGCTCCAACTGAGGGGCGCACTCCGACTTCGCAGTGAAGTCCGGTGTCGCCCCAACACTTAGAATTTTTCGGGGAACACCTCTGTTCTGGAAACTTTACTGGGGGAAGAAGGGGAACAGAAGAAGGGGGAATGAAATTGCAAGGAAGAGGGAGAAAAGGAGAAATGAAGGAAGGGGAAAATGAGGAGAAGGAAAGGGAAAGAGCAGCTCACTTATAGAAACCAAAAACATGGCACCCCGTGCAAAATGTGGCAACAATTACCTTATCAAACAACTCTAAATACAAAATTTAGGCGTATGAATAACCACTCACTTACTGAGCATTCTGAAAATATTAAATCAGCGTATTTTTGTATCTTTCTAGTTATGTCACTCTATAGGTGAAGTTTAACACTATATCCAAATATTAATATCTTATTTGTTTTTTAAATATTTTGTTAAATGGTATGGGGTGATATGTTATACTTGGCAAAATGGAGTATATTACATGGGATGTGTTATGAGAAGAGTTTGAAATAACCAAATAAGATGCCTCAACTAAATTCTAGAGTTTTATACACCTAACTATGATAATGGCAATCCCATCTTCCCTATCTTTTCTTAAGTTAAGACTTACCTTTGACATATGCCAGTAAAACTATCCATTAGCTTGTTAAGGTTAAATAATGCAAGTTCTAATACATATGAGTGTTACAAGGGAATCAAAAAAGACAAGACAAATGAATAGAAAGCTAAAACCCTCAAATAAAAGAGAAAATTCTATAGTCCTGATCATGACAACAGAAGTTAATATGAATGCATCTCTGTTCTTGCAATCCATGACTAAAGAAAATTTTATATAAGTTTGGTGAGAAATCATACTTATGAATAAGTCTCGATATGCTCATAATATTGTGGAAACTTTCCTTGTGGTCCTCCAAAGGATTCTTGCCATTCGTGTAGTAGGACCACTATTTTTTCTTGGACCTCTAAATCCGGCTACACAAACAAATATTCAATTCAGAAAATTGATGAATCCTCAAAGAGATACTAAATTTTCAAAGAAACATTAGTGTTATTCTGATGTACATCCTCTGCTTCTATGATTTAATATTTGACACATCGTCCCAAACTAAAAACCTTTTACAAGGAACATGCATTTCCCAAACAAAAAAACATTTACAAGGAGCATGCATTTCCCAAACAAAAAAAACATATATAAGAAAAAAAAAGACTTAAGTATACCTTTTTCTTCACAATCTTCACCATTTCATATAGAATCCTCTCTCAATTACTTGTGACTGAATTTTATCACCACAACTTTTTATCAATGTCTCTAACAACTGAAAACACAGATGATGCCATATCAAATTCAAACATTTCATGGAAAAGCCTGCCCTAAGTTTTAGGTGAGATAAAATGATAGCATTCATATTGTTGGAACAAAATTGAAAACAACTGTTTCTTCTCTAATGACATGAATCACTCCTACTGAATCAAAATAAAAAAAGGAGAAATGCATATAAATAGTCTGTAAAACAGATCTGTGTAGCTTCACCTTAAGAAATCCTGAAAATAGTGAGGAACTTGAGCATAGATTTTCTGCTGCATATAACAGAATATGTTTATGAATGTAAAGGCCATACTACCTATTACTAGAAATATCTTTATGCAAAACACAATCAAACGAAGAGGAAAATGTCCTTTAAAAGGCCCAAAATTGTAAAAATGGAATTTGCATGGTGAGTTTATGAATGAGCCTTGATTCTCATTCAACTGTCTTTGAAAAATGGTGGAGCATCACAAATCTAAATTAGACAAGTATATGATATGTTTGCGCAGGTGCATATGCAAATAACGTTTATATGTTTGTCCAGAGGAAGTCATAAAAAACAATTTTACAAAAAGTCATTGAAGAATCCATTGCATAGAAATTTGAAGACTGTAAATTGGTTCTATGAAATGTCAAAAGTAGTACTGTGGGAAGAATAACCAAAACCCCCAAAGAGCATTTTCTGTGGTGATCTTTGCTTCTAAATTGGCATTTATTTCCTTCTTTTGCATACCAAATTTTGGTTTTTTATTTTATTTTGTTTTCTTTCCAATCCCTTTTTCCTTGATTTCACTTCCAGTCATCATAATCATTTAGCTCTCATTCTTCTTGCTGTTTTGTTATTTGATTTCTTCTTCTTGAGCATTACCTCCATTGCTGCCTTTGTTTAGTTCTGTTGTGGCTGATCCACAACACACCCCAAAATTGGGGACCCACCCTTTTTGCATGCTTTCAAAGAAGACCACAGTGGCCCAGATGCTAAAAATCAAGGAAAAAAGAAGAATATCACAAAAGAGAAGAAGTGTCGCGATATCGCGACATGTTGCTCCGTCGCGACCAGAAATGAAAAGTTGTCGCGATATCGCGACATGTTGCTCCGTCGCGGCCGAAAATGAAAAGTTGTCGCGATATCGCGACATGTTGCTCCGTCGCGGCCGAAAATGAAAAGTTGTCGCGATATCGCGACATGTTGCTCCGTCGCGGCCGAAAATGAAAAGTTGTCGCGATATCGCGACATGTCACGTTTTCGCGGCCCAGACAAGCGAAATGCAGTGGAACGGAAAAGGTGTCGCGATTTCACGACATGTCGCGTTTTCGCGGCTAGGAGCAGCAGAATGCATCATGAAGAGAAAATGTCGCGATATCACGTGTTGTGAAATCGCGGGTCATAGAAGAGAGAGAAAGACAAAATGGAAAATTGTCGCGAAATCGCGACATGTCACAAAATCGCGGTCAAACCAGTCAAACAGGGCAAGGCACTAAAGTTGTCGCGATATCGCGACATGTCGCGTTTTCGCGACCTGAAGCAGCAAGACATGCCAAATGAAAAGATGTCGCGATTTCGCGACAGAAAGCAGCCAAGTGGTACAAAGATGAAAAGCGTCGCGATTTCGCGACAGAAAGCAGACAAGTGGTACGGAAAGAGAAAGCGTCGCGATTTCGTGACAGGAAGCAGCCAAGGGGTACGAAGATGAAAGGCGTCGCGATTTCGCGACAGAAAGCTGCCAAAGTGAACGGAATGAAAAGGCGTCGCGATTTCGCGACAGAAAGCTGCCAAAGTGAACGGAATGAAAAGGTGTCGCGATTTCGCGACAGAAAGCAGTGAGACAGCCCGGAATGAAAAGGCGTCGCGATTTCGCGACAGAAAGCTACCAAAGTGAACAGAATGAAAAAGTGTCGCGATTTCGCGACATGTCGCGTTTTCGCGGCCAGTAAAGCAAAACACAGCGAAAGAGAAAAACGTCGCGATTTCGCGACAGGTTGCATCTGCACAACCCGAAAGAGAAAAACGTCACGATTTCGCGACAGGTTGCATTTGCTCGACTGTTGACATAAAAATGTCACGATTTCGTGACATGTCTCATTTTCGCGGCGCATGAAGGCGGACAAGGCTGTTGACAGAAAAATGTCGCGATATCGCGACATGTCTCGTTTTCGCGATACAGGTAGAGGGGCAAAGCGGCATACATAAAAACGTCGCGATATCGCGACATGCTATTTTTGGTCGCGATTTACAGGGGACAGTTACGGAACATGCAGAGAAATGCGGAACACGTGGCATAAAGGTGTAAGGGCTACAAAGCGTTACAGTTCATAGAGAAAATCAAGCGTCTCGATGTCGAACATAAATTCAAAGACAACGAAGAGGCGGGGAAGGTGAAACGAGGCGATCTGGGAAATGAAACGAAGCGCCGCAGGGCGAAGCAGAGAGCATTTCCAGAAAGTATAAAAACAGAAGCACAGATTGGTACAGGGGTCGAAAACCGCTGCAAGCAGGGTTGCAGAGCTAGAGTTGAGAAGGCCATTACGGGCCCGTTTGAGCTGTTTCTCTTCCACGATCGGTTTGGAAAAACGAGACATTCTGCTATTGTAACATGACATATTTTTAATGCAGAAGTATTCAGAAATTTGCATCTCATTGGCAAGAAAGAAGGAGATCTTCTGTGCATGCTATGGATTTAATGTTTATTCTTTCACTTTCTTTTAGATTTCGGATTTGTAGATAATGTTAAATACCACCTTTGTGGGTTACATTAGGCGAATATTTGAAATCTAAGCTTTATTTCGTACCCTAGGAACTAGCACTTAGTCTATGGGGATTATGCATGTCATGCAGGTCCAATAGGTTAGGTTGCATGCATGGAAACCTCATATCTTCGGTTTTGTCGGAACAGGATAGCATCAAACTGAATGCAATTTCATTTTCATTTTTCTTTTTGCATTTTATTTTCATTTTTTTGCACTTTATTTTCAGAAGCTCCAACTTTATTTTAATTCTCAGGCATTAAAATAAAAAATTAAAAAACTTCAAAATCCAAAATAGAGAATTTCCATTTCAGGGCCAGAGTTTCATTTTCAATTTTATTTTTCATTCATGAGCCGATGATGACATTCCCTTCATGAAAATTCCAATTTCATTGAAGGAGTTCTGTTTTATGGCATTTTATCAATTTCCACTTTGAAGTTACAACATGGTCATATAGGGACCAAATCACATTTGCTTTATTCGGGTTCAACGAACAATCATTAAAGTTTCACAGTAAAATAAACCAACATTGCCCCTTGTTTTCAATTACTTGCAACCACTAAGGTGTTCCAAGCATTTTAATTGAATATCTTTATTTGAGATTATTAATACACAGATGTAAAATGCTAATATAGCGGAGACCTTGGAGAAGTCATTTGTTTGATTTCTTTGCAAGAGAGGATTTAGAACCCAAATCCTATCGGAGAGTGTGTTTTCACAATCGGGTGAAAATACCACTCAACAGATTGGCGCTAGAAGGAGGGTTGGATGGGTTTATTTTAGTGAGATTTAAATTTTTTTGCTGTTGTTTTTTGTTGGCGCTAGAAGGAGGGCATGAAAAGGTTTATTTTATCGTGATTTTAGATGCTACGGGTTTATAATTGTTTAAGAGCTTTACATTGCTAAATATTTCAAGTCCATTTGATTAGCATCTTCGGCCTCCTCTAACACCACTCAACAGATTGGCGCTAGAAGGAGGGCCTGAACGGGTTTATTTTAGTGTGATTTAAATTTAAATTTTTGTATGCTTTAGTCCTCTAACACTCAGTAGATTGTTAAAAGGACGGCCTGAATTGGTTTACTTTATTCTATTTTTAAGCAATTCAGGTATGTTGTATATTATTCTAACGCTTTTCTGATTGTTCATACAGAAATAATGTGATTTGATTTAATTTTGAAAATTTTGGTCTTGACTAATGAAGTGTTGTTTCCATACAGTTACTTTCATTTGATTTTAATGAATACATCTCTTAGTTGATGCTAACTTGATTTTTTTTATACATTGCAGGTTGAATATTCAACAGATTTGGTTCTAAAGTTACATTTTGAGTTTCACTAATGGCAACACTTGAGGAGCAAATGGTATCCCTAAGAGCTGAAATAGCATCTCTAAGAGAAAGAATGGTATCTACAATGGAGGATCATTATAAGGGTTTGTCTATACATGTGATACCCTATCATATTCCTAAAATGTTATTGGATTTTTTACGGTGTTTTAATCAAGAGGTGCCACTAGGATACTTGCAAAAACTGCATGTCTACAAGAATACATTATGTCAATTCCAGATTTTCTATGAGGAGGTAGCTTGTAAGTTATTTGCATACATTTTGGATGATAAACCATTCTTTTGGTATAGCCAACTACCCATGGAGGTTAGGACTTCTTGGATACAACTAGAAGCAGCCTATCTTTATCATTTTGGTAATCAGGTTGACTTAGAAATCTTGAAAAATCAGTTTACCTCCATATGTAAGGAGCCTAATGAATCCTTGAGTCAATTCAATGGAAGATTTCGTGAGTTGCACTCCCAAATGTGGGAAAATTTTAACACATTAGAAGAGGAAGCCATGGAAGTATACCTAGGAGCCATACACCCCACACTTGCTTCACTCATTGAGGAAAAAATGGGTGGCTTGTCTCTAGAGAAAATCCATGAGATCTTAGAAGAGATAGAACGACAAGGTCTTGAAGAAGAAAAGGCACAACATGTTCACATAAGAGATTGTCCTTCTAAAGATATTGATGCCAACCTACACCAACCATCAAATATAGCACCCTCCACTCCAATGATATCTAAGGTAAATGATCAAGGGGATGAATTTGAATATCCAAATCTTACAACCACCTTAGATGTAGTCCACGAGGAGGTGCAAATTGCTAAACCAACATCCGCTAGTGAGGATTATGCAGAAATGATCTCATTCATAGAGATACACGATTATTCGGATGAAGGGGTTCTAAATTCAACAATGTTTGATATATGTGATAGGACGGAACCCACCATAGAATTGAATGAAGTGGTTGAAAGTGAAATTGGAAGAAAACCAATAAATGAATTTGAAGACATGATAGAGTTTCACCACTTGTTCTTGGAAGATACTATTGATGAGATGTGTAAAATTAACGATCAAGAAATTCTTCACCCTCCAAATTATGATAAAATTGAATCATGGGTTACTAATTTGGACAATGATAGCCTTACAAATTTGAATTCAAGAAATGACCCACTTTTGGAAATAATTGAACCATCTAAGGAAGGTGAAGATGAATTTGATGAGAAACACATTGATGAATTGGAAGATGTTGAAGAAGTAGTTGAACGTCACCACTTGATTTTGAAAGATGATTATTATGATGCTTGGAAGAAGTGGGAAGACTTCACTCACTCCAAAACTACTAATGAAACTTGTGTGCCAATTGATATACAGGACAACATAATCGCCTACTCAAAGGAAGATATTACAACTCCTGTACAATTTGAGGATGTTTTGGAAGAGAGTTTCAAATCTCATCAAATTTTGGAAGATTATAATGATCCTATTACCAAGGACAAAGAAGAAAGTGAATTGATGAATGAATCAAAAGATCATGTCACAAATACCATGGAGTTTCATCCCACAAATTTGGAAGATAATTTTTATAATGGTTGGGGGAGATATGATAATGCATTCTTTTCTCACACCCTTATAGATGAAACTCATATTTCACTTGATATGCAGGATGTTGAAACTTCTACATCATACGAAGACCCCACATTCACAAGATTTGAGAAGGTTGCAAAATTTGATCATGTTGAATATAAATTCATTGAAGATGTGGATGCAAGTTTGCATGATGATTTTGAGGATTCAAATGAAGAGATACCATGGATAGTGAACAAAGAATTGGAACCAAATGACAAAGAGATTGATCAATTGGAAGCAACTCAAATAAGTGATCATCAAGATGAGTTACTTGGACATACACTTTGACCAAAAACATTTGAAGGTTGAAAAGGATGGCCATGTTTTCAATTGGGTGCCTAATTTTGGTATGTTTGATGAACAAGTAATCAATGAAGAGTATGAAGACCATGAGGTAAAAGAGGGAATTACAAATCCCCATCAAATTTTGGTAAATAAAAATGTTCAAAAGGTAGAGTCTAACCTTTTGTGTTCAAGCATCCAAAATTTAGGTGAAAATTTGCATGACCATATTTTGAATTTGAATGATGTTTATGATGAAATGTCGTTAAAGGTGAATGAAAAACAAGGTATGATTTCTAATCACACCTTTGATAACATTGTTTTAATGAATGAAAAGGAAGTTGATGCACTTGAATTGTTAAATAAAATTCATCAACAATTACTAATTGAATCTAGGGTAAAAACTTTTAATGATCCTAATTTAGTAAATATCCTAGATGCTTGCAAATTGTTACACAAATTTGATTGGCCTACAAATTTGGAAAATGATTTGGCTTTGAAATTTGTAGAAATAGGCTCCTACTTACAAAATTGCATATTTGAAAAAGATAGCCTAATTCTAAATCAAGGATTGAGTTTTGAAATGGAAGTTTTAGAGAATAGACAAGATAAAATTGAATATCATTTATTGTCTAATCATTTTAGTAATTTGATGCTCACCTATGAGAGTACTAATGGAACTAAATCTAATTGGTGGGGTGAGCAAGGGAAGTTGAAGTTTGTTGCATGGTTTGGTCTAGTCTTGTTTTTGTTGGATTCCTACAACACTTGGCATGCATATCACATTATATTTTTGTTGAAATGTTCTAATCATGTTTGGGATCCAGGAAAGTGATAATCCAAGCTTTGCATCATCTTGTATTATATTGTACATTTGTATATAGGTTTTGATTTTTGGTTTTGGTTTGTGTTTTCAAATTTTCATTTTTGGATTGCATTTTGGTTTTGGATTGAATAAGTTTTGATTTAAAGTTATGTGTTGGTCCTATGGACATGTTTGGTTTGTCTAAAAAAAAAAAAAAAGAGAAAAAGAAAAATTGAGATGTCAACTTATGCCTAAAATCAAGAGAATATGAAACATTGGAATTGTGTTGTAGAAAGCTCCACAAGTAACACAAACATTTTAAATAATATCGTTTGAAACTTGTGATGCATGAAGTTGTCAGTTTTACAAATTATGGCAACATAGGTGGTATACTCCATCCACAATTCAGAAAAGCAATGCATTCATATTACATTCCATTTTGCATATATATTCCATCTTAGTTGCATATCCATTTCCAATACAATCATTGAAAAGTGTCAAATCCTCTTAGGGTTATTCTATAACTTGAAACATATAAAAAAATCCTAAGGTTGGGAACTGATGCCCGAACTATCTTGAACCAAGCACGTTCTATGCACATTAAAGAAGATCTTGGGCAAAATGATCAAAACCATGCTTGGAAGAAAAGGTGAGGTGAAAAGAATATTTCATGTCTGTCCTATCATGCAACATTATCCTTAAAATAGTGGTTTTTACCACTCCCATAATGCTTAAAGCCTAAAATCAGAGTAGTAAGGATAGGTGAGTAGTAAGGATAGGGTTAAATCCTCATCGAACTTAGGTTGAGGATCCAACTCCCCAAAGCTCTGATTTGACCTTCATGGAGTAGTAAGGATAGGACATAATTCTCATCTCGCTTAGGTTGAGAATCCGATTCCCCAAAGCTTCCATTTTTCCCATTTCATCATAAATCTTGGATTGGAAGGATCGTACTACATGTCCTCTGCAAAGGATGGGTAGTCATCCCCAAGGTCCAAGAAACAAAAAATAAAATTAATATTTCCCATCTCATCTTAATATTGGATTGGAGGGATCGTACTACATGTCCCTAGCAAGGATGGGTAGTCATCCCAAAGGTCCAAGAAATAAAAAAAAAAGAGAAGAGAATGAATGAAGCCAAGTCATGGATTATGGGGTTAAGTATGCCCATGCGTGGCAGCATGTCTTGTCTAAAACAAGACCACTGACTGTTCAAATGGATAGACTAGCCTGACCATGTCATCCATAACCGGTTAAATCATTTTGTTCAAGATGAGGTAATGAACTCCAAATCAGAATAGTAAGGATAGGGTTAAATTCCCATCTCGCTTAGGTTGGGAATCCTATTCCCCAAAGTTCTGATTTCACTTACACTTGCACATGGGTTCAAGATGGTAGTGACACATAACCAACTTTGGGATCTAATAAATTAATTTAGTATACATATATTTATTGGGCCTTAAGAGGGTTTGACAGTTTTGATATGTTTGTTCATGATATTGGAAGGTTTGAGCCTTTGCAATGCAGGTTGTTATATCTTTAGCATCTTCATCATGCATCAAATCCTGCACAAATCATTCATAGCCTTGCATACAAATCATAAGTGAAACTGACAATGGAATGTTGATCAAGTTCAAGCGATAGGGAATGAAAACACATTGCACACACCGAGCTGATACTTAATGATTCTGATGTTTCATGTATTTCTGATCTATTGGTATTTGTTTATCTTTGATGTGTTGACGCTTGTATCTAAGCTTGTATATTTCAGGTTGGGTTCTCACCAAAATGCTCAAGAGCATTTGACAGCAGAGTCGCCATTTGTTGTGGCTGATCCACAACACACCCCAAAATTGGGGACCCACCCTTTTTGCATGCTTTCAAAGAAGACCACAGTGGCCCAGATGCTAAAAATCAAGGAAAAAAGAAGAATATCACAAAAGAGAAGAAGTGTCGCGATATCGTGACATGTTGCTCCGTCGCGGCCGAAAATGAAAAGTTGTCGCGATATCGCGACATGTTGCTCCGTCGGGCCGAAAATGAAAAGTTGTCGCGATATCGCGACGTGTTGCTCCGTCGCGGCCGAAAATGAAAAGTTGTCGCGATATCGCGACGTGTTGCTCCGTCGCGGCCGAAAATGAAAAGTTGTCGCGATATCGCGACGTGTCGCGTTTTCGCGGCCCAGACAAGCGAAATGCAGTGGAACGGAAAAGGTGTCGCGATTTCGCGACATGTCGCGTTTTCGCGGCTAGGAGCAGCAGAATGCATCATGAAGAGAAAATGTCGCGATATCGCGACGTGTTGTGAAATCACGGGTCATAGAAGAGAGAGAAAGACAGAATGGAAAATTGTCGCGATATCGCGACATGTCATGAAATCGCGGTCAAACCAGTCAAACAGGGCAAGGCACTAAAGTTGTCGCGATATCGCGACATGAAGCAGCAAGACATGCCAAATGAAAAGATGTCGCAATTTCGCGACAGAAAGCAACTAAGTGGTACAAAGATGAAAAGCGTCGCGATTTCGCGACAGAAAGCAGCCAAGTGGTACGGAAAGAGAAAGCGTCACGATTTCGCAACAGGAAGCAGCCAAGGGGTACGAAGATGAAAGGCGTCGCGATTTCGCGACAGAAAGCTGCCAAAGTGAAAGGAATGAAAAGGCGTCGTGATTTCGCGACAAAAAGCTGCCAAAGTGAACGGAATGAAAAGGTGTCACGATTTTGCGACAGAAAGCAGTGAGACAGCCCGAAATGAAAAGGCGTCGCGATTTCACGACAGAAAGCTGCCAAAGTGAACAGAATGAAAAAGTGTCACGATTTCGCGACATGTCAAGCAAAACACAGCGAAATAGAGAAAAACACAGCGAAAGAGAAAAACGTCGCGATTTCGCGACAGGTTGCATCTGCGCAACCCGAAAGAGAAAAACGTCATGATTTCGCGACAGGTTGCATTTGCTCGGCCGTTGACATAAAAATGTCGCGATTTCGCGACATGTCTCATTTTCGTGGTGCATGAAGGCGGACAAGGCTGTTGACAGAAAAATGTCGCGATATCGCGACATGTCTTGTTTTCGCGATACAGGTAGAGGGGCAAAGTGGCATACATAAAAACGTCGCGATATCGCGACATGCTATTTTTGGTCGCGATTTACAGGGGACAGTTACGGAACATGCAGAGAAATGCGGAACACGTGGCATAAAGGTGTAAGGGCTACAGAAGCGTTACGGTTCACAAAGAAGATCAAGCGTCTCGATGTCGAACATAAAGTCAAAGACAACGAAAAGGCGAGGAAGGTGAAACGAAGCGATCTGGGAGATGAAATGCAGTGTCGCAGGACGAAGCAGAGAGCATCGCCAGAAAGTATAAAAACAGAAGCACAGATTGGTATAGGGGTCGAAAACCGCTGCAAGCAGGGTTGCAGAGCTAGAGTTGAGAAGGCCATTCTGGGCCTGTTTGAGATGTTTCTCTTCCACAGACTGGTTAGGAAAAACCAAACATTCTACTATTGTAACATGACATACTTTTAATGCAGAAGTATTCAGAAATTTGCATCTCATTGGCAAGAAAGAAGGAGATCTTCGTGCATGCTATGGATTTAATGTTTATTCTTTCACTTTCTTTTAGATTTTGGATTTATAGATAATGTTAAATACCACCTTTGTGGGTTACATTAGGCGAATATTTGAAATCTAAGCTTTATTTCGTACCCTAGGAACTAGCACTTAGTCTATGGGGATTATGCATGTCATGCAGGTCCAATAGGTTAGGTTGCATGCATGGAAACTCATATCTTCGGTTTTGTCAGAATAGGACAGCATCAAACTGAATGCAATTTCATATTCTTTTTTCTTTTTGCATTTTACTTTCATTTTTCTGCACTTTATTTTCAGAAGCCCCAATTTTATTTTAATTTACAGGCATTAAAATAAAAAATTAAAAAACTTTAAAATCCAAAATAGAGAATTTCCATTTCAGGGCCAGAGTTTCATTTTCAATTTTATTTTTCATTCATGAGCCGATGATGACATTCCCTTCATGAAAATTCCAATTTCATTGAAGGGGTTCTGTTTTATGGCATTTCATCAAATTTACATTTTGAAGTTACAGCATTGTCATATAGGGACCAAATCACGTTTGCTTTATTCGGGTTCAACGAACAATCATTAAAGTTTCACGGTAAAATAAACCAACATTGCCCCTTGTTTTCGAGTTACTTGCAACCACTAAGGTATTCCAAGCATTTTAATTGAATATCTTTATTTGAGATTATTAATACACGGATGTAAAATGCTAATATAGCGGAGACCTTGGAGAAGTCATTTGTTTGATTTCTTTGCAAGAGAGGATTTAGAACCCAAATCCTATCGGAGAGTGTGTTTTCACAATCGGGTGAAAATACCATTCAACAAGTTCATTGCTGATAGTACTCCTGTTCATAGTCATTTGCTTGATTCTTGCTTGTTTACTAATGCTGTCCATTATGTCTTCATTGCTTTTGACCATCCATTTGTATCATATTCGTCTTCAGATTTAGCTTTAACTCGGTTGGATCCAACCCCCTTGATCATTGTTCTATGTTCCTCATCTCTTTCTCTACTCTTGCTAAACTATGGCAAGGTAATCATTGCTATTGATGTTTAGCTTGATTGTCCTCATGACCCATTGAAATTTTTCATTATCTGATCTGGGATCACACAACTTACAGCTGATGCCAACTCATCACAGAGATTTATTTCTCTGCTTTCATTATAAAATAAATTTATTGCCTGTGGCTGAAATTAATGAGGAGTTTGCTCATATCTGCAGAGGTGTGGTCATTTGACAAATGAAAGTATTCAAACAATTGCTTGAACTGAAAATAAACAACAGGGAAAATCAGGATAACAAACACAAGAACATATAAACACCAAATATCATGTGGAGAATATAGTGACACAATTACATGGCAAACATGCATCCCTAGTTGGACTAAATATAACTTTGGACTCTATTCATGGAATCCATTACAATCCCCTTATATCATACTTTGTTAATTATATTTGCTTCAACCTACTGATCTCTCATTCAAGCTTTAAACCTATTTTTGTTGGTAAGTTTCAGCAGCAGAAATCCAATTACTCTTCTTCTCTTCAACTTTGAATTGTTCAGGCCTGTTTTGGGTGCTCCCTCAACTCCCAGAAGTCACTTCAGCTTCTGGAAAACCTGGGGGGATGATCTAGGCATATATTCCTGTCTTCCAAAGTTTAAAAGATACAATCCACAATCTCTCAATGTCCCGAACCACAGGTTTTGGAATACAGGTAGCTCAAACAGAGGGTTTACTTTCTTGGCTAGTTTGACCTGGTTACTTAAGGTCCTTTAACCTGTGACTAAGTGAGGACGTTGTACTCCATAGCATGTTCCTCATTGAATCTCATCGCATCTCAATCCCATATGCAAAAGCTTTGGCTGAAAAACTGTTCTCACATATACCAGCATTGGAAGGTGTCACTGTCATTTGATCATTCCTTCAGCATTCTTCATCAATGTCATGCCACACTGATCAGCATGTGCCTTGCAAAGTATGAAATCCTTTATGGATTATTATCAATGGTGTACTTACCCTGCTTGATTATTGTTAATCATCATATTCTTGCTATCTTCCTAGTACCTCTATATTGATCAGTTTATTTGTTATTGGCATCTCATAAACAGCTATATGTACCTCAAGCTTACCTTATAATTGTAGCATTAAGGTGAGAACCAACATTTTTTATTGTTGTTACAAAGCTAAACAACTAAAAGGCTTTATAGACAACGTGTCTTTGCAACAATACCAATGCAGCAAAAGCTGATAATTATATGTGATTGCAAGGTGCCGAATGTCACCAAAAATACAAATAAAAAGTTTTGCTTGGCCTTTTTGAATTTAATTTTTTTGGTTTTTTGAGTTGTTTGCTTTTAAATTCTCATTTTGTAATCAAATTGAACACTACTCCTACTTCACATATGTCTTCTTCTCTAGAGGATAGAGTATGCAATCTTTGCTGTATTCAGGAGGTGGAAAGTAAAGAAAAATTTATCTTTAGGTGTCCTGTTTATGACGAGATTCAAGGGAGGTACTATTGCTTGCATAGAGACTTAGGTGCATCGCTTGCCATCTTTTCTAGCTATCTTGATCAAAGATGCTTGACTCTTTACATCAGGGAAGCTATCACTCTTTGTTGTTAGCTATAATAGGGAAGACAAACTACTACTCAACTAATCACCTTATTCTTTCACTATATCTCTACAAAGAGTAATAAGTGCTCATTTGAAGCTACAACTATCCAAAACGTTAATGACAGATTTGTGTGCCCTTGTCTGCATACCAGAGTGGCTACTAGGGCTTTAGTTTTTTCTTCTTGTTTGCGATAGGACAAAAGTGGAGTTCTTTGGTGTCAAGTTTTGGCCACCCCTCATCCACCGAGGAGTTCTCGACAGGTACAACTTATTGATTTCTTGTCCTCTTCTATTGGTTCCACAACCATGGATGCCAAAAGAGTCTTGAGGGGTCAAAATCCATGTCCTCCTAGGATTATCCAACCAGGCCCTCTTAGTCTTGGACATTCTCTTGGGAGCATCATTAGATGCTATGTTGGCCCTTTCGGTATGGTGACAACAACAACTACGCTTCTACTTTACATGCCACTATAGATTAATTTTGACGCTTTGATCCACCAGAGCTCCTTCTCTCTTTGTTGTACCTCGACTTGTAACTCTCTCCTAATCATTACTTTTAGCATGTTAGGGTTTATCCATTTTGGGTAACCCTTGAGGCTATAATTTTATGCTATAAAGTTGTTCCACTTTAAAGTAGTTTACACTAGATTCTTTACTCTAGTTTAGATTATTTTTGTAGTACTTCGTGGTTATTACAATGCAGTTTAATTTGTAACAGCTCTTTTCAATGAGTCTCATTGGCCTCCTTTGGCCATTTGTAGACATTAAAGTTATCTTATCTACCAGGCCTTCCCCACACATAGGACAAGGTAGGAAACATTGATCATGCATACCATAGTTACGAAACTCCGCAAGTTTTTCAAAAACTCGTTGAGTCCACGACTGGGTCAGCCCTCCTAGTTTTTTTTTACTTGCCTGGATGAGTTTTTCTAAACTTGCCGAGTTTTTTTTTGTTTTTTTTAATGGTAAGTTTGTTTTTAAACTCGCAAGTCCGAGAAAAAAACTCAGCTGCGGCGACAAAAATAAAGAGAAACAACATCAAATTTGTTTTCTAAATTGGCCTTATTTTTGTTGTTTTCACTTGCAAAGAGAGCAAAGAAAAGGTGAAATCAGATCCAAAAAACACTCATTTGCATTCTAAACCCAAAATTTTCCTAGTTTTCAAGAATCTAACAGCTACCTAGTAGTTACATTTGAGGTGAAAAACCAAGAACCAAAAGGAAGGCTAATGCCACAAGACCCACCTGATTACAAAGGACCAAAGATGAAAAGAAAAGAAAAATTAGTCAGCAAAGAATAGGGATAAGGTCAAAGAAAATCAACAAATGGAAGTTGAGACCAAAAGGGCAGACAACATTAAGAGGAATCTAAACCAATCTTGTATGGAGTACAATGGCAATATGTCTCACCCCATGAAAAGTTTAACACCTTCAATAATCAAGAGCAAAATTTCTTTGCACTTCCCTGTAATATACATTCTCTAGAACATTCATCTAACCACTAGGCCTAGGAACAAATATATGATTCAAAATCCTAACCAACAAAGGAAACATTCACCATGTTTGAGGCAACTCTGTGTCAAGAATTAGACACAAAATATTGGAACAATACAGTGCTTGGGCCCTTTCACGATCCCAGTGAGATTTATAAGATGCACATAAAATAGCACAAGGCCTTGAAGAAGCACAAAAGGTCCTTGAGGTTTCTTTCTAAGGAAGACAAGTTGACTAATAATTGTGATATGTAGTTATACCATTTGAAGGATAATATACCATCCATATTCAGCCAGAAAATAGCATCAACCATATCCAATGTTGGTTTGAGCATTGCACCTATGTATGGCCACAAAACTAGAACGGGAGATAACATGACTAGAAGGATTTTCTAACAATAGCCACTAGCCCATATATAATTGTTGCCACATTTGGCACGGGGCACCATGTTTTCAGTTTTTGTAAGTAACCTGCTCTTTCCTTTCCTTTTTCCCTTTCTTCATCCCTCCCTTTCTTCCTCTTCCGTGCAGTTTTCATTCCTCTTCCTTCCTCCCTTTTCTTTCCCCCCAGTAGAGTTTCCAGAACAGAGGTGTTCCCTGAAAGTTTCTAAGTGTCAGGGCGCAACCCGACTTCGCAGCGAAGTCGGGGTGCGCCCTTCTTCCTGGGCGCACTTGGAGAACAGTATGGCAAAAAATAGACCAAGTGTCGGGGCGCAACCCGACTTCGCAAAGAAGTCGGAGTGCGCCCGCCTCTTAGTGCGCAGTCCGAACAGCGGTGGAAGACAGCAAGTGTCGGTGCGCAATCCGACTTCGCAGCGAAGTCGGAGTGCGCCCTCTGACCGGTGCGCAGTTGGGGAAGCAAGACCAAAAAATGCCTAAGGCAAGATGACCCTCCCCATCTGCGCTGTTTTCAACCTGCGCAATCCGGAAGCGCTCCAATCCCGGGCGAAGTTGGATAAACTGCCTTTCAAGGCAGCATGTGTCACTCATCAACATCTGACAAGTGTCCACTTCGAGATTCGAGCCGAGACATGACCGGGAAAAGGACAAAGCATGGGCTACACTATCTACGCCAGCTGCCACCATTTAAGTTGATGTAAAGTGCCATTTGCCGCACCTACCCGCATTCCTGTTGACCAAAGGTTTGACCCGACATACCGCCACATAGCTATACAGCCTTCAGGGAGACCATGCCGCGAGTACAGTCCTGCCCGACAGAAGTCAGCATCAGTAGCTCCTCAGCCGCTCGTGTCAGCTATTGTCTTGTCTGGGATTTTGTACCCATGAATGTAATCGGGGGAACTTGGGCTATAAATAGCCTACTCGTCTTCATTGTAAAGGGTGGAAGGGGAATATATTGCTAGGGAACAATTGTAGCTGTGCGTTTGCCTCTAATACAAGCATACACTTGGCTCTACTTACTGTCTTTTATCTTGTATGCTGCCTCTCCTTGTCATTTCTACCTCATGTTTCTTGTGTCATTGCTTGCTATTGTACTGAACTCTGGACTCTGGCATTTGGTGATCAAGTATTCCCGGAATGCATAGAAAGAGGATACATAGGACGAATGATGGCTGTAGTTTCGACGTATGTTTGTAGATGAATGTTGTTAGTAGTGGTGATTGATTCGTTGTCGTCGTTGCTTATTCCCCCCACCAACTCCAATCTCATTTGGATTCTCTTTCTACACTTTTATCTCTTTCCTCGCACTCTTATCTTACACTAAAAACCCTACAGGAAGCCGGCCTTCTCCGGAGATTGGCACGGAAGGCATTCCTTCCTTCTGGCCTTTCAATCCGGTGGGCGAATCTGGGCGCAATAACAAAAAATCCTTTCCTCATGGCAGATTCGTAACCAACAGTTTCTCTGGCACGCCCGGTGGGACATGGTAGTTTCCCACCCCCCAAACAGAATCAAAGCACGAGTGCTCGTTTCATTGCTGTTAAAAATTAGAGCACCTGGCGACTTTGCACGTACCTGAATACTATCTGAGTCCGTAAAGACCGGTCCTAATGCCTTCATGCAAACGAGAAGGTGGCGAGCAAGGAATCCGGGAAACCCGCCTGACTTTTATGAAATTGACATTGACGCTCCAGGCGAGCGCGTCAGGCTGGTTGATTACCAAGCTCGCGTCGAAGAAATTCAAGAGGCCGAGGCTGAAATTCAAGAAGTTGAGGCCGAAGAAGAATCTACATCTTCGGACAGTTCCGACACCGAGTACACTACTGGGTCAGAAGAAGACATGGCTGCTCAGCAGAACGATGATGACCTCTTCCCGGCGGTGGACTCTACGGGTCCCTTGGCCCTAGTCGGACAGCAAGTTGTGCCCCCTGCTGCCTTAAAGTCTATCCCTACGTATGACGGCTATGGCAAGACTGCGTATGAACACATCCAGGACATTCTAGCCCTGGCTGCGCTACATTCCATCACTGACGAAGGTGTGAAGACCCGTCTGCTGGCTCTTTCCCTCAGGGGAAAGCTTCTCTACTGGTGGATATCATCGCCAGAGGGATCCATCACGGGGTGGCGTCGGCTAGCCGGCAGGCTCGTGAAAGGATGCAACGAGTCTGCCGATCCCTCTTCTTTCTTGCATCAATTCCAAAGCATACGACACCCCCAAGAGGAGGTGTCAGACTTCAACATCAGGTTTGCGAGGTCTTGGAAACGAGTGCCTCGCGAACTCAGACCTTCAGCAGGTCAGGCCGCCTACTACTACTTGAGGTCTCAGACATTTGCCTGCTGCTGAAGGTAGCCAGAATCGACACGTTCCCTGCTCTGTATGAGGCTGCCCAACAAGCTGAAATGGATATAATTTCCATCGGCAGACTTCCGCACAGAGTACAACCACCTATTTACCCTGATTTTCCCCGATCTCAGTATCCATCAGCTTCCAATTCAGTGTCGTCCACTTCAGGACAGCAACCCCAGCAGCAATGGAATCCGGCGCCGGTCGTAAATCCTTACGGCCCACCACAGATACATTATCCTAACCCTCCTCCTCCTCCGCATTTTTCGGCGCTCCCTGCTCCCCCGCAGTATGCACAATATTCTTCACCTCCTCCATTGGCTGCATTACCTCCCCCAGCTCAATTGCCACCGCCTCCTGACAACGATATTCAGAATAAAATCCTCCAAGAGGTACGGGCTCTAGCCTCTGGGTATCACACCATGTCCAACGACATGACCATCCTGAAGAAGAAACAGGTCTAGATGGACCTTGCTCCAAGGAGGCCATATCCGCCCCCGACATTGACGAAAGACAGGACCCCTGAGCAACAACTGCAAAGGCGGCCTCCTCCGAGGAATGCTGCCATTGAAGACCAACCTGGTACTTCTGACCAGGTCAACTGGTGCACCACGTGCAATGACCCGCATGCGGAAGAGGACTGTACACTGCACCAACACTACCTCCAGACCTTGGCCGGCAGCGCCATAGAGGACGAAGAACTCTACATGATCCTGGGCGATGAAAGTAACTTCGCCGTCCCAGAGCAAGACCCGTTGCCTCCGCCTACCAAGGAAGACAGAAAGTCTGTTGAAGCCGCTGCAAAGCCCCTGAAAGTATACGCCCGAAGAGAGAAGGCACAACCTGCTGGGCTACCACCTGATAAGAGGTTGTGGCCCTACACAGCCAAAGATAAGACTCCTTCGGCAAGGACTCCAGCAGTCAAGCCTCCCGTAGCGAAATCTCCCGCGCCTAAAGCTCCCGCTGCTCAGCCTCCAACTGAAACCAAATAACAAGCTCAGGAGAAGCTGAGATATCCGTCTCGAACCAAGAGACAGAGTTGAGGCCACTCAGCAGTACCGGACGAAGTATGAGCCGGCAAAAGAACAAGAAGGAGCTAGCACCTCGGGCTACAGCATAGTATACAAACTGAAGAGGACCCCCGCAAGAATCAACATGTATGATGCTCTTCAGCTACCAGGCCAGGTTGATCTGCTGCAAGAATCTCTGAAGATCATGAAGAATGGCAAGCAGATACAACCCGCCGTTCTGGTGCAACCTCTAACGGTCTCAGCCACTGGGAAGAACAGACCACCTCCCTTCTATCTGTCATTACGGATGCAAGGGTACATAGTACACAACTGTATGGTGGACTATGGCGCTTCCACGACTGTTATGCCGAGAGCCGTCTGCGACGAGATCGGGATGGAATACACAAGGAGTAGCCAAGGCGTGCTGCAACTGGACGGCACCCCTGTCAAGACAGTCGGTGTCATTAAAGACATCCCTATTCGGCTGCACAAAGCTCTCAACATCGTGGTAATCCAAGAGGTCGTAGTTGTCGACTTGGAACCCTACTTCGGCATGTCTCTCCAAGGAGTTCACTGCGAAGTTGGGAGGGTATCTGTCTCTGGACTACTCTCACATGGAAGTGCCCTTCAAAGGAAGAAGACTGAAGATTTACAATGAGAAGCCTTCCACTTTCTTAGTAGAGAAGATACCCGGAGAAGAGTCGCAGGACTGCATGGTTCAGCTGACGGAGGAAGAACTGGTAGTGGTGGACATGATAGAGCAAGCTCTTGAGCTGCTGCAAGTAGAAGATGAATTCTCCTTGCGGGACTTCAACGCCGTGATTGAAACTGAGCAAGGTTGCTACATTGTTGTTCAGCCTGAGAGGCTTGACAAGTCGGCCAAAAGAGAAGTAGGACCTGCACCTGAAAAGTTGTGGAAGCTTTTCTTTGACGGCGCACGATGCAAAAATGGCGCTGGTGCTGGTGTACTTTTGGTCTCTCCAACCGGGATCCAGAAGGACTACACCTACAGGCTGGCCTGGAGCTGTACCAACAACGCGGCGGAGTACGAAGCCCTGTGCTTGGGTTTGTGAAAAGCAAAGAGGCTGGGGATTAAGCATCTGCAGATCTTTGGCGATTCAGAGTTGGTGTGCCACCAGATTACGAATAAGTGCGCCTCCAAGAAGCACTATCTCAAGGCGTACAGTAATCGAGTCTGGGATCTGATGGAGTCTTTTGACTCGTTGAATGTCAAGGCTATATCGCGTGAGAAAAACAAGCATGCTGACATTCAGCGTCTGTTGGAGCCAGGTACGTTCCGGCTGATGACACTGTCCAGAAGCTGAAGCCGATTCGTACCATTTACAGGCCTTTTGTGCCTGATAAAGACACCCACTGGCAGGTGTTTGACTGTGACGAGGCGATCGTCACATTTTTGGTTAATGAAGCGTGTTCAATCGAAGGTAGAGACCCTGATGACGAGCAATATGAGGGGTTGATACAGCTGAAAAATAATCATGTCCCTAAAGGACTGATTACACTTGAGAGTCTCTTTGATCAGAATGACAGAGCGATATCACACCGGATCAAAACATTGACGACATCCTGTTGCGGTGCGTCAGAAAAACAGATCAACCCAGGATCCTCGGAGAATTTCACTCCGGGATGCCTGGGGGTCACCATTCTGCAAGGCCTACGGCCTTGAAAATAATCAGAGCTGGGTACTACTGGCCCACTCTATTTACAGACGCGCATGCGGTCTGTACGAAGTGTGATCAATGCCAGAGATTTGCTGTCAGGAACAGAAAAGCACCCCTGCCCCTTCAACCAATCCAAGCCGAGACTCCGTTCCAGCAATGGGGTCTAGACTTTATTGGGGTGATTACGCCGAACTCTGGATCCAGGCACAAGTTCATCCTTACCGCCACCGATTACTTCACACGGTGGGCAGAGGCGATCCCTACCAAGAACGCGGACCAGGAGACAGTCATTAGGTTCCTTGAGAGACTCATTACCCGTTTCGGGGTCCCTGAGTCAATAATAACGGACAATGGTCCAAGGTTCGCAGGCGCTGTACTCACGGAGTACACCAGCAAATACGGCATTTATCACAAAATGTCTTCCAATTACTACCCGCAGGGGAACGGTCTCGCAGAGTCCACCAACAAAAATCTGCTGAAAATCATCAGAAGGACGGTAGAGAAAAACAAGAGGACTTGGCACCTTCTCCTGGATCGGGCGCTGTGGGCGGACAAGATATCTTTCAAAAAGTCAATCAAGACGTCCCCCTATGCGCTCGTATATGGCAAAGAAGCAGTTCTGCCGACGCACATAGAAATTCCCGCTCTGTGGATGCTTGATGAAAAGAGAGGCAGCGGGAATCCAGTGGATGACAGACTTTGCCAACTGTTGCAGTTAGAGGAAGACAGAGAAAAAGCGTACCAAGCCTTCACCAAACACGCTGAAGCGACACAAGGCTGGTTCGCAAAAGGTACCACTGCCCGAATTTTCAAAGTCGGGGACCTGGTGCTAAAGTGGGACTCGCTAAAGGCGAAGCCGGGCAACCACGGCAAATTTGACGCCCTCTGGGAGGGCCCCTATCAGATTGCCCGGGTAAATCAATTTAATGCATTCGTACTCCGGGATATGGAGGGACAGCTTCTCCCCATTCCCGTCAATGGGTTCCACTTGAAAATTTTCCATCACTGAAGGCGCCCAGATGGGTCCTTCCTTGTACAAATTTCCCTTCTGCAATTTTAGTTTTCGGAATGTACATATTTCAGCATTCAGTTTCAGTTTTTTTTTAATTTTTTGAAGAGCCCTAGTAAAACCGAGGCAAAAACCCGACTTCGCAGCGAAGTCGGGTGGCGCCCCTCGAACAGTGCGAAGTTCGGAAAGAGGCAGCTAAAGAGGGGCTAAAATGACTAAGTATGGTTGCGCAACCCGACTTCGGAGCGAAGTCGGGCTGCGCCCCCTCCAAAAGGCGCAGTTGGGTAAGAAATGGCAAGGAAATGCCAAGTCTCAGACTCCGCGGACAAACCGAGGCGAAGTCCGAGTGCGCCCTTTTTCGGGCGAAGTTGGAGTGCGCCCCCATTCTCGGGCGCATCCTGGATGATCCGGCGCGAGGAGCTGGAAACGGCCAAGTAAAAAAATCAGATTGCGCCCATTGTTCGGGCGAAGTCCGAAGAGCGCCCATTGTTCGGGCGAAGTCCGAAGTGCGCCCGTTTCTCGAGCGAATTCGGAGTGCGCCTGTTTCTTGGGCAAATTCCGAGTGCGCCCCGAATTTTGGGCGCTGCTCGAATAAACCACAGTGGAAAACGTTGAAAATCCAAAGTGCGGGCCCAGGGCACGGGATGGCATGGAGCGAAGTTGGGTCATGGGCCAAAAATTCCCCTTGTAAAGTGTGCCCAAACGATGGCGATGATGTCAGCATTGGCACGACGTCCAAGGAGGCTTTAATGATTGCGCACCTTTCAAGAATGATGCATTAAAAGGGCAAGGTGTGCCTGGACCAACAGCCAATGGGGTACGCTTTTCGAGAATAAGCCCATGCCCGGCCGCCGAGAATCATAACGCCTCCACCAACTCCAAGTTAACCGCCCTAACGCCCTCCCTCGCGCCATTAATGATTGCAGTCATTGTCTATAAAAAGGGCCCTGGCGCAACCAGAAAATTCAAATTGTTCAAGCTGATTCGCTGACTGCAAGGAATAAAACTCAAGCCGTAATTCCTGCCTCTGCTATTTCGAAAAGGATGGACAAGGGGAAAGCGCCCGTACAGGCGCAATCTAGTGAAGAACAGCGCGAAGCTGAGGAGTCTCCAGAGTCAAGCGCTCATGAGAGCGAAGCGCCGCAGAAGGACCAGAAAAGAAAATCCCGAACAAAGAGACGCGTGGTTGGCCAGACTCCGCCGCCACCAGTTAATCGCTTGTCTGGATACAAGGATGGCTCTTTTTCCATCAGTCTCTCCAAGCTGCGGCTGAACATTGCAAAGTGGGTGGATAAGGTTTCGCCTTCCCATCACCTCGGAGCTGCGTATAAGTCAAACCTATACTGGTTCTTGTGCCCTCCGACTCACTGGTGCCCGGAGCTGGTTGAAGCAATTGTAGAACATTACAAACCAGCTGCCCGGCAGGTCTGCGACAACAAAGGGAAGGTGTTGTTCACCCTCTTCCGGGAAAGCGTCCAGCCAGCGTTCGCCCCAGGGCTCCAGTACGAGCCCAGCGCAATTGTCAGAAGGGTGAACCTAGATGAGCAGACCAGCAGATTTACACAAACGAAGCGGATGAGAGAGTTTCTGGATTCAGAGCTGAAGACTCCGCTGGCGGCTGGACAGTGGCCAACTGGCCCCATACCGCTGGACAGATTTGAAAATAGGTATATCTACATCATCCTGGCGTGGGTCCTCGGCTGCGACTCTGACAAAGTGGTACGGCCTTACCAGCTGGCGCTGGCCGAATGTATCTTGCATGGAGAGTTCTACGACTCCACGGCGCAGAAAAGTGGAAAGCGCCCTATCTTCTTCGACTGGGCGGACTGGCTGGCGTATGCGATACATTCAAGCCTGGTTAGACTGCAGAGCCGCTCCCCGTGTACGAATGGACCGAGGTTCTGTACAAGAAGGGCTCGTTCTATGAATTTAATATCAAATTTCTGTGCCAGGTCATGGGGCTGTTCAACCGGAGTGCGTGTCGCCCACCGGAGGCCCTGACAAAGTACCTGTGGAAGAATGAGTACGAGGACACCTTCCGGTTGACTCAGGGCATCATAGTTAGAATCTACGGGTTCAAGGGGAAGCCATGCTTACTGCCCTACTTCTGCACTGACCATCAGTTCGGGATGGAAATCGCGCGACAGATGGACTACGTTGAAGAGGAGTTTGGCCAGGGCAAAAAGAAAGGTCATATATTTCAGTATCCTATGACCTGGGCAAATACCCAAGTGTTCGAAATCGGGCAACACGTCTACCTCGAGCGGGAGCTCATTGACATGGGCCTGATAATGCTGCCGCAGCGATGGAAGTATGACCCAATTGGGGTCAGAGGAAAATTCACGCACATCTGTCCCAGAGCTGAAATCATGCAGGAAAGAAGAAACAGGACAGATGCGGACCTCCACTGGCACATTGACTTGATGCAATCATGGCCACCATGGCATGATATTTACTGCGAAGAGGTGACGTACGACCCAGATCAAAACCCAGAGCACCGGATGGAGTCGACGGGCTTCAAAAAATTCCTCGCTAAGGTGGCGCCCCTCAACTGGCATAAGGACAAAATCATTGAATGTTGGAAGATGAGGTGTCGCACGCAGCACGATAAATCCAACCGGAGGAATCTGGCTGTTGACGATGAATTTTCAGCGCCATCCACTCAGACCCCTGTTTCCCCTAGGACCCGGTCGCCCACCGAAGCGGCCACCCCTTCCGGAATCCCTCCTACTTCGCTGTTTGCAGGGAAAATGCCGCAGCAAGACCAGACGTTGGAGGACCTCGACTTCATGAATATCACAGAGGACCAGCCTCTGGCAGTACAAGCCGCGGGGGGTTCTGCCTCCTTTCTCCAGGGCGTGAAGCGCAGAAGGGCCGAAGAGATGGTCGCTCCGGTAAAACGCACAAAGTTTGACCTAGACCGGAGAGTGCTCACAACAGAAAAGTTGATCCCAAAGGTGAAGAAGCCTCTCCGGGAGATGACCGAGGCAGACTACGAGCACCAGACAAAGGATAAAAGCTTTGACGACATCAACGAGGAATATGAAATCCGTGGTATTCGTCATAGGACAGACAATCTCCTTATCAAACATCTCGAGACCCAGGAGGCGCTTTTCCAGCTGCAAAACAACACAAGGCAGCTCGAGGAGGACTTGGCTAGGGCTACTGCGCAGCTGGGGTCAGCACAGCAAGAAATAGAAGAGCTTAAGGCTCAGCTGGCCGCCTCTCAGCAGGAGACCGCAGCGCAGAAACAGACAGCCGAACAACTGTCAGAGGAGAGGAAAGCAGCGCTGGAGCAAGTCTCTCAGCTTCAGAATCAGCTGAAACAGGCGCAGACGCAGCTTACAGAGAAAGCATCACAAGCGTCGGCCTTTTCAAAGAGCAAAGCTAAGGAGATGCGGGCTAGTCTGCTACAAGGTTGCAAGCCCAACCTTGTCAAGTCCTTATCAGTTCTGGACTTCGCGTCTAGGATTGAAGAAGTATCTGCCCAGGGAAAGCCTGTGGTAGAGGAAGCCGAACACCAAGCGAGGCAATGGCTGGACCTGGCTATAAAACTTGAGGAGCTTGAGCGCAAAGGCTTCCAAATTGCCCCTATGTCCCAACTTGCCTCAGAGTGGGCAGATGCAAGGGTAACCTTGCATATTTATTTTGATAGGACAGAGAAGATTAGAACTGCCAGGAAGGCGTTGGACGCCCTAGAACATGAAAGGAACATTCTCCTGGCCCCCTTTCACACTCTGTCCGAACACGGGTGCCCTAGCTACGTCAAAGATGGCGAGTTTCTGACCCTTGAACAGGTTAAGCATAATTGGCTGTCCTTCGAAACAGATACAGCAAAAATCGATAGCTGGACAGAGCCAATTCAAGAGGCTCAGGTCACCCAGATGGTGTCGAAATACTGTAAAATCAACTCCTCCCTAAAGGAGTTGGGAAAAAGATATAACACCATCGACCTGCACAAGGTCGCTGCATTCCACGCAGCACTAAGAGAGATCAGCGACCTCGCACCTTTCCAAACAGCAGTCTGGGACCAATCCAAGGCTGCATACCAACGCATCGGCAAGTGGGAGGCCGACAGTGGAGAACATTCAGGTTCAGAAGAAGAGATTGAGGAAGCAACTACAGGAAGCGATCCTGAAGAAGAGCAGTTGCCCGGAATGAAGCGGTCAGATCAGCAGAGGGCAGGGGAAGGAAGTTCCTCTGCACCCAATGGATGAAGGCATGGTTCTTTGCGTCGATGCGAGCTCGACACCCCGCGAGCCGCCAGAAATGTTGCCACATTTGGCACGGGGTGCCATGTTTTCAGTTTTTGTAAGTAACCTGCTCTTTCCCTTCCTTTTTCCCTTTCTTCATCCCTCCCTTTCTTCCTCTTCCGTGCAGTTTTCATTCCTCTTCCTTCCTCCCTTTTCTTTCCCCTCAGTAGAGTTTCCAGAACAGAGGTGTTCCCTGAAAGTTTCTAAGTGTCAGGGCGCAACCCGACTTCGCAGCGAAGTCGGGGTGCGCCCTCAGGATGGAGCGCAGTAGGAGATGAGCGAAGTTCGACTAACTGCCGGGGTGCAACTCAACTTCGCAACGAAGTCGGGGTGCGCCCTTCTTCCTGGGCGCACTTGAAGAACAGTATGGCAAAAAATAGACTAAGTGCCGGGGCGCAACCCGACTTCGCAGCGAAGTCGGAGTGCGCCCGCCTCTTAGTGCGCAGTCCGAACAGCGGTGGAAGACAGCAAGTGCCGGTGCGCAACCCGACTTCGCAGCGAAGTCGGAGTGCGCCCTCTGACCGGTGCGCAGTTGGGGAAGCAAGACCAGAAAATGCCTAAGGCAAGATGACCCTCCCCAACTGCGCTGTTTTCAACCTGCGCAATCCGGAAGCGCTCCGATCCCAGGCGAAGTTGGATAAACTGCCTTTCAAGGCAGCGTGTGTCACTCATCAACATCTGACAAGTGTCCACTTCGAGATAAGAGCCGAGACATGACCGGGAAAAGGACAAAGCATGGGCTACACTATCTATGCCAGCTGCCACCATTTAAGTTGATGTAAAGTGCCATCTGCCGCACCTACCCGCATTCCTGTTGACCAAAGGTTTGACCCGACATACCGCCACGTAGCTGTACAGCCTTCAGGGAGACCATGCCGCGAGTATAGTCCTGCCCGACAGAAGTCAGCATCAGTAGCTCCTCAGCCGCTCGTGTCAGCTATTGTCTTGTCTGGGATTTTGTACCCATGAATGTAATCGGGGGGAACTTGGGCTATAAATAGCCTACTCGTCTTCATTGTAAAGGGTGGAAGGGGAATATATTGCTAGGGAACAATTGTAGCTGTGCGTTTGCCTCTAATACAAGCATACACTTGGCTCTGCTTACTGTCTTTTATCTTGTATGCTGCCTCTCCTTGTCATTTCTGCCTCATGTTTCTTGTGTCATTGCTTGCTATTGTACTGAACTCTGGACTCTGGCATTTGGTGATCAAGTATTCCTGGAATGCATAGATAGAGGATACATAGGATGAATGATAGTTGTAGTTTCAACGTATGTTTGTAGATGAATGTTGTTAGTAGTGGTGATTGATTCGTTGTCGTGCTGCTTATTCCCCCCACCAACTCCAATCTCATTTGGATTCTCTTTCTGCACTTTTATCTCTTTCCCTGCACTCTTATATTACACTAAAAACCCCACAGGAAGCCGGCCTTCTCCGGAGATTGGCACGGAAGGCATTCCTTCCTTCCGGCCTTTCAATCTGGTGGGCGAATCTGAGCGCAATAACAACAAATCCTTTCCTCATGGCAGATTCGTAACCAACAATAACCATTTGTATATGGGAGGCATCCCCTAGTACAGCCACATTTGAAAACCATGGAAATTAGAAGGGATATGTACCATCCTTATGTACTCTCTCTGGACTCTAACTCAATATGAAATATTAGCAAACACTACATATTCATCAGGAGGAAATAAATACAGATAAACAACACATTAAATGACAAAAAAAGGACTTGTAGATGCTCCAAGACTGAATCTAACAACCACTCAGAAGTTTAAGGTTGTATCACTTATAGTATTAATTTTGGGTTTGTATAATGTTACTTTTTTATGATAATACGCAAGAAAAAAATTGGCCTTGCCAAGCCCGTGTCAACTCCAAGTTTCTCTACTATGGTGCATACAACAAGCGTCTCCAAATTTTTCTCTATATCTTCAGGACTCTCAGCCTTGGATGAGAGGAAGGTTATCCAGCCTGGTTCCTTTTGCCCCAGTCATTTTTCCTTAAACCTCATCAGGGCTCACATTGGCTCATCCATAGTTGTCAATGAGGATGTAGCATAGATGAACATAGACCAGTGACATCCCTGCCTATGATTCAGCTCTTTCATATGTCATTTTGAACCTCCCCTGTACTATGATTGTATTAGACCTGTATCATAACTATAAGTGTGCTATTTTAAGTCCCACATGATGCCATTACACATAGATAGGCTGTGCCTATTATGGGTTAGAGCATAGTTGAAAAAATCTGCAAAAAATCCCGATTCGATCCGATTTTTCCCGATTCATAGACTAGCCGATTTTTTGCCGATTTTTTCCCAAAAAATTCGGATATGCATGAAAAAAGCTTTTTTTCAATGAAAATTGCATTTTCTTCGGTTTTTTCAATGAAAAAATGTCGATTTTTTGCCGATTTTGTTCCCGATTTTTTGTCGTTTCCCGATTCTTTTCCATGCCGATTCTGATCCGATTCCGATTTTCTCAACTATGGGTTAGAGTTTGCAATATTGTATTTGTATTTTTGTATTCTTTAGAGCACTATTCTGGCTGTTTTTGGGCTATGGTAACCAAGTGTACAGTTTGAGTCCCATTGACCTATTTTGGTCAAGTGAATATTATTAAAAAAAAAAAATCTTCTTTGTAGCTTGCTTTGTCCTCAAAGGCCACAATTGAGCCTTCAAATCCCTTTATTCTAGTTCAACCTTCTCTTCTTTCCACCTGTCTTAAATAATTAACTCATTTTCTAGCCCATTTCCTTAACCACATACCCTTCCACCTGTACCCAAGTCTACTAAGAAATGGAAGGGATGTAAAACCCAATTATTAATGAGAAAGCATGATCTTTAGAATTGAATCCTCTCATATCCTTAGTAATGCAGTTTTTGTGAATCCAGTGTCAAACAGATTGCTTTTCACATTATCAAGTTTTCTATTGTCTCATTATAGTCATTTATGCCACCTATTTGTCTAAGTGCTAGATGTAGGTATGAGTTGGAGAACATAACATAATACAAAAGAACAAAACAGGTAAAATATTCCACACTCAATAATCATCACACCATAAGAACAAAAAAATATTGGATGAAGTGGAATGTCTTCATTGATACTATTGATATGATTAATCTTCTTCCCAAACCTATATAAAAAGGAAAAAGACAAAGGTGCTTTAAGAAAATATTGAAGTTCTACAAGAAACCAAAAAGATCATTCAAGGAATGACCATCACCAAACAATGTCTGGGTATCACTCGGCATTCTTCAAAAATCTTGTTAAATATAACTTAGCTCACTAACTCAAGAATCTAATGAACTTATCACCTCGACTATCCTCAATCAACAAAAATAATCATAAGCTTTTGGTATTTTTCTTTTGCATGGGTTTTAATTATAATAATATGCCCGTAAGCTTTAACTTCCATTTCTTGTTTGATCTTTCTTCTCGTTGCTTTTAATCTGTAGGACTCTTAATTGTGTCTGTCAATTTTGAACTGTTGGTTTTCTTTTATACTCATCGGCACATGACTTGACTTGTAGGCATTCTTCACTTTTTGCAGCTATTCGCATCAATCAATACCTATTTTTGTTATTTGTACTTATAGGTTTTGATTTTTAGGCAAGGTTCCACGAGCCTGGGGGACGGGTTTCGGGGGACGGCGGGGGACGACAGGCCGATTTTAGGGGACGGCAGGCCGACGACTGTGGGGGACGACTGGTATAATACTATAAAAATTGAAATTTTTTAGAAATTTAGAATAATCTACACATTCAGAATTCTACACCCAACAAAAATGATATTTCATATTACTAATCAATTATGTAAGTGCAGCCATTCATATTCATATTAGTTACTAACACATAAGTGCAGCCATAATTGAGTCATTTAACATTTTCATATTCATATTAGTTACTAATTTGCAGCCATTTAATTGTTTCAAGTTCAACAACTATAACTTGAAGGTTCAGCCAAGGATATCAAGTGCAAACAATGTTCAAACAGTCATCATTTTAAGTAATAACAGTCATCATTTTTTCAGCCACCAATGTTCAAACAAAGACTGTCATTTTTTAAAAATTTCAGTCACTAACTGTTCAAATATGACAGCAATCAGAAATCTGAAATACTCATAGTATCAATGCTCATTTACAACAAAAAGACTCAAAACTAAAAGAGTATACAATGTAATAGAACTCCTATGGAACTTTTGTTGGGCTATCACTATCAAAATCTGTATCACTATTTGATGAGCTGCCCTCATCATCTAAGTGAAGATCCTCCAATGAAACTCCAACCAACCCCTCATGACTCTCATCCTCATCAATCTGTCTCGCATCCTCCGGATCAACATCCCATCGTGTAGCTGGAGATTGCTTGTACTTTGGCTTAACTCTCTCACGAAGACGAAGAGAGCTATGCACTGCAACTAGCTTCTCCGCTCTGCAAGAGGTAAGCCTATTCCTCCTCACATTGTGGATAAAGCTGTATGTAGACCAATTCCTCTCAGCAGCAGAGGAACTAGCAACCTGTGAAAGAACCCTAATTGCAAAATGTTTCAAGTTAGGTGTGTTGTCCCCATATAGCTGCCACCATCCAATGGGATTTCTTTGGGCAATGGTAGCCCTATCCTCCCTACACTCTGGGTGGTTGAAGCGAGGGCCCTCGAGATTAGCAAATTTGAGCCACTCATCTCTAAGATTTGAGCTCTCCTCCCTCGCATATATCTTTCTAATGGCCTCCAAAAACCCTTCTCTCACCTCTGGATCCTCATGGGGAGGCACTCTCCCAGGCCTAGGCTCATACCACTTTGGGTTTACTGAATATGCTGCCATATGAAGGGGGGTGTTCATCCTATCCCACCTCCTCTGTATAATAGGCCTGATGTAGGCCTCATAGAATAATAGGGATGGATCTCTAGCAGAAATGACTTTTTTAATCTCCCCCAACATGCTGTCAAAAGTCTCATATATTTCTCCTAGACTAGGAGCATCTGTGTCAGCATATCTGATGACAACAACAATAGGGGCAACAAAAGACACAATATACCTACAAGAAATCAAAAACAAAATTTAGAAACTTAGACTATATGTCACATTGTCATATGAGCAATCCAATTTGAAACAAACAATGAAAATTGAAAAATCATAAATGACATTTTGGTTTCTTACTTGGCTTGAGTCCACCAACTATCATCCAATGTTTTGTCTCTAATTTTTTTTCCCTCCTCTGTCCTTGATTCCGGCCACCTCTTCCACTCCGTGCATACTACCATGGATTGTAGAGCATCTTGCACCTCAATCATCCTCTCCAATAAAATGAAGTAGGTGGCGTATCTAGTGTCTCCTGGTTTGATGAACTCCTTCTTTGAGAAGGACCGAAAGAGGGCTAACGAAGTGTGATGGTTGCAAATGAACATTTGCATATCTCTAGCTTGTGCAACCATCTCCTTCACCCAATCTATCCTCCCAGTGTCCTTCAATGCATTCTTCAATGCATGAACACAACACGGGGTCCAAAAAATATGTTTATATTCTTATTCTATCATTTTCCTTGCACGCTGGCAAACAGGGGCTGCATCTGTAACTACATGTAGTGTACAACAAAAATGGTCTCATTTAACAGCCATTTAGAATCTAGATTTGTA
The DNA here is from genome assembly GCA_028583015.1 of Wollemia nobilis. Lineage (NCBI taxonomy): Eukaryota > Viridiplantae > Streptophyta > Pinopsida > Araucariales > Araucariaceae > Wollemia > Wollemia nobilis. The sequence goes on along the minus strand of JAQPPZ010016368.1, from coordinate 325,521 downwards.
ATTTTAAAATTTAAAGATTTTGATTTTCATAAGAAAATCTGAAAAACTTAAAACTTAAAACTTAAAAGTAAAACGGAAATTATCGAATTGATTACCTGTACAACATTGGAGGCTCCAACCTCCTCAATAGCCTCCTTCAACTGAAGGAACTGGAACTCAGCATCCTTTTTTTTCCCGTGCAATCAATGGCTTTAAGAAAATAGGGACCTGCTTTACATGTGACAATGATATTGATGAGTGGACGTTGACGAATGTCAGTCCACCCATCCATGATGATAGAACATCCATGAGTCAACCATGTGTTCCTCATCTGCTCCATAACCACACTGCATTTGGAATAGTGTTTGTCTAAAAGAGGTACGCAGCCTAGTTTCTCCAGGCGGTAGATATGAAGTCCCTGCCTTGGCTATTTCTCTTATTGCGTCCTTGAAGTAGGGGGGGCGTGCAATATTGAAAGGAAGCCCATGTGCAAAAAATAATTTTGCTATAGCATCATCTGTTGATTCTCTTCCTTGCACATTAAACATCTCATTTACGGTTCCCTTTTTCTTTGAGGGCAGCGGTGGCATACTGGATGTTTGGGTTGATTCTTGTGGCTGTTCTGAGGAGGCCCCAATGTCCTCTCTAAATGATTGGCTAGTTGTAGGTAAAGACAAGCCACAATTTTTAAATCTAGACTCTTGCACAATCTTATGGACTTCATTAACTTGTGCCCGGGTCATTTTTTGGCAAGCCCTAACCCCTGTTCCTGCCTTATCCGTGAGATGAGACTCAACCCTAGTATAGCTGCCCTTAAATGAAGTTTTGCAAAAATTACACAGCCATGTTCTTGAGCCCCCATAAATTTTTTTCCCTTGGTCACAGTTAGTTACAAATTGCAGCAGTGGTTTTTTTATATTAAATGGACCCCTGGCATATTCTTTTAGTAACAAAGATGGGCAGTCAAAACTGGGTTGAGAAGCATTGCTATCCCCTTTGGAAGTTTGGGGTTGGATGGTAGAGGATGAATCCCTAACAGCAGCAGCATTCATGTTTATGTTTTGATTTTCAGTTTGGTTTCCCTCCTCCAAATTAACCTCAAATGAACCTGATGCACTGCTGACCATGTTTTGTGTTGAAATTAAAATATAAAATTTTAAAATAGTTGTTATTTCTGCTGTTGTTGGCTGCTAGTGTTGGCCTTGTTGCCCTTGCTGCCTACTGCTGCTGCTATGCTACCTACTGTTGCTGCTATGCTGCCCTTGCTGCCTCCTTTTGCTCTCCCAGCTCTCTTTTTCTTCTTCACTCTTGAAAAATGAAAGATGAGTGTAAGTGTGTTTTGAATTTTCTTTTTGTTTTCACTTTATATAAAGTTACTTTTAGGTTTAGGGTTTGGGGGGGGTGAGACTCAAAAATGGGTCCCATCCCTTACCTTTTTTTTTAAGTTAATTTTTTTTTTTTTTATTAATTCCCCCTTGGGTGAGGACGTCTAGCCGTGGGGTACGGCTGGGCCCCATGGGGGACGCTCGGGCCATCCCTAAGGACGGTTGGGCGTCCCTAGGGACGACTGGCTGTCCCCAAGCACGCCCCAAAAAAGGGGCCATCCCTAGGACAGGAGGCCATAGGCTTCAGCCGTTCCGGGGACGTGAGGCCATAGGCCTCAGCCGTCTCGGGGACGTTTCCCAGCCGTCCCCCAAAAAGGGGATGGGGGGAAACGTCCCCCTTGCCGTCCCCGTCTTTGGGGGACGCGAGAAACGGGGGGATGCGTCCCCCGGGGGGACGCATCCCCGTGGAACACTGTTTTTAGGTCTTCTTTCAAGATTAGCTCATGGCAGCCGATTTGACTCATAAGTCTTCTTTTTTATTTAATATTCGGTACAGAAACCAAAAAAAGTATAACAGGAACAAACTAATCTTTTTCTACGTGAACAATGTTCGTTGTAGTCAACAGCATTACCAAGAGTCAGAATTCAGTCAAAAATCATCGTCTACATAGGAAATTCATTATTTGATGTCAAAAGTTTTTTTCAGTTAGAATACAATTTTAAGGTTGCTGATGTGACATTGATGTGATTTTGAATTTCGGCTGATGTGAACACCACTAATGTCAATCTTGTAAATATACTTTTGTCCTATCTAGCCCGTTGATTGGGAGAGAAAATAAATTTCAAGGTTCCACGAGCCTGTGGGACGTGGGGATAGGGGGACGAGTTTTGGAGACAGTGGGGTGGGGACGTTGGGCACGGCAGGCCGATTTTAGGGGACAGCTGGGGACGTTTGGGCAATGGCTGGTATAATACTATGAAATTTTAAATTTTTTAGAAATTTAAAATAATTTACAAAATCTATACACAACAATAAAAAAAATTTCAACTTTCAACAAATTTAACTTGAAGGTTCAATAAGGATATCAAGTGCAATCTGCCAAACTCTAACAGTTAACCAAATTAGTTGCTATTGCTCAAGTAATGGATGTCACACTGTTCAGTTTTTAAGTTTAAAGTTTTAGTCTTGGTGCCTGAAGATTTCCTTATGATCCAGATCTCAGTAATCACGTTAATAATGATATTCTTAACAAATATGTGTGTCTATCTTTTATCTTGTGCAGAGTAATTCATTATTTAATCATGTCTTCAATACTAAAGTAGGATGTCTTATTCAAATAGCATAGTCCAGCTTTAATTTTTCTATTAGCTTATGCCATCATGCTTTACTTTCTGGAGGGAATGTCAAGGGAAGTTACATTATAAAAACTGTTAAGTCCATGCAGAGAACAATAATAGAAGGTAACTCATATAGTTCCAGCTCATTTTAAAAGAAATTAGTGTTATAGATTTTGCAAGTATGTACAGATGGCTGTCTATTGTGAATGTAATTTTAATGTTAGTTGTTTTTTTTAATTGGTCATATGGAATTGAAACGGATTCCACTCTTATTACATCATGACCATGTTACCACAGTATGTCAATGAACCAAGTAGCAGTATTAGAACAGACCATATTGTCATGGTACTCATGGTAATTGAACTTTGGTGGGATCTTTGTGAGCCAAACATTCTTACCAGTTCTTCAACCCCATGGGCTAATATTAGTTGTTTTGAAGTGGCAGAATTTCTACATTTTTCCATTTGAAGTACTGTCTGATATACAGTATATTGTTATTATACTGTAGTTTTTAAAATTTCTGTTTGAGATTTTATAGACTTGACAGTATTTATCTTGTCACAAGACTATTCAATCTTTTTGGTTGCCCCTCCTTAATTTTGTTGCTCATTTTGAATGACTTGTATGCTAGTAATGGCATGGGACTGGGAAGGATTTCAAATGGCATATTTCAACCTTCAGTGGGTAGACTTACATTCCTCATCATACAAGATGTTCATGGGGCAATGACCAGGGGGACGAGGACGAGGACGAGGGGGAGGACGAATAGTGTGGGGGTATGATTCCAAAGCAGCCTTCCAAATAGTTTGGACCAAGCAAGCAGAACGATCGGAAACATCGGAAAGAGAAGACACCTTGGGGAGAACATGACGCAACCAGTCCATGTAGGTAAAGGAATAATAATAGTCAAAGTCTATAGTGACTCGAGGGACTGAAGGGGAGGGAGGAGGGGGAGGAGTAACAGGAAGGGAAATAGTGGATAATGTAAGAGAAAGAACTAAATGATCGGTAAGGGGAGGAGGGTTATCAGAGACGTTGAATCGGGACATGAATGGAATGAGGGTGGTAGAGGAAATAGCATAGTCAATGACACTGGCTCCACCACTATGAGGAAAGCAAGTAAACCCACTAGAATCTGGAAAACAAGATATACCATTGAGAAGAACTAGCCTGTTGGATTCACCCAACTCAATAAGATGCTTACCATAAGCAGTCACCTGTGTGTCGCTGGAGGTTCGAGCAAAACCAAGGTCCTCAAGATCCAATTCTCGAGTCTGCATCTCATCGGTTGTGAGGTCATGAAGAGAAACCTGCATAGGTCCGGTCCGAGCATTGAAATCTCCCAACAGAAGTATCTCCCCTGAAGCCGAGTATCTAGTAATGTCCTCATAAATATCCTGGAAAGGGTCCCCGTCCGTATGAATAACAAAATTGGACGTGGTGGGGGGAAAGTAACAGCTGGCAATGTAGATATCCCAAAGAGGTGGGTGACGAAGGATTTTAATCCATAAAAACTTGGAGTGGGGGTCAGTCGAAACCAAGGAAACCGAACCCTGGAGCTTATCCTTGATAAGAGCAGCAACACCTCCTGATCCTCTAACCCCTCCAGAGCGTCGAGTGAGTTGCCGACAACTGGACCACCAAAAGTAACCAGAGATAACTGGAAGGGCCCGCTCGGGACTCTCGTGCGTCTCACAGATAAGAATGATGTCATGTCTACCAATCACATCAAGAAGGGACCCTGGGGCAGACCACATCATACCATTGTAGTTCCAGCAAGCGATAGCTAGATTATCTGCCACCCCCCTTTCGTGCCAATGGAGTTATTTGTTAGGCAAGGGTTTGGACCACCCAGGTGGGGGAGAGTCCCTAATCACTACACGCAAATTACAAATCTGCCACCCCCCTTTCGTGCCGATGGAGTCATTTGTTAGGCAAGGGTTTGGACCACCTAGGTGGGGGAGAGTCCCTAATCACTACACGTAAATTACAAATAACTGCCCATTTGTTAGCTTTCCTGGCTGCGGCTACTTGGTCCCTAGCTTTCTTCAATTCTTCAACCTGGAGTCGTGTAAGGTCCTCATCAAGGTAGATCTTGTCCTGAAGAGTAAATAATTTTCGTTTGGCCCTCAACACCTTCATACGCTCTTCCACATTTTTGAAGCGTATGACCAATGTGGAGTCAGGAGAGAACCATGCTCTCTCGAGAGTAACATCTGTTAACTCAAGAGTGTTGTGAATGAAGGCATTTCCATCTTGAAGCAGATCAATAGGATTGGACACCCCACGAACCCTAAGATTGAGGGCTTTCGCATTACGGATTCTTTCTTCTTTAAATTTAGCTTGGACAGCCAACTCAACTATGGGAGGGGGGTTCTTCTTTCCGGCTACAACCTAAACCCAAGATTTTTGGTCAGCTAATTTTTGGCTTTGTGCAGTTGATGCTTCTTTGAGACGATCCTGCTCAGCAAGAAGAACAGTGAGAAATTTCATGGCGAATTGGCAATTTTCTCAGCACCAAGAAAATTTAAAACAAACTCGCCACCCGCAATTTCTTGTGAGTTTAGCTAGACATTGTGGGAAACTGTCGACTTTTCGAACTATGGTGTAAACATTTTTGTGTCCTATATCTTTCCTTTTAATATATATAATATATATGCTAATACCATGTCGTATTGATTTTAGGGGTTTAGAAAATTTGTCATATCAGTATGCATTACCATCTCCATATTGGATATTGTATCCCTTTCCATGCAACTTAGGTAAAGGTATGTACTAAAATCTTATGTAAATGACTCTGCTTAGGAAAAGAAACCAATTACTTGCAAGTTTTAACTTTTATCTCCCCAAGAGAAAACATACTTAAGACATTGCATGACGCACAAGATACCTTTTGTAGAAAATGAGTTAACTGTGAAAGAAAAGAAGAATTAAAAATCTGTAATTTGCTTTTCAAACCCTCAAGAGAAAATTCAGCACTGAACTCAAAAATGACACTAACCGAAACGAATGTACATATATTTACCTTTCAATGTTTAGAAAAATGCTATCACATTGAACTCACCCTCTTGACTAAACATTGAGATATCTAGAGCAGGAAACATTGATGGTCTACACTGCTTATACACATGCTTTTCTTTGTACCTGTCCATACTCACCACAAGTGCAAGCATCTGGACCTTCCGGTTCTTGTTCCCAAGGTGTTTCTTTACAGCTTTCAGAACATCCTTTGCTTGTCTGTACAATCAGGACCAAATAAGCCATTTTCAACATATATTAATTGTCTCTAAATTTCAATGCACAATGAGTATCATATGAAACCAAAAGGCATGTTTAGATGAAAAATTCAAACAAATTTGCCTTCAAAAAATCATAGAAAAGGGAATTTAAGAGGATAGGACTAAAAACACCAGCTGAAAAAAGCAGAGAAAGCAAAACAAGCACTCTTTGTTTCCATAAATTAACAGTCATATTTTCCTGCTTGATGATCATTTCAACGAGACACAACAACATTAAATCTATGTGTTGAATAGATATAGAAAGATCTCTTTAGCAAGTCTTTACACGGACTGTCGTTGTTCTCTCTATAACAAAGGCTCCTTTAAGATGCAAACCATTCCAGACTATTTTCAAGAAACTCTTTATAAAGATACCCTACAGCACAAGAAGAGGATATTCTCAATGCATGTTACATTTATAAGGCTGACTCCATATCCATCTTCGGTTCACCATAATCTGTATGAATACCAAATAATCATCTACAACTGCATCAGAATGGCCTTTTCTTGTTACCCTTCACATGCAATAGAATAATACTATGCATGTTCTAAAGCTGTATGCTATAGACCTTTTCCCATGCCACATTAAAAGTGAATATCAATGGTTAATGGATAGCCTTGACCCTGAATTTAGTTACAATCTGGTGAAGCTATTTTCCATTTCTCAAGGGAAATAATGTAATCAAAAAGATAAAAATGTTATACATCAAGAAGCAAACCAAGATTTTCTTTCCAGCAACTTTTTGCAGGCCTCAAGTGAACAATAGTATTAAAGACTTCGTTTGGCCTCTGGCTCTCTCTATCTCTATGCAACAGATATAAATGTTCATGTCAATACTCACTTTAATCCAACTTAATTCTGGGCACCTAATCATACTTATTAGACTTGCAAGTACTTGCATCTATGACAAGTATGCTGCTATCCAATAAATACCCAATCTTGTATTAACAAAATTATTAACCAACAGATCCTTGGGATATTCGCCAATAATCAGGAGTACAGAATCATCATAATAGCTGATACTTTGCTTCATAAGAAGACTTCTTCACTGTTTTCCCATATTCTCTAGTGTGCTGAGTGTGAGACCGCTAAAGGACCTGCCTTGAGTGACAAGTACTGCAGCTATGGCCCAATCCCAGTTTCATTGGTAACTAATAAAGACCAATGACAATGCCAAACTATGAGTGAAATTCTCATTAACAAAAATGAAGCAAGACGTTATTTCAACACTCCTTGACAACTAATAATACCACTTTTATAGCATAAGAACTCATGAATAGATAGTACAATAAGAACCCACATAGGGTCTTTTACTATTTTTGAGAAAAATGAGCATATTGTGAGGAATTCATCCTTAAATGCAACCAAAACCAATTTCTCCAAATGATCCAAGCTCTCTACCTTCTTTGTAATCATCTAACAACTCTTTCTACCAATGGACTAAAATATAATTTTTGATCACTGGTATGAACCTAATGGCACATTCATCAATCTCATCCTACACATGCAAGAAGAGCAGAAATAAAAACATAAAACTGATATCAAGAGAAGAGGATCTAATAATTTGACTTCATAGTAAATTTAAAACATAAAAAGAATTGATTTAAAAGTGAAAAAAGGACTTATCTGCTAAAGAAGTTCAAGTAAACCCAAGCGCAGTGGGATTGTTCCACTAATAAATCATGCACATACCCTCTCCTAGATGCTAACCCCATACCAGATCAAATTATTACCAAGGAGCTACGAAAATGTAGAATCTCTTTGGTATGAATTTCAAAAATCAACATTATGACTAGGAAATTTTGTCTTGATAAAGGCCCAACCAAAATTTATATACAAGCTGCATCACCACAGCATAAAGCTCAAAAGTATCAGATAAGATAATTCTATTAATGTCCACATATAGCCAAAGTATGCCAATGGGACTCACTGAAAAGAGCTGTTACAAATTACAATGCATTTTAGTAACCACAAAGTGCTGTGAAAATAAGCTAAACTAGAGTAAAGAATCTCTAGAGTAAACTATTCTAAAGTAGAACAATTGTATGACATAATATTGCAGCCTTGAGGGTTACCCAAAATGAATAAACCCTCACATGCTAAAAGTAATTATTAAGAGAGATCTAGAAGTTGAGATACAACAAACATAGAAAGGATCTCCAATGGATCCAAGCGCCAACATTAATCTATATTGGGATGTAAAGTAGAAGCATAGTTGTTATCATCACCAACTATCCCAAAAGGGCCAACACAAACTGAAGCATCTTGAGCCCTTTTTTTCAAACTGCATGGTTTTTAGATCTTTGCATTGGTGGTGGTGTTTCTGGTCTCAACTGCATGCAGATTTTTGTATTTTGGCAAATAGTTATGGATAATCATTGGACCTTGTTGAATGGTCCAAACTATGCTACTTGGAAGATCAAGATTGAAGCTCTGCTCCAAAGCAAGGGGTTGCTCAAATATGTGACTGAGGAGTCTCACGATACTTATTCTGGAGAAGTGAAGCAACTCTACAGGAACAAGAAGGATAAGGCATGGTGTCATTGCTCTTCATGTTGACAATGTATATGACACCCATGTTAGTAGCACTATAGATCCTAAAGTACTGCTTGAGAAATTTCAGGGGCTCTGTGATCAAATTGATTCAACACCAATCAGTGGACTGGAGGGTGAGATTGCAACCTTGTCTATGGACTCATTTGATATTGTTGATAACTATACCATTCGGTTTAAGAAAATGAAAGAAGACATCTGAATTACAAGAGAACTTCCCAAGGAGAGAAGAGGAGAGAAAGCATTGGAGAAGGAAAAAAACACTGAACACAATGTGTCTGAAACATATGAGATAATTGTTGTCTTTGAGATATTTAGTGTATACTTTTAGATTATCTTGCACCCCCCATTGATGAGGTATTTAAATACTTTATGCACCATTTGGCTAGAACAAATAGGTGTAAGGGAAATTTTATTTTCAATTAGGCTCACCCAAAGGAAGTTGTTGCCAAAGCCCAAAATGACAAGAAGCCAAAACAAAATGAGAAGTCTAGGAAATCTTTCAAAAAGCCTACTTGTGAGTTTTTCAAAAAAGAAGGACACAAGGCAAAGTTTTGCAGGATTCAGATCAAGAAACGTGTGGAAGCAACAAGAAAGGGAGTACTGATGCTACTCTCTTCTATGCATAAGGTGAGGATAGTTTTGATAGAGAAACCTCACAAGCACATGTAACAGTTCATTTCACATATTGGACATCCACCTCTTCAGATGAGTGGATTGCAGATTTAAGGGCAACTAGGCAATGACAAAACACAAACATCACCTATAGTGCTACAACAAAGCACATGCAGGGGAATGTGTTGTGATTGGAGATGATTCTTCATTACAGCTTGTAGGGTGTGGAGCCATCAGCATTGGATATTCATCTTTTGAAGAGGTACTTCATGTTCCTAATGTTGGCTCTAACATTTTGTCTATTTATCGAATTACTCATACAAATAAGAAGGTACAATTTTGGCTAGTAGATGGGTAATTAACAAGGTTCCACGAGCCTAGGGGACGGGGGGACGAGGGGACGGGTTTTGGGGGACGGCAGGCCGATTTTAGGGGACGGCTCGGGGACGGCTGGTATAATACTATAAAAATTGAATTTTTTTAGAAATTTAGAATAATCTACACATTCAGAATTCTACACCCAACAAAAATGATATTTCATATTAGTAATCAATTATGTAAGTGCAGCCATTCATATTCATATTAGTTACTAACACATAAGTGGTATTAGGATATTCATATTAGTTACTAAGTGCAGCCATTTAATTGTTTCAAGTTCAACAACTATAACTTGAAGGTTCTCCCAGTCACTTGCTATTGCAGGAAAACAATAAGCTTTTAAGTACAATGTTTGCTTAGTTTGTCTTATCTTCAAATTGAACATATGAAAGCCACAGAGTTAAGATTAATTCAACAAACAAATAACTTGCAGTTCTTTTGCTTGAAACAATCATAAAGCCTTCTGGTTAAATTTCTAGCAAGTTCCTCACAGGCAGGTGTAATTCTTCTTCAAATTCACAGGCTCCTGCACTTTCTTGTGTCTCTCGAGAATCTCTGACAAGACAAAGACCGCCTAAGTTCAATGCAAGATAATTGCTCACTTCTCAAAAGAAAGGCCAACGTCTCCTCTTTTTTCCAAATACTCCACAAGATTGCTATGCGTCAATACATTATATTGTAGCCCATCTTGCATGTTACTCTTACTCGTCCTCACTCCATTTTGAAAATGATTTTGATGTGCAGGTGCATCAGCTATCGACATGCGGCCAGCTTAGTAATAGCCATAGATGCTAGCACACTTTAATACTTCATAATAAATATTGTTACTTTTACCATGTAAGGCACATAGATACAACCTATGCTATTATCTCAAAGAAACTTCAAACGACCTAAGTTGGGAATGTGTAAAGCAAAGCTCAGGGTTGTAAGGTTTGAGCAACACTTATTTCTGACCTACATTTCCTAGTTAAATCGCAATCACATGAATTCAAAGGATACAATGACTGTGCACTATTACACATAGTTGAATCCTGCCCATCTTAGACATACATTGAATGTGTCCCAACCTAGAAAGGATTTGGTATTGACAATTCTGAAAACTAAGTTGTAGCATTTCCATTTAGACATTTGCATTAGCAGAAAAGCCATTACAGTCCACACAGCTTAAGTAAAAGAAAAAAGCAGAGACAAGGTATTATTCAAACAGTGTCTCGGATTAATGTAGCCAGAATTAGCCAAACTGCATGAGATACCTGAAAGTTGATTGCAACCACACCCTGCAACACCTTTGGAAGTTCATTTTCAATGTGCTTAAGACCTCATTAAATTGGCACGTGTATCCAACAAATGAACGATGGAATTTGAAGGTCTTAAAGTGGCCTTCATCAGCTGCTCCCATGAGATGCAATTGTCACTCAACTTGTCTTGGTAACATTTCAAGGATGAGATACCCACTGGTAGTGTGTTTCATTCTTCCAAAGTCAAGAAGTGAACCAAGTGTAGCAAAGTGTTATAAGGGCAGAGATACAAAATTCACTGCCTTATTCAGGTGATTTCCCTTTTCAGATTACCATTAGGATGTAATAACAGAAATCTGGTATATCCTAATTGTAGATGGCCATATTGAGATATCCTTAATTGCTGAACCAGTTTTGATATTATGTGTTTTATTGTAAATGCACGCAAAGTGTTTGACGAAACGCCCGTGCATATATATTTAATGTTGTAAGTGCAATTTAATATTGTACGTAAAGAATAAAGTCATATTAAATCATGTAAGTTGGCTAAATAAGCTATTTCGTCCTGTAGTGCAAATGAAATGAAATGCAAAGCAAATGCACATAAAATGTAATTTGAGGGTAGTTGCAAAGTAGTTGGAGAAAGTTACTACTTGGTGGGTGTATAAATAAACCCCCTCCCCTCATTCATTAGAGTTGCTGAAGATTGGTACGTGAGCAGATTGAAGTCTATGGGTAGAATGCAGTCTAGCATGATGTGCAACCATGAGGGATGTTCAGCCTAGGGTTGAATGGTTGATACGTGGAAGAAGTATTGCAGGGCAGTCAGGCAGATTGATGGCAAAGTGCAGTCCAGTCCTGTGTACAGCCATGGATATGATGGTTGTAGATTGTATTGATGAAACTGTAATGTTGTATCACACCTAACATTATTAATACAAACTGCTGTAATTACTGTTAACTGTTATAGCTGTATTTTCTGCCATTACTGCTGTTATTTAATGCTGTTGCAGAATTTCTGCGTATTATTATTGCTATACTACAATGCTTGCAGATCTGTAGATTACTTACGTGGAAAGGGAACTGTTGGGATATGTAAAAACCCTTTCTACATTCTTGCGCCATTGCTTTACGAAATTGGGTCTAAATTGGTGACATAAGGTTTTGAAGAAGTGCAACCCTTGGGAAGACGGGCAAACGAAGATCAACCCAGTGCAAAGACGGAGGAGAAGACGTACCAGAATTTTTTTTGTGGTTGCAGATTAAAAGACGTGCACGCCAAGCGGAGGAAAAATCTGAGTGAGATTTTGTAGGTGGGAAGTTGCAGAAGTTTGCAGACCTGATGTCTGCAATCCAGACGTCTCCAGACCAGACGTCTGCAGGCCTGACGTCTACAGGCCAGACGTCTCCAGACCAGACATTTGCAAGCCAGACGTCTGCAGACTTGACGTCTGCAAGCCTGACGTCTACAGGCCTGACGTCTGCTGCTGACGTCTGCAGACTTGACGTCTGCTGCTGACGTCTGCAGACTTGACATCTGCAGGCCTGACGTCTGCCAGCTAAGAAGTTTGCAGTGGAACGATGCATTGCTGAAAGGAACAACAGAACAGGTACAATGACCACCAAAAGTCAAGGAAAATGTTGATTGATGCAGAGATATGTTGAGTGGATGGTAACACCTGAACAAGCGGAAAAAAGGTTGCGGAGGAGTGCAAAGGACAGGAGTCAGGCACTAGAGCAACAACACGCGAAGGCTCAGGAAGGAAGACCAAGGCCACAATCGATATCCCAGCGAAGGAAGTCGCAAAGTAAGGAAGTTGAAAGAAGACTGTTTGGTGAGAGTCAAGACGAAGAACACCCGACGAGGAGCAGCATAGCAGAAACCCCACCAATGGATAACATAGACACCCAAGCATTGGAGAATTTGCCACTTTTCACAGGAGGGAAGGAAGACCCGATTAGGCATTGGAGAATTTGCCATATGGAGTGGAAAGCGATTGGGCAGAACAATGAAGAAGATTGGAGGAGGTGGTTTCCTGCAACGTTCCAAGAATCTGCAATAGACTGGTACATATACTTACCGCAAGTCAAGTTCCAGACATGGGGAGAGTTACGTGATGCATTTGTGGAAGAATTTCGATCATACGACACTGACGAAAATTATAACATTCAAGGTGAGAAGGAGCCTGTTTGTTATTACAATCGAAGGGTGAGTAGGTTGTTTGACTATGTGGAGAAAGGCCACTCAGAGGAATTGAAGACCATGTGGTTCATAGATGGACTGCTCCTTGTGTATGAAAGGAAGATGAAGATATTTCCTCCAAGATCATACCAAGAGGCTTTGGATTATGCCTTGACTTGGGAAAGAGATGCAAAAACCTCACCGATGAAGGAGACTCAGACAACTAGAGAATGCAGTCATATGGCGACAAAGGATACATCTGAGGTCCAGACGTCTGAGCAAGAGCCGTCTGATGTGGAGATGTCTAAGGTACAGCCATCTGAGCAAGAGCCGTCTGAGAAGAAGACATCTGAGGTGTAGATGTCTGAACAGGATCCTTCAGAGGTGGAGACGGCCGAGGTGAAGTCTGCAGTGCATCTGTCAGAGGAGGAGCCATCTGAAGAGAACCCGTCTGAAGTGGAGTTTTCTGAAATCTACCCGTCTGAAGGAGTTAAACGTCAGGCAGTCAGACTAGACGTCTGGCAGTCAGATCAGACGTTTGGCAGCCAATCAGCCCAGACGTCTGGCCATCCAGCCCAGACGTCTGGTAGTCAGTCAGCCCAGACGTCTGGCAATCCGTCAGTCCAGACGTCTAGCCGTCGGACCCAGACGTCTGGCTGTCTGGTTGGTCGTCCGTCTGGCCACTTGTCCCAGAAGTCTAGCAACCTGTCCAGACGTCTAGCCTATCTATTTGCAACGTCTACCCTTACCCGTCTGAGACGTCTACCTGTGTGCAACCCGTCCGAGACATCTATCCGTCTGAGCCGTCTAACCCATTGTCCTAGACGTCTAGACATTTTAACCGTCAGACTTCTCAATCCGTCTGGTCTAATTCGTCAGAGACTAAGCTGTCAAGGATTGTCGTCAGAAATGTTGACGTCTGAGGTAGAGCAGTCAGAGGAGTTACCGTCAGAAGCACAATCCGACAAGGGAGAGGTCTGTCAGAGGATGATAAGCAATCAGTTGGATCAAGAAAGCAGTGAAGTAGAGCTAAAAGAAAGCAGTTTGAATGAGTTGAAGGAAAGCTTCCAGATGGTTGATGAGAAGAATAAATTAGTTTGGACATTGAGGCTTTCAAGGGTTTTCCTGTTGAGGGAGCACGCAAAGGGTGCTGCCCCTCGACCCCGCAAGGGACGCTGTCCCTTGACCCTGCAAGGGGACTCCTACCCCCTTGACCCCCGACACGTAAGTAATAACAGAAATCTGGTATATCCTAATTGTAGACAAGCATATTGAGATATCCTTAATTGCAGAACCAGTTTTGATATTATGTGTTTTATTGTAAATGCACGCAAAGTGTTTGACGAAACGCCCGTGCATATATATTTAATGTTGTAAGTGCAATTTAATATTGTACGTAAAGAATAAAGTCATATTAAATCATGTAAGTCGGCTAAATAAGCTATTTCGTCCTGTAGTGCAAATGAAATGTAAATGCAAAGCAAATGCACATAAAATGTAATTTGAGGGTAGTTGCAAGGTAGTTGGAGAAAGTAACTACTTGGTGGGTGTATAAATAAACCCCCCCCTCATTCATTAGAGTTGCTGAAGATTGGTACGTGAGCAGATTGAAGTCTATGGGCAGAATGCAGTCTAGCATGATGTGCAACCATGAGGGATGTTCAGCCTAGGGATGTTCAGCCTAGGGCAGTCAGGCAAATTGATGGCAAAGTGCATTTCAGTCCTATGTACAGCCATGGATATGATGGCTGTAGATTGTATTGATGAAACTGTAATGTTGTATCACACCTAATATTATTAATACAAATTGCTGTAATTACTGTTAACTGTTATAGCTGTATTTTCTGCCATTACTGCTGTTATTTAATGCTGTTGCAAAATTTCTGCGTATTATTATTGCTATGCTACAATGCTTGCAGATCTGTAGATTACTTACGTGGAAAGGGAACCGTTGGGATATGTAAAAACCCTTTCTACACTAATTTGGATACTGACATTTTGTCTGATTAAACAACTCGAACTGGCATAAAGCTGATGAACTTGCAGGATTCATGAAATATTTAGAAGGCCTTAGAGAAGGTCATCACACAAAACAAGACCACTGCTAAAAAATCCAATTTGGTACCTATGGATGACAAAAAATGAAAAAGCCTCCAGATTCTAAGTTCAAATTTGCACAAACCAAAATTTTATTGTTCCACATCAAACTAGAATGTTACTATCATACTCACAGCATATCCTATGCATGGTGTTAAAAAAACAAATGATTTATGTCTTCCTTCTTTGGCATCATCTTATAGAATAAAAGGCAGAACTCAAAGTTATAGAGATAAGGCCAACTTTTTGTCTATATAGATATTAAGATTGATTCTCACAATCTCAGTTGATGCTTTGGTGGTCTTCTCCAAAAACATTAAATCTAATTTTGATTTGATTGCTCCAATTCAGAAAACTGAAAAGCCATTTCCTAATCCTGAAACTGAAAGTGAACGATAGTGTGATGGGTCTCTGGAACATACAACTCAGAACAAGAAATTTCATTCTCACCATCTTGAATCTAGAGGGTGTTTAAGATCCTGCGAAGAGAGAATGGAAAGCTGCACTTAGTAACAGCAATCTTAATAGTATCAAATATGAATTAAATGGCTGCACTTAGTAACTAGTATTTCAGATTTCTGATTGCACTCTGTTTGGGTGAGGATGCCCAGCCGTGGGGGAGGGCTAGGCCACATTGGGGACGCTCATACCAGCGTCCCCAATGGGGCCCAACCGTCCCCAGGTACGGGAGGCCATAGGCCTCAGCCGTCCCGGGGATGTTTCCCAGCCGTCCCCCAAAAAGGGGGACGGGGACGGGAGGCCATAGGCCTCAGCCATCCCGAGGATGTTTCCCAGCCATCCCCCAAAAAGGGGGATGGGGGGAAACGTCCCCCTTGCCATCCCCCCGTCTTGGGGGACGTGGGAAACGAGGGGACGCGTCCCCGTGGAACACTGGTAATTAAGAATATAGACAATGGGTCCAAAATTGTTGCCTCTGGCTATTGTGATGAGACTGACCACATGTATAAGTTGGGAGAATGGCATGCTTCTTTTGCCCCTACCTCTAGGGATAAAAGCTTTGTGCTATAGTTGCACATGCAAATAATAAAAGTTAGAAGTTGCATCATAGGCTTAGGCATCTCAACTATGGATCTTTGAGATACATGAGTCAGCATCAAATGGTCATTAGGCTTCCATGCATATCCCCTCCAAGTGGTGCATGTGAGGTATGTATTATGGGGAAGCATCATAGGGAGACCTTTCCAAAAGCGATTACAATGTGAGACTTTCATCCCTTGGAGATCATACATAGTGACATCTGTACAAAACTACATACCAAGAAATGAACCTGAAACTAGATACCAAGTTCTGCCCAAAATTCCTAGTTGTGTACAAAACTAAATAACCTTGTATTTTATTACAAAAGCTTGACAAAAATCAGCAAATTGGACTTTTATTACCTTTCTTGGCAAATGATTGTACTCTATCTAATTAAGTTAGCATTTCCTCCTAATTACTCTATTTAACCATATAACATAGTGCAATAATAAAACAAAGCATATCTTAATAGTGCAAAAATGTGGTAAGAGGTTGTCAAACATGAGGTATTTTTATGCCTCATCACACTTCCAAGAGTGGACAAGGAGAGAAAAGTGGTAGATATAGGAACAATTGCTAAGGAAAACGACAACTGTAGCAGGGTAATCATCCATGAGGAGGACAAGGATGATTATAGTATGATTCTAATGGATGACCCATTATTCAATGCCGAAGATGCCAAGAGTGGGGTCACTTCACGAGGAATTGCCAGAATCCACAAGTAGGAGATAATGGACTAACAGGATCAACAGGATATAGGTACGAGTTGCCACCAGCGAAACACACCATATAACAATGGATTTAAGTTGCCCAAACTAGACTTTCAAAATTTGATGGAAGAGATCCAAAGGGGTGGATCTATAAGGCAGAACAATATTTCAATCTTCATAATGTCCCACGCTACATGTATTTGACAAATCCCTCTCAATTTTGTATCAAATGCACGACATTGGTTTCAGTGACTTAGGAAGGTCGAGCCTGACCTTTCTTGGCAAGAATTTGAGTAGCATCTATTCACTTGGTTTGGTCTTAGTGAGTTTGAAGATTTTATCAGAGCCCTTACAAAACTAAGACAAACTTCAATTGTTCGAGAGTACCATACTCAATTTTAGAAATTGGCCAATCATACCACTAGTTTAAGTCCCAACGTCTTCCAAAGTTGTTTCGTGAGTGGTTTGAAGGATTACATTAAGGCTGAGGTTAAAATGTTGAGGCCTCAAACATTACAACAGGCAATACAATTGGGTAAATTGGAAGAAGACAAATTCAAGGCTCAAGGACGCACCTCTAAGTTTCCTCAATCTCGGCCATCTTTTTCGTCCAAGCCTACGACAAGTCCTACCATTAAATCTCCAACCATAAAAAAATTGACTCGCAAAGAGATGGAGAATAGAAGGGCCCAAGGGCTATGTTATAATTGTGATGAAAAGTATTCCTCGGGGCACAAGTGTGTGCATCAAAAACTGTACTGGGTAGATATGGATGAGGCACCAACCGCAAAATCTTTAGAAGAAGACGAGGATCCTCACAAGGGAGAAACCACAGAACAGGCAACAAATCCAGAGGAATCCCAATTGGAGATCTCTGTGCATGCTTTAGCAGGAGTATCCACTCCCCAAACAATGAAAGTGATTGGCTACTTCAAAGGACAACGGGTCATCATTCTTATTGACTTTGGCAGTACACATAACTTTATTGATCCACGTGTGGCCAAAAAAGGAAAATGTTACATTACTACATACTATTCCAATGATTGATGAATTATTTCATGAGTTGCATGGGGCTCAATACTTTTCCAAGTTGGATTTACGGTCAGGGTATCATCAAATTCAAATCAAGGATGAGGAAATTCCAAAAAGAGCTTTCAGAACTCATGAAGGGCATTATGAATTCCTGGTTATGCCACTTGGATTAACCAATGCACCTGCTACCTTCCAGAGTCTGATGAATTCCATTTTTTGCTCTTTCCTTCACAAATTCATTCTAGTCTTTTTTGATGATATATTGATTTACAACCGTTCATGGGAAGAACATATTCAACACTTAGATCAAACACTCAAACTTTTGTTTGACCATCAGCTCTATGCAAAGAGATCCAAATGTTCTTTTGGCCAGCAAGAGGTTGAATACTTGGGTCACATCGTCACTAAGGATGGAATTCAAGTTGATCCCAAGAAAATTCAGGTTGTTCAAGATTGGCCTAAGCCTTGTACCCTAAAAGAACTTCGTGGCTTCATGGGACTCACTGGTTATTACAAGAAATTTGTGAAGAATTATGGCAAGATAGTGGCTCCCTTAACAGCCATGTTGAGGAAGAATTCTTTTCTGTGGACAAAACCTGTCGAAAAGGCTTTTGTTGATTTGAAGTGTGCCATGACCACTACCCCCGTGTTAGCAATGCTAGATTTCTCTAAACCTTTTGTCATTGAAAGTGATGCATCGGTAACTAGCATTGGGGTGGTTTTAATGCAATAAGGTAAGCCTTTGGCCTTCACTAGCAAGGCACTCTCAGGCCAGAATCTGGGCAAGTTTACTTATGAGAAGGAAATGCTTGCCATTTTACATGCAGTCAATCATTGGCGATCGTTTCTCATTAAGAGACATTTTTCAATCAAGAATAATCATTAGAGTCTCAGATATTTCTTAGAACAAAGGGTGGCCACACCAGAACAACAAAAATGGGTTTAAAAATTGTTGAGTTATGATTACGACATCACCTATAATAAGGGTAAGGAGAACATGGTGGCGGATGCTTTGTCCCGACTACATGAAGAACAGGCCATGCTACATGCTATATCCACACCACATCCTCAATGGATTCATCAACTCCGTGAGGAACTGATCAAGGACTACTCTTTGCAAACTTTCATCCGCAAACTTCAAGCAGATCCTTATTCATACCCTGGTGATACTTGGGATGGTCAAGATTTACGATACCATGACCATCTTGTTGTGCCCCATCATTCACAAATAAAGGACTTCATCCTACAGGAGATGCATGCTTCCCCAATAGCTAGCCATTCAGGGTTTCTCAAAACCTATACAAGGACCAAGAGTACTTTTTTTTGGAGGGGAATGAAAAAGGATATTCATACTTTTATGGTTGAATGTGATCGTTGCCAATGTATAAAAGGTAAAAATGTGAGGTCCCCTAGTACTCTTCAACCCTTGTAGATACCTAAACAAGTTTGGACAGATATCTCTATGGATTTCATTGAAGGATTACCTAAATCAAAAGGAAAATCAATTATTCTGGTAAGAATGGATCATCTTACGAAGTATGCTTATTTATGTTCCTTATCCCACCCCTACACCATATCCATTGATGTTCAAATCTTCCTAGACCCTATCTTTTGTCTCCATGGAATGCCTAAATCCATTGTCTCTGATAGGGACCCTACCTTCACAAGTCGTTTTTGGCAGGAATTGTTCAAGTTGCAGGGAACATAGATCAAGATGAGTTTGGCTTATCATCCTCAAACTGATGGCCAAACCGAATTGTGAATAAATGCTTGGAAACATACCTCTGTTGCTTCACCTATGAACATCTTACACAATGGGCCAAGTGGCTTCCTTTGGCTGAATGGTGGTATAACACAACATATCACACTGCTACTAAGATGAGTCCATTTGAAGCAGTCTATGGTCAGCCTCCACCAACATCTTCTTCTTACATTCCAGGTAGTTCCAAGGTTCAAGTTGTGGATTGCACTCTCCGCCAGCGTGATTCCATTCTTCGCCAAGTCAAGGTCAATCTGGAGTTGGCTCAGAACCGTATGAAACAACAAGCTGATCAACACTGCGCAAAATGTAACTCTCCGCCAGCGTGATTCATCTAGTCTTCCATGTATCTTCTCTCAAGCAAGTTATTTGCAACAAGGTCCAGGTACAATCTACACTTCCATAGTTGGATGATGAAGGTTCCATCATTCTTGAGCCTAAATGCATTCTAGACCGCAGATCGCGTACCCTTCGCCAATGTGTCATCACCAATGTTCTTGCCCAATGACGTGGCTTACAACTTGAAGATGCTACATGGGAACCTCTTCAACAGCTCTAACAACAATTTCCTCATCTTCAACTTTGAGGACAAAGCTTTCCGAAGGGGAAGGGCATGTTAGGACCCCATCCTAACACTATGATGTAATAACCCTTGTTGAACATGGGGGACACCCATGATAATGTTTTGTAATATTTTGTAATAGTTGTGGCTCTAGAAGCGCCTAGACAAGTGGCGCCATTATATGTAACTGTTATCAAGAATGTAAATGTTTTGTAGGTAGGAGATTCTAGCTTGGGTGGTGGTATTTTGCATGTAAGCTAGCCTTGAGAGTTAGGTGGTAGATGAAGTCTTTAAAACTGCAAGGGGTAGGAATGTATGTATCTTTTTGCATAATTGAATGAAAGTATTGAAGGAGGTTGCCCCCTCGAAGTGGCCTACAATTCTGTTACTTGTGAGATTGTTTCATTTCTGCACTTATATTCCATATTGCAATAGTTTGTGTTTCAAGCATAGCTGAGAAAATCTGCAGAATCCCGATTTTTTGTCGATTGTTTGAAAAAATCATAAAAAAATCTGCAATTTTGTTTTTTAATAATTTTTTTTTCCTTCTTTTTTTTTAGGTTGCGGCCAATTTAGGATTTTTTTATGCAAGCCCATTTTCAGCTGTTAATGTTTGAACTTCTTAATTTAAAGTTTAAACCCTGAACCCAAAACCCTAGTCTAAGGTTTCAAGTTTTTTTTTTTCCTCCTCTTTTTAAGTAAATATTGCTGCCTGATAACTATGCAAGCCCATTTTTCAGATGTTAATGTTTGAAGCTTTGAAATTTAAACCATAAACCAGTTTTGGGTTTTATTTTTTTTTCCTCCTATTTTTATGTAAGTATAGTTGCCCTATGTATGCAAGCCCATTTTTCAGCTATTAATCTTTGAATTTGAAACTTTGAACTTTGAACTTGAAGTTTAAACCCTAAACCGTAGTCTAGGCCCTAGGGTTTTGGGTTTTGGGTTTAGGGTTTTTTTTCCTCCTCTTTTTAAGTAAATATTGCTGCCTGATAACTATGTATGCAAGCCCATTTTTCAGTTGTCAATGTTTTAATTTTAAACCCTAAACCCTAGCCTTTTGGTTTAAGGTTTAGGTTTTTTTTTTTTTTTTTTTTAAGTGATTGTAACTTTGTTGTTACTTGTTTCCATGTGCAGGCATATAAAAAATGAAAAAAAAATTTCCTTGTTACTTGTAACTTTGTACCTTTTCATATTATAAGCAATACAAGATGTATTTTGTCACTTTCATGTGTACTTTTAGCTTGAGCCTTGTATGATGTCTTGACATGAATTATTGTTTTTATTGCAATATTTTATTTACATAATGTTAATTCATTGTAATATGCATGAAAATAACTTTTTTCAATGAAAAATTTTGTTTTCTTTGGTTTTTTTTCCCCTATTCTTTTCCGATTCTTTGCCCGATTTTTTGTCGATTCCTGATTTTTGTCGATCTTTAAAAATGCCGATTCTAATTTTCTCAACTATGGTTTCAAGCATTTATGTTTATTTGCAATGTTTGTGTGAATGTGTTGTTTTTATGAGAAGGTTCCTAATAGACAACCTAGAAGAACTAATGGCCTTCCCAAATTCCCTAAATTGCCTATTTTCTATACTAGAACTGGGGTGTCTAACAGTCCTTGCAAACTATTAGGACCTCCTATGTAGACAAGCAAATTGAGAGATCCTTATTTGTTGAACCAGTTTTGATATTATGTGTTATTTTGTAAATGTACGCAAAGTGTTTGACGAAATGCGTGTGCATATATTTAATAATGTTGTAAAGTGCAATTTAATATTGCATGTAAGAATAAAGTCATGTAATACAATTATGTCAGCTAAATTAAAATTATATGTTATTTCATCCTGTAGTGGGAAATGTCATGTAATGCAAAAGCAAATGCACACGAAATGTAATTTGAGGGAAGTTATGGGTAGTTGGAGAACATAACTACTTTGTGGGTGTATAAATAAACCCCCCTCATTCATTCAAGTTGTTCATGCACGGTTGTTCACCCATAGAGGATGTTCATGGATTGAAGGGTTCAGGAGGTTCAGTCATACAGGTTGGAGAGCATGGTACGTAAGAATGTTGGTGCATATGTGTATGGCAGAATGCAGTTCAGTCTTGTATGCAGCCATGGAGGTCATGTTGTCTAGGGTTTGCAAAATATAATGCCAAACTGTAATGCTTTATTGCTATATATGCCATTGTTAATATAAAATATGTGCATTTATGTATCATTTGTTATTGATGTTTCCGTTGTTGTTATTGCCATTACTGCTGTTGTATTATTGTTGTTGTTGTTTCCTGTATACTATACTACAATGACTGCAGATCTGTAAAACCATTTAAGTAGCAATGGAATTGTGTGTAAGCATGTCAAAATTCATTTCTACATTCTGGCGCCGTTGCCTGTACGAATTTGGGTCCACTTTGGTGACATGGAGTTCCAAGAAGCAAAACCCATGGGCAGATGAGCAACGAGAAATCTGGAATGCAGCCAAAGACGTAGGAGAAGATGCACCAGATTTGTTTGTTGATGCAGATGAAGGGCCATCCAATGAAACGTGTGTAACAGACGTGCAGACAAGATGCAAAAATGAAGATGAAGATTTTGCAGATCGAGTAGTTGCGGACGCAGAAACTTCAGTCAAGAACGCAACAATTTCAGTTAGAGACGCGCAAACCCGTCTGGAAGATGTCGACAGAACCAGTCCAGACGTCTACAACAATCCAGACGTCTACACCAATCCAGATGTATGCAGCAGTCCAGACGTCTGCAGAACCAATCTAGATGTCTGCAGAATTAGCTTAGACGTCTGCAAGACTGATGGAACCAGTCTAGACGTCTGCAGGACTGATGGAACCAGTCTAGACGTCTGTAGAACTGGTGGAACTTGTCTGAACATCTGTAATATGAATGGCAAAAGTGTGATTAGACGTCCGAATGATGGCAAAAGCCCAATTAGTGATCCGAATGACAAAGGCATAGGTAGACCAGTCAGACATCTAAAAGACGACGGAACGAAACAAGTAGTCAATAAGAAGTTGCATCCTGACGCAGATTGTTTAGTGTTGAAGCAATTGCACATTGTGTCGCACGATGGTGAGTGGGACACGAGTTCAACATCGGTGCAAAAGAACAATGACATGTCCAACAGTGCACGAGATGGGAGTCCGGCACTAGGGAAACTGCAGGTTAGTATGCTCGATGGGGAGCGGGACGGGAGTCCGACATCGAAGCAACTACAGGTTGGAATGTTTCATGGTACGCATGAGAGTACAACAGAAGAGCAATTGCAAGGTGAGGCGCGTCAGGCTTCGCATAAGGCAGCAATATGCCAAGAATCATTGTCGAGATTAAGTCAACCTGTGAAACCAAAGACCAATTTGGGCATACCATGTAAATGTCCACTATTTCATGGTGAATCAAGAGAAGACCCTGTAAGGCATTGGAGAATCTGTTGCATGATGTGGACATCGGTTGGCCAAATGAAAGTAGCAGATTGGAGGAAGTGGTTTCCTGCAACGTTTTGTGGATTTGCAATGGACTGGTACATGAAATTCCCTGCAGACAAGTACAAGACATGGGAGGAGTTGCGAGATGCTTTTGTGCATGAATTTCGGTTGTTTGACAATGACGATGAAGTCATTATTGAAATCTATAGCCTAAAACAGGGTAAGAACAAGTCTATTCGTTCCTATAATAGGAAGATGAGTGGGCTATTTGACCATTTTGAAAATGACCAATCAGACGCATTGAAGAGAAGATGGTTCATAGATAGACTTCTTCCTACATACAGGGAGAAGATGAAAAGTTTCCCTCCAACATCATACAAAGAGGCTTTGAAATATGCCTTGATTTGGGAAAGTGATGCAAAAACATTGAAGTATTGGCCTTATTCCAATAAGAGTGATTCTAGGATGGCAGTGATTATGATTCAGACATTGTGAGTGATGATTTTGGGGAGGAGAGTAGTTCATCGCTACAATATTGGGGTCGAGAAGTCAAGGAAGGAAGTGACTCCCAAGAGATGACTAATGACTCTGAGGATGAGTATGACTCAAAGAGTGCAAGATCACCACTACCGGTATATGCAACACCAAAGGGGATGGTACAACAAAGAGATACCACTAATGAACCAGTTTATAATAACCGACAGAGAACTCACAGACGGAGACTTCAAAAAGTAAGGGAAGACCAATTGTGCAATGTTGGCAATGCCAATTGTGGGGGTATTTTGCACGTGATTGTCAAAGAATTGCAAAGCAAGATGAACCAGTGATTCCTCAAGAATTTGAAGAGTTAGAGGAAAGTTACAGCCCTTGCCAGGAAGTAGAGGTGGTTAACTTGATGAGTTGGATACAAATTGAGCACGTGAATCTGATTTCCATTGATGATGACTTTCTGCAAGAAGACCAGACGACAGAGTGCAGTCAGGAAGGAAGCCAGATGACAGGGTGTTGTTAGGAGGATGGTCAGATGGAGGAGGCTAGGCTGGCTAGAGAATGCAGTCAGATGGCGGAGGAGGAGCCGTTTGAGGAGTCATCATTCCTAGACCCATCTGAGCAGGAGCCGTCTAAAGAGAATCCGTCCAAGGCAAAGTCGTCCGAGGTGAAGTTGTCTGAAATTGAGTCGTCTGAAGCTTACCCATTTGGAGGTCACACGTCTAGACGTCTACGCGTCTATCTTAGACGTCTAACCTATCGTAGACATCTGCCCTGTCCTAGACGTCTACCCGTCTGTCTTAGACGTCTAACCTGTCCCAGACGTCTGCCCTGTCCTAGACGTCTACCCGTCTGTCTTAGACGTCTAACCTGTCCCAGACGTCTGCCCTGTCCTAGACATCTACCCGTCTGTCTTAGACATCTAACCTGTCCCAGACGTCTACTCGTCTGTCTTAGACATCTAACCTGTCCTAGACGTCTGCCCTGTCCTAGACATCTACCCGTCTGTCTTAGACGTCTAACCTATCCCAGACGTCTGCCCTGTCCTAGATGTCTACTCGTCTGTCTTAGACGTCTAACCTGTCCCAGACGTCTGCCCTGTCCTAGACGTCTACTTGTTTGTCCTAGACGTCTGATTTGTTCCAGAACGTCTGATTTGTCCCAACCGTCTGACCCAGACATCTGGCCGTGGAAGCAGTGAATTAGAGTTGAGAGGAAGCAGTTTCAATAGATTGAGTGAAGACTTCCAGAATGTTGCTGAAGAGAAAAATGAAGTTTGGACATTGATGCTTTCAATGGTTTTGCCATTGACGCAAGGGGCGTTGCCCCTCGACCCCGCAAGGGACGCTGTCCCTTGACCCCGCAAGGGGGCTCCCGCCCCCTTGACTCCCATCACAGATGGCGACGGGTATTGCTGGTCATGTTCATGATGTTGATGATATTACTCATGCTGATAATATGGCTAACTGATCAAAGTGAAGTACCTATTCAGAGAATGTTGATCATGCTAATGTTACAATTGCTTGCAACAGAAGAAGTGCACAATCAAAGAATAAAGGGTTGTGAGCAGTTTCAAGTGAAGCCTGTGGCAATAGATGTATGGAACAAGAGAAAGAGAAAGGAGCGTGACAAGGGATCCTGTTACATTATTCAGTACTTCTATTCCTAGTATTTAGTTCGTGTCATTGAGGACAATGACCAATTTAGAGGAGGGGATAGATGTAGATAGACAAATTAAGAGATCCTTATTTGCTGAACCAGTTTTGATATTGTGTGTTATTTTGTAAATGTACGCAAAGTGTTTGACAAAATGCGCGTGCATATATTTAATAATGTTGTAAAGTGCAATTTAATATTGTACGTAAGAATAAAGTCATGTAATTCAATTATGTCGGCTAAATTAGAATTATAAGCTATTTCGTCCTGTAGTGGGAAATGTCATGTAATGCAAAAGCAAATGCACACGAAATGTAATTTGAGGGAAGTTATGGGTAGTTGGAGAACATAACTACTTTGTGGGTGTATAAATAAACCCCCCCTCATTCATTCAAGTTGTTCATGCACGGTTGTTCACCCATAGAGGATGTTCATGGATTGAAGGGTTCAGGAGGTTCAGTCATACAGGTTGGAGAGCATGGTACGTAAGAATGCTGGTGCATATGTGTATGGCAGAATGCAGTTCAGTCTTGTATGCAGCCATGGAGGTCATGCTGTCTAGGGTTTGCAGAATATAATGCCAAACTGTAATGCTTTATTGCTGTATATGCCATTTATAATATAAAATATGTGCATTTATGTATCATCTGTTATTGATGTTTCCGTTGCTGTTATTGCCATTACTGCTATTGTATTATTGTTTTTGTTTCCTGCATACCATACTACAATGGCTGCAGATCTGTAAAACCAATTAAGTAGCAATGGAATTGTGTGTAAGAATGTCAAAATTCATTTCTACATCCTACTTCCTCCATTACCATTACCGACATATCATCTAATCACCTTTTCGTTCACCTTCCTTCCTTGGAGTGAGTCTGTTGATTATTGTTGTCTGTTGTGGGAGCTAGTTGAGGTCTTGATGCATTCCTTCTAGCTCGTCTTGTGAGTGGTGAAGTTGAGCTACTGCTTGAATCAATGGTGCTTGTGGATAACATGCTATTCTCCTTCCTGAGATATAGATGTTTCAAAAATGTCCCTCCACAATATCTCATTTGCTTCCTCTTTTCTTATTCTTTGTTGCTCAAGATCATTCAACAATGCCTGACTCCTTATTTCATGTTCGTCAAGATTTTGTATCATTCTTCCAATTTCCTATACAATTTGCTTCCTCATATGCGTATTATGCCTTTGTAAATTTTCATATTCTTCTTGTAACAATTGTGTTTTCCTGTGTATTCTCTGTGATAACAAACTCATGTCTTCATACTCACTATTGTCACTCTGAGGTTCATGTTCAGGTTGCTCTCTTTCTATGAACACCATTCCCTGCACATCTTCATCTCTAAGTGATCTAAGCCTTCTTTCTACTTTCGTATATGGGAATCGTACATGCACGTGTATATGCCTTCTCTCCATGGAAAGAAATTCCAACTCCTCTTGTTCAATTATGGCCTGGTCCTCTCCTTCATTTCCAAACAACCTCCTTCACCCTATATTGCTTTCCTCCCTTTCTTCTTCTGCATTGTTTTACTGCTTGGTCCAGCTTAGTTCTCCTTCTTCCCAATCCACTATTCCTTTAAACTTTTATGAAGACTAATTTGGTGTTGTAACCAGCCTTCCTATACTCCTGTCGTCCTCTCGTCCTAGCTCGAAACAAACCATATTCACTTCTACTTTCATTTTGTATGGCTTCAATCTCGAACCCTTAACTATATGGGAATCATTGTCCCGTCCAGTTTTTGCAGTATCACCGTGCCATGGTCCATCATCTCAATTACCGAGAAGGGTTCATGCCACAAAGTCTTCGTGTTTCCTAACTTAATTTCTAGTTTTCCATTGTACATCAAGACCAGGTCACCTAGCTTCAACTCCATCATTTGCAGGTGCTTGTCATGCCACAACTTCCTTCGATGTTGGGCAATCTCCATTGCCCATTCAGCCATCACACTTTTCTCATCCAGTTTGACAAGTGTTGTCAGCCTCTCCTCTAGGATCTCTTGGTCACCAAGATGGTTCTATACCGCCACCCTCAAACTCTGTACAAAGAATTCCACTAGCACTACTGCTTCGTGTCCATACATCAGTTGGAAGGGCATGTGGTTCATCGTCGGTTTAAGTGTAGTTATGTACACCCACAAAACCACTGGCAATCTCCCCTCCCAATAAGCACCCTCGACTCCACAAGTCTTGTACATGATGGAAATAAAGACTTTGTTTGTTGCCTCTACTTGTCCATTTTCCCTTGGATAGAGACTCAACAACGATTGCAAAATCTTGAATTATGTGGTCAACTTCTTTATGATCTCATTGGCAAAATGGCCTCCTCTATCACTCGTTAAAAACAAAGGTATGTCAAACCTTGTGATCACTTGCTCATACAAAAATCGAGCTATACTCTTTGCAAAATTATCCAACAATGCCCTTTCTTCTACCCATTTTGTCAAGTATTGAGTTGCCACCACAATGTACTGATATTTTCCTCTATGACTTGTTCTTAGAGGTCCAATAAAATCAAGTCCCCATCTCTCAAATAACTCTCATGGTTATGATGGGTGTAATGTCATAAAGTCTCTCCGTAATGGCTTCCTAACTTGTTGGCATGTATCGCATGCCTTGACAAATTTCTTTACATTGCGATAGAGGGTGGGCCACCATACCCTACCAGAAGCACCTTCCTCACCATCGCATGTGGCCCCATATGCCCCCTTGCCAATCTCGTGAGCTTTTTTTAACGTTCTATTTACTTCTTCCATCACACATCTCAAAATTCCATCAGGTCCCATTTTATACATAAGCCTGCAATCAATTGGAATGATGCTAACTTGATGACCTTTTTCCTTTCTATTGCCATTATTTTCTTTGGCAGCTCTCCCATCAACAAGTATTCACCAATAAACTTGTACCACAATGGTATCATGTTGATTGCAAATAAATGAGTATCAAGAAACTCATTTGATACTCCTTTCGAAGGTTCCCCCGATTGAATCTTTGACAACTGATCCACTATCACATGTTTCTTTCTATGTCTCACCAACACCTAGAACACAAAGTCCTGTAACATGACGCGCCACCTTCTAACTCGCCTATGAATAGTTGGTTTATTGATTAGATACACCAATGCTTGATGATATAAAAAAAATGCAAAATGGTTGGCCAACAAATAATGTTTGAACTTCTCTACTGCATAGACCATCCCTAGAGCTTCCCTCTTTGTTGTGCTATAGTTCTTTTCTTCTCTTGACAACAATCGACTAGAAAAATAGATGGGCTGATCCAGCCCAAACTGCCCCTCCTAGGCCAATGCACATCCAATCGCGAAATTGGATGCATCCACATGGATGTGAAATTATTTGTCCCAATCTGGGAACAATAAAATGGGGGCACAAACCAATTTTGCCTTTAGCTCCTTGAAGGCCTTCTGATGTTCCTCCATCCATTGAAAAGGAATGCTTTTGCGTGTCAACGCATCTAGTGGGTGGGACACTTGGGTGAAGTTCCTGATAAATCTCCTATAGTACCCGATAGTTCCTAAAAAGGATTTCAATGAACTCACATCGTATGGCTCCTCCATGTTCATTATGATGCAAAATAATATTGGTATCTGTCTTCAACCCTTCTCTGCACACTACATGTCTCAACAACTTGCCACACAACACCAAAAACTTGCACTTCTTGGGGTTTAACACCAAACAAGCATTCCAGCATAACCTTATGCACTCCTCCAATGCCTTTAGATGCTCATCCTTTATTCCATACAAAGACCAATTGTCCAAGAAGACTTTGAACTTTCTAGTGGACATTTGTTCGAATATATACAAAATGATTCTCTATAATGTGGCCAAGGCATCACATAGACCACATGGCATTCGATTGTATGCTTAAATGCCATTCTCTACCATGAGTGTTGTCTTTAACTTATCTTCCTCGTCAATGCTTATCTAGTTGTAGCTGACAAACCCATCTAGAAATGAGTAAATTTCATGTCCAACTACTTCATGATTGAGTCAATGAATGGTTGTAGAAAGGAATCCTTGATCATCACAATATTAAGACTTCAAAAGTCTACACATATGTGGATTTGATTTGCTTCCTTCTTCAAGGTGATCACAATCAGTGACATCCACTTGATTTGAAAGTTGTTGCTTTCAATATCGGGTCCCATTCATCTTCTCAATGGATTATTCTTTCTTCACCTCCGTTACTGAGATTGACCTGAACCATCTTCGGCCCATCGTACTTTATGGTCTCATGTTTAGTTGTTGCTTTAACCACGTCCACTAGGTGTGTTGTCTTCTCATCAATCACACCACCAATAGTGTATTCTACGAAATTCTTTGAAAATGTACACTTCTCCATTTTATCTTTTGGTGCAGATTTCTCCATATTGCTACTTTTGCCAACCTCAAACACACTCCCTCCATGTTCATCATGGTCTTCTTCATTCTCCTCTGTCTAAACATAGAGACAAGTTGGAAGAAACATTTCATTGTCCTCCATCTGCCAATGGAGAAGCCCGCTATCCAAACACTCCTTATCCTTCATACATTCTTCCAATTGAAGCACTCCTTCATTTGGTTCATGTTCGTTGTCTTCATCTGAAGATGAACTGCCTAACTTATCAGTCATCATGAGACCCTACCTCATGGATTGATTTTTCAAGTTAATCATGTACTTATGCTGCCCTTTCTTGAATGTGAGATGATCCTTCTCCCAATTGTGATTGACCTTTGCCATGCGCAACCATCCTCTCCCCAGTAATGCATTATATGCTAGTTTTTGCATGGTGATCACAACAAAGTCCATGATAAAATCTTGGTCAATATTTTTCACCTTTTGCACCGCTAAGACTCCTTTCATCTCATTCCTATACTAATCTGCACCATACAAATTGAAATTTGGAGACCATAAAAATGGTGGTCCACCAATCTCTTACCAAGTCTTCTTAAGCAAAGCATTAACACTCGACCCCATCGATGATCACCTGGGTCAACTTATGACCTAGCAATTCAATATGAATTAATGTTGGTTTTTTATCAACATCAATCATTAATACTGTTGGATCAATGAATTGATCCCTTCTCTTTATAGATGCTTCTTGTTGGCTTTGCAGATCCATCACTCTCCTTGGCCGCATGATCTCTACTACCATTGCATATAGCTTTGGTATGTTGCTAAGTATAGTAGAGAAACTCCGAAACGGATTAGAATCGACAAATGATTGACTCGGGAAAAATCAGAGAAAAAAACTGAAGAAAATACAATTTTTCATTGAAAAAAAAAACTTAAAGAATGGCTCACACTAGAGACCAAAACCCTAACAAAGTGAAACTCTCTCAATTAATTTGATTTAAAATATGATAACAAATTTGATTACTATAAATCTAATTCTGAGTATCAAATATACTTGATTTGTTTTTTAAAGCATGTATACTACAATGATTGCTCACTCACAGCAGATTGATGCTTCATTTCATATTCTGTTTATGAACGTTAAGGGTCTCAGACTCATCTACACAAATGCAATTAGTTAATCAAAATTTTGAACAAATTTACATGTCACTATAGATATGGAAAAACTGGTGCACATCACAGTGATCCAAATGCAAGGCAAGAAGATCATTACACTCATACACTATACTAAGAGAGGATGAAAGAACAACACCTCTAATTCTTCTATTCTTCTATAAAAGAATTGTGTAGACGATGGTAATACAGATTTCTCCCAGTGAGAGGACTATCACAGGGCAACTCTCCTTTGGCAGGCAACATAAAAGAAACAAACAAAGAAGGCATTAATGCAGATTCAAATTCATGGTAAGGATGTGCCACGTTATAATTTCTAGTTTTTAATAACCTGCATCAGAAAAATCCAGCTAAAAAGCAAAAGATCTCATTTGAATTGAAGCAAGCAATTTTGTATAAGTGAAATAGGGCATGGCCTACTAAGCCAGTTGATTCACCACCAGCTTAGTAAGTGATGGAGTTCTTAAATCTTTAATTTAAAAATCCTCC
Organism: Wollemia nobilis; assembly: GCA_028583015.1. Taxonomy (NCBI): domain Eukaryota; kingdom Viridiplantae; phylum Streptophyta; class Pinopsida; order Araucariales; family Araucariaceae; genus Wollemia; species Wollemia nobilis. Next base: position 293,834 of record JAQPPZ010016368.1, on the reverse strand, counting down.
TAAGTAAAAAATTTTGTGTAATAAGATAAATGGTTTATACTGTTAAACCTAAAATTCTATTTATAAAAATTCAATAGGTGATTTGATTAATAAACTACTTAAAAAATAGCTAGTAAATTTATTATCTTACTGCCAAAGGAGAGTTACCCTATAATTATCCTGCACATCTTCCTCCTCTTCTTCACAGCCTGCTGGTAGTGTCATCTCTACTAATATCTTATAGAAAGAAGGATATCCACCCAGTATATGCCTTTCGTACAGATATTATGGTGGAATTTTATTGAACTTCCCCTGCAAAGACATGCTTTGCCTCCTAGCACTTCATTGACTGCAACACTAGTTCCCAAAGAGGAAGAAGAAATAAATGGAAGACATGCACGTACACACGTACACACACCTACTGATGTAAGTTGTAAGTTATTAAATTGTTAAAAGAATAAAATGTTTTTTTTTTTTGTACTGTTTTCCAGCGGGAAAGGGTCTTCCACACTTCCTTTCTGGTTAGCAGAGCTTTTGTTATATGAAGTGGACTAATATTGAATGTAAACAGTAGAGATGCGAGGTGGTCCAAATTTTAGTGGCAACATATAACATCACACAGATTTGCCACTTGAAGATAAGGGTCTAAATTTTAGTGGCAACATATAACATCACACAAGAAATCTTCACATCATTGACCAACTTATAACGACAGACAGATTGATGGATATTTCAAATATAATGTCACATCTGGTTGTGACATACCAACTTCATGTCCACAAAATAAGAAATCTTCACATCATTGACCAACTTATAACGACAGACAGATTGATGGATATTTCAAATATAATGTCACATCTGGTTGTGACATCCCAACTTCATATCCACAAAATAAGAAATCTTTACGCCGTTGACCAATTTATTTTTTTGAATCAGATACAGGAAACTGATTTATTTTATTTTATTTATTATATTATTATTATATAATAATAATATTAAAATAGATTGACAAGATATTCTGTTTTTTAGCTGAGAAATATAGTAGAGTTTATTTTATTTAATCAAATGGCAAGGTTTATTTATAAGCTTTGAACCTTTGTTTAAGATGCGAAAACTCTGACTCCTAATCAATTACTCTAAACCCTATAATTTGTTGATCATAAAATAATTTATAAATAAAAAAAACAAATAAACTGATTTATTTATTTATTTAACATGAGAGTGAAAGAGGACTGATGTATTATATCACCATTACATAATAGTATTATAATAGCATGACTATCATACATACAAGATTCGAATCTAAATTTTCAAAAGAGAAATTTAATTTTTTTTCAATAAGTTGTGTGTCTTTTATTGGGACCACTTCCATTACATAAATAAAACATTATATTGCTCTCATTACATTTTCTAACAAGTTAATTAAAGCATATCCAACTTTAATTTTTTATCAAAAATATTTTTCATTTGTCTTTCTATCCAAGATATTCTCCATTTTTCTCAAACTACTAAGTTTCCACAATCAACTTTTTTTATATCAAATGCTTTCTAAAATTTAAATTTTGTCAAGTTCAACACGACCAATGGCTAAAATATTTGTTGCCTAACTTCTATATCTATAAATATCTTGTCTATAAATACCTTTTTTTTAGGGTTCTTATTCATTCCCGTAATATTCCAAGATGTTATTTTTTATTTTTATTTTTAGGTTGAGCCTCACTTCTTGTTAAAACTTATATTTGCTTTTGTTTTCCCATATCAATATCCCTTTGGGTTTCGTTATCTCTCTTTTTTTTCGCTTCTTGGGTCTTCTTTTGTTTTTTTATTCCCAACAATACTTTCATCTTCATCGATCTATTCAATCTTCTCACACCAAGACTTATCATCTATAGGTTTACCTTGATCTAAAGGATTTGAAGTGCGAAGAATAACCTCAAAAACACAATGTTGCCCTAGAAACCTTAAAGTGCAAGGATGTCCTTCTATAGTAATTACCTTCTTATTCTACCCTAAAAACCCTAAACTGCTATGGGGTTCCTCCATCTTCATTTCTTTATTATGCTACTCTTGAAACTTTAAAGTGCAAAGGATAACATCTTCACCACTTTCATTTTTATTACTTGAAGAGGGTTTTATACTACTTGAGGAAAAAAAGATGATTTACCTGGAATAAACTTGACCCCTTTTGTCATATTTGTATTATGATTTATCTCCATGTTGTCTTTTGTACATTTAATTCCTTTTGTGTTTGCGAAATGATAGTGTAGTGTAGATAAGCTCTTTTTGTCTCATCTTTTGGAGTGGAAAATCCTTGATTTGATCTTAGCTTCTATTACTGTATGATTTTCTTGCTTTATCTTGAAGTTTATATCATGGCTAGAATTTTATCTCTTTCTTATCACTTTGCAAACTCTTGCCATGTGTCCAATCTCATAACAATTGTGACTCAAATGCGATATTTTCATAATTTACTTGTTGATCACATTCTCTTGATTCAAATTTAATCTTAATGGATTGTGGTAAAGGTTTTGAAATTGTTAGTTTTTGATGCTTAATACTTAATTCAAATAACCACATAATCTCAAATAAAGTTGCAATATAAAGTATACAATAATGGCAATATTTTAAACATATAAAACTCATAAATAACTTCAAATATAACTCATAAAATGGCCATTAACAAATGCTCATAAAAATAGTAAATGACATAGAATAAAGGCCTACTAATGCATGCTATGAGCAATGCACTTTCAATAGTCATTACAATACTTAGTCACAAATATATAATGGAATGTGACTCTTCATATGGAATACTCTTGGTCTTCTCCCTTCTTAGAACTCTTAACTTTCTTACTCTAATGACACATGTGCACTCCTACATAGTGGACACTTGTGCACATCTACACTCATCATACTTGAACATTTAGCTACAAGGTACTTGTGCATTTCATGCACATTATTACATTACATAAAATATTTACTCACACTCTAATCTAAGACACACTTCTAATCTAGAGACGTATCCAAGGTGGTACATTAGCATGTACCAAATAATGTAATATACTCCAACAAAAATAATCACCCCAACACATATTCGAGTATATATAGAATGCTTTCGCTCCTTAGTAGTTAGTCCTTCCTTGATGAATTTCCCTAGGGTATTTCTAATATTCTTCAAAACATATTTATTTATAAGTTGATATGGAAGTCCAAAAAGCCTAACCCACATTGAAAGCTTCTTTGTCTCAATAGAAAATTTTCATTCCATGGTCTCAAATAAAGTGCATCTCTTCCTCTAAACCATAGGCCACAACCATTATTTGATCCCTATTTTTTGAATTAGAAAAGAAGATGAAAAAAACCTTTAAGAAGAAAAATCAGAAAGTAGTTTGAATTCAATACCCACTTCCACTTGATCCAATTTTGAATCTCCAAAAGCCCTGGCCATGATCTATGGAACTTACAAATTAAACATCTACATTTAAGAACCATTATATCATGCTCAATCATCTCATCCTTGATACTTACTTTCGATGTAACATCTGCTACTTGGATCGAACTTGCCATGTATTTGCTCTTCTGCTTATCTCAAACTTGGGCCTCTGTACTTCCAATTAGGGCATCCTGACTTCCCATTAGGGCTTTCAAATATGAACTTCCTTCCATACTAGCTAATGAGGCTTTCTCTTGGCTTGCACTCCCTCTTAGCTCGCACTCACTTCCGACTTGCATTCTCTTCTACCTGGAACTTGCTCCCAACTTGCACTCCCTCGCACTTGCTCTCAACTGGCACTCCCTCCTTGCTCACAATTACCCTTGTCTCTTCTATTTCTCAGTCTTCCTTTGCTTGAACATATTTTTAGAAACAATATTCCACACATTCATGGTAAGGATTTGAAGTATTGATGCACTCCAGATGAACCTGTGACTCTCGCTATCGCTAAAGCCCAACTCACACTCCTCTTGATTCACACCCCCTCTTGGTTGCCTCACACTCACTCCTAGCTTACACTCAAGAGAGAAATCTAACCTATTAAACTATTACCAATTAATTATAAACTAATTTATTATAATATTTCATATTTTTATAATATGATCTTGGCTAAAAAATTAAAGCAATTTAATTGAGGGTATTGGATGAAGGGACAACATAAATAGTGAACGGTATGCCTTATGTAAAAGGAAACAACATGCACATTTAGGCAATATTTAAGTTAGCTTCACGTAGGTTGGAAAAAATATGATTTTGAATAAGACGAATGAGACCAGAAATACATATGGAATTCAAAGAAGAGAAAAAATCCATTTGGATGTCTTTTTCTATTAAAGTAGCACTTTTAATGACATTGTTTATATATATATATATATATATATATATATATATATATATATATATTTTTTTATATTATTATAAGTAAAGCATACTAAAAGTAATTATAGTAGGAAAGTGGGTGTCGTCGGCAAAAATTATGTAATGGAATGCTATGTTAAAGTAAGGATCATCCTAAACCTATTAAGACAAACCAAAAGCTAGTTATTATGTCAAAACTTATGTCTATATCTTTATAATTTTTTTTGAATGGAAAAGCCAAATCATATTAAATAGCTAAACCATACAAAACTGGGTGGGTGGAATTAACACACCCCAGTGTTCACACTAACCGATACGGTTAGGAGCAACAATCAACAATACATGCCAACCAAAAAAAACACTAAAGAACCACATGGGTTAGGACCACTCCCAAAATAGCATAACGACAGACAACAGTAGCAAACCAACACCCAAGATGAAACATGCCAGCCTATGGGGGGACAATATCCTCCCTATCAACATAACTCCAACCATCATCATTAATTGCAGTGAGCTGACCAACACCTCCCTCATCGACAAACGCAGGAACAACAGGCTGAAGAATTACAACATGAGTACCCCAACCATCAATAGGTGCAGAGGGCTCTGGAACCACATCCCAACCAGAATGGCGTGAAGAACTCCTACCAACAGAATGGAGCCACTTTCGAGTTGGAGGAGACGGAGACCGGTGGTGCTCCTAAAATGCAGAAGGACACAAAGGCCGAGGGGTTGGCCTAAGATGAACCCTAGAAGAGGAAGGGTCTCTAGGAGATTGAGGTGGAACACGACTGACAGTGCAAGGAGCATTGCCCCAATGGGCCATAAGATTCCGCAGATGTTGAAGCTCAACATTCACCTTCTCAACCTGAACAAAAATCTGTAACCAACAATCATAAAAAATGGAATATTTGTCAGCAAGAGAAAATGCAGGGGATACATCTTGTGCAAAAAAATAGCACGATTGCGAGTCTTCCACAAGTGAAAAAGAGTGTTGATTCTGAAAATATTCCAAACTGCTTGCATATTATCAGCAAAATCAATATGGTCTCCCAGAAGAGCATGAGGCCAAGAGAAAGAGCTCAACATAAACGGTCTGAAAAAGGAAAGAAGCCAGTCCCAAGCCAGCTGTGCACGCAAACAATGCCAGAAAAGATGCAAAAAATCCTCAGGTTGATGGCAAAAGATGCAAGTAGGATTGTCCACCCCAAGATAAAGAAGACGTGCCCCAACAGGTAACCCTTGATGCAAAATACTCCATGCAAAAAATTGTTGTTTAGGTTCAACATAGGAGGCCCATGCCATGTTAAATCTCTGCTTCCAGCAGGTATGTGTAGAAAGCAAATCCCATCTTGCATTCAACCTATCCCACATGGGAACATGTGGCATCAACCAACTGTATCCCAACTTTACCCTGTATTGCAAGAATGGTCGATGGTTTGGCCAAAACCAGTCAACCCACCAGGGTTTTTGAAAATACCTATTAATTTTTCTCCAAATAGAGAAAGGAATCTGTTCAATCACCATTTCATAAGTGGATTTGTCTGCCTGTTGAAGATTATAATATTGCTTAAAAGAATCCCAGGGTAGCCAATCTCTAGTGTGATTCGAAAAAAAATCAGACAAGCAAGCAATACCTTTTTTATAAAAACGTTTAGCTCTAATCCACTGAACTTGAGCCAAAGGCAAACCTTGATAGGTAATAGCAGGAGACCACCAAACGTTAATAGTGGAGATTGAAGCACCAGCTCTTGAGGCAGAGCCATTCCAGGACAACCAAGGCTTCAAAGCCTCCCAGGCTTTCCAAATACTCTTAATGACGAAAGAGCCAGGAATTTGAATAGGAACAGGAGCAGTAAGAACAACTTGAAGACTAAGCCCCTTCCATACCTTTTTGCCATAAGGTAAACCATGAGACAAGCAATGTCTAATAAGAACTTTCCAAGTTGCATCACCTGTAAGGGCTCGAATAATCCACTTGGCACAAAGAGAGAACCCTTGTTTTTGACAATCAAATAACCCCATGCCACCACTTGCTTTAGGAAGACAACAAAACTCCCAGGCTACTCTATGAAAGCCTTTTGTACCCTTATCCTTGGCCCACAAAAAATCCCGTAAGAGCTTTTCTAATTTGTGATAACAGGCCTTAGAAGGAACCCAACAAGAAGAATAATACACATGAGTAGAAGCAAGAATTTTAGAACAAATCTAAAATTTCCCAGCTAAGGATAATTGCTTAGACGACCAGTAGGATAATTTCTTTTCAACCTTTTGCACAACATATTGCCATAACTGAGGAGGAGAGCCTTGAAAAGCAAAAGGGATACCCAAAAACTTAAAAACTTCCCCAGGTTGGATCCAAGACCATGGGATGTGACAAAGCCAGGAAGGAATAGGATGAACAGATTGTCTATAGCAGGAAGTTTTGCGCCATTGAACATTGGATCCAGAAGCAAGACAAAAGGTATCCAAACACTGAATAGCAGTGGAAAAGGATTGTTCATCCTCCCTAATAGTAAAAAAAGAATCATCGACAAAATGGCCATTAACAAGATGTTGAGTGGAATTAGGAAGGGTGATGCCTCGAATCAAGCCTTGAGAAACTTTATTTGCTAGCAAATATCCAAAAGCTTCGGCAACAAAAATAAAAAGAGATGGAGCAAGAGGACAACCCTGGCGAACTGACCTACCAAGGTGAATGTGTTCAGACTTACATTTATTCAATGTAAGAACAATTGATGCATCATTGAAAAGCATACGAACATAATTAATGAAATAAGGACCAAAACCCAAAGCCTGGAGCATAGAAGTGATAAAATACCATTCAATTCGGTCATATGCTTTTTCAAAGTTGACTTTGATGAATAAAGTATCTTGAGCAGAAGTTTGAGCCCACTCCATACCTTCCCAAACTGCCAAAACATTATCAAGAATGTATCTGCTCTGTACAAAACCAGTTTGTTCAGGCCTAATGATCAAAGGCAAAAGAGGCCTGAGTTTTAAAGCTAAAGCTTTAGCAATAATATTATAACTGACATTGAGAAGAGTAATGGGTCGCCAATTGGTGATGACTTCAGGATCCCCTATTTTAGGAATAAACTTAACATTACCCTGATTGATGATAGAGCCAAGTGACCCACAATTCATTGCCTCATGATATACCTGAAGAAGATCAGGCCCTAGCATATCCCAAAATGCTTTATAAAATTCACAAGGGTAACCATCTAATCCAGGAGCCTTATCATTTGCCATGTGAGAAAGAGCATCAGAAAGATCATCCAGAGATAAAGGTCTATCACAAAAAGCAAGCTGGTCTGAATTAAGTTTTACAGGAACAACAGAACAACATTCCTCCAATGCTCATTGGCGGACAGGCGAAAGAGGTTGGGAAGCAAAGACTTTCTGATAATGGGCAACAAAGACTTGTATAATATCCGGAAGAGCAGTAACTCTTGCATCTTCTGTTTGAATGGCTTGAAATTCAGAATAGTGAGCAGGAGGGCGAAGTCTTTGGAAAAATTCCTTAGACACCTTATCTCCAACTTGAAGCCAATGCATCCTAGCTCGAAGTTGAGCACCTTTAGCTTCATAAATTTTAGATTTCTTAATTTCATGGCGTATGGCAGCAACTTGAGCTTGCAGAGCGACATTAAAGGGAGAAGCTTCAAGGTAAACTGAAGCTCGAGCTAATTCAGCTTTCAGAGCATAATTAGAATGACACCTGCGCTTAGCAACCTCAACTCCCAGACTTCTCAACAAATTGGTAGTACGGTGAATAGCCGAATTCCACCAGGCTATCCAACCAACAGCTCCAGAAGGTCTGGGGAGGAGATTCTAGATACGAACAATATGGGCTTTCATGGAAAGACTATGCAAAAATGAGACATTTAAATAAAATTGCGAAGGAAAAGAAGGGGGCTTTATCCTCTGAGAATCAACTTGAAAGATAATGGGAGAATGATCAGATAAAGTAGTATTGGCAACAACAGCAACATGAGGAAGAGAATGCTTGAGACGAGAGACATGAAAATGATCACAATCAAAAATCATAGCCCTATCAAGGCGTTCAAAAATTCTAGCCGAGCCAGCTTGAAAATTAGTCCAGGTAAACCACAACTCCTGAGGAAAGTCAGAAGGAGAATAAAGGGAGTTGGGATCAAAAATTTTAAGTTTACTTTTCATGAAATACCAAGTTGCACGCTCCCCAGCACACCATCGCATACAGGTTTGACTCAGCTTATCAACAGGTTTTTCCACCATATTAAAATCACCACAGAAAATCCATGTGGCAAAAGGTAAATTTAAAGCAAGCCAACGCCAAAGAGAACACCTTTGGGGAGGGTCATTAGAAGCATAAATATTTACAATCCCTAGCGGTTTACCACAGATCTCAAGCAAAGTCCAAACCGCTTGGTTTGAAGGGTCAACCCCCCAAGAGACCACATGATCTTGCCACTTAGGAGCAAAAATAGTGACTGCACCTCCTTTACCAAAAGAGTGATTGGTGGCATAAAAAATACTACGAGGCCACAAAAAGTTACAAGTACACTACAGAAGGAAATCATTAATTTTGACTTCTTGCAAACATATCACATCCAAACTACCAAATAGGTGAGAAGTGCAAACCAAATCACTTCGGACCAGGTATTTACGGACTGGATCTGTCAATCCTCAAACATTCCAAGAGAAGAAAAGCATTAAGACCCATCAGGATGCAACATAGCCATGGCATTCTCTATGTCGCCCAGCTATCTTAAAGAGTCAAAAGAATTAGACTCAGTTTGGTGGTGCCAATCAAAGGAGGGGCTCCTATCATCTCGCAAAGGACTACGAGAATGACGGGCTTTGAAAATAGGACCAACATCAGAGTGGCAGTCTGACTACGTTCAAGGGAAGGCTTATTGGTGAGTACTGATGCAAAAGAAGGGCCAGACCATAAAGAAACAATGGGGGGGCTAGGATGGAGAAGTAGCGGGGGCTTGGGAAGGCTGCATGGCAACTGATGGCGAAGGGAAAACAATAGGGGACGGATTTGTGGTAACAGGAGTGACCAAAGGAGGCTGCATGGTAGGCGAATTGGCTGAGAGAGGCTATTGCAAAGAACCAGTAGAATCATGAGGACGATTAGCACGAGATTTCCTGTTAGAAACCTTCACCCAGTCATCGGGTCCGCCAGAAGCACCATTAGCCGGAGCTGCAGGAGCCGGAGGAACAATAGAAGACGGAGTGGCGGTAGAAATAGAAGAAGGATGTGGGGTCTGTTAAATCTCCCTTCCATTAAGGGACAATCCTTAATCTTATGAGCAGATGACTGACACCGATAACAAGTACACTAAATAAAATATAGGAGACAATTAAAAGTATTATGGATTAAATTTTTTAAAATATAATATTTAAGTACATGATTTTGTGCAAATATAATATATTTGAATATTAACAATAAAATTAACTTGATAAATTTTTGATAAATATAGCTCTCGATTTTAGGAGTCATGGTTGGGAGGAGTCTGCTAAGCCTGTATGTCGATCATAGGAATTTTATCACAATAACCAAATCCAAAAAAAAATAAAATTAAAATTTTAAATATTTTTATAAGTTAATATTATTGTTTATAATTAAATTTGAATGATAATTTATGATAATTTTGATTGTTTAAATTGTAATAGGAAAATTTATCCATATCTTAAAATATTTTTGGTAAAATAATTTTAAAAATAAAATTTTGTTCAATAATTTTATTGTTTATGTTAAAATGTAAAAAGACAAAAAAAAACCTTTACTTGGTCATTTTTCTTCTCGTGTTTACAATATAAGTTATTTACAGGTCAACTAGACATGGTAGATCATATTTGAAAGATTTTGTGCCACTTTTGAAGATTTCATTTTTTTGATAAAAGATTTTTCAAAGCAATTTTTAGGGTTTATTTTGGGTTTTTATTTAATGTTTCTTAGACCCTCTTATTTAGTATTTGTCTTTTTCTTTTATTTTTCTTCTCTCTTAAAAAATAGATGGTTTCTTTGTGTGAGGGCCAAGGAACAACATTGACATCAATGAGTCAAATTCATCAACACCCAATCTAAGTTTAGCGAGATACCTTATATGTAAGAATGACATGAAAAGTTTGCCAGATCAAAAGTTTTGCAAGTATTTCAACAAGGACGTGAAAGGAGGCATCCATCATCTCAAATTTCATCTTGTTGGGACAAAATGCATGATGTGGATCCCTATATAGCAACAAATGGTACAACAAAAAATAAGGTCAAGGTTTGGATGTGCACCAAGCAGGTGAAGAAAATAGAGGCGAAACAAACAAATGTTACAATTGGACATGGAATAGAGCCTTAAGCCTCTTTTTATCTGGATAGAGTCAAATTTGCAGATAAGAGTTTGTCCTTTGCCTTTGCATTTAACAAGATTTTAGCTAGAGTTTAAATATTTTTTAGGCTTAACCACAATGAAAACAAACCTTCAAACTATCATATCGAGAAAGGAGAATCTAAAGGAAGCGTGACAACAATGACAAATTTTTGGTACTACTACAACATTTTCTTTAATTGTGTGAATATTTATTGGGAAGCTACAATGAGGGCAATAAACAAGATTGGTAAATAGATGCAGCCCATTAGAATTAAAGAATTTAGCGGGCCTTTGTTGAAGGAGTGTGTCATGAACACATGCTCTTGTAGTAAGAGAAATTGTGGAGTGGAAAAAGTTACAATATTTTATTTGATGGATGGATGAATGCAAGATACCACACACTCTTTGTTAGGACCCTATCCTAACACAATTATTACTATGTACTTGTCTAGTGTTAGTGTTATGTTTGTACCATGGATGCCTAGTGTGCATGGACCTATTATGATTTAACATTTTTTATTGAAAATAGGAGTTGGTGGCTCGAGTCCCTTCTTTCATGCGGTTTGATCCTTGAGCAATGTAGGTCGAAAATTTACCTCCTAAAAGGAGAAGTAAAATTTTGTATAGAAATTGATTTACAATTTTCGCAAGTTTTGAACAAGTTTTTGTTAAAATTTTGATAAAGTAAGATGTGAAATGAAATGCACATCAAATTAGATGTAAATAAAGTGAAATGTAATTAAATCCAAATTAAATGAAATTAGGTGAAATGAAAGTGAAATTAGAGTTTGATAAAAATTAAAATGAGAACTTTAGAAAAGTGTAATATATGAATGTAAGTTTGGAGGTTGTGGGGTGGTGGTTGTAAATGTTACACTATCCCAAGACCTGCTTGGAATGGCCTATGGCAAGCTTCATAAGACCCTCCCTCCTTCATTTTTGTTGTTGTTGATCCTAGAGGAAGAGACATATGTGTAAATGCTGAACATAAATTTATAATACAAGAATGTTACATCTGTTTGTTGTTGATATACCATTATAATTCTTTATTATGGTACCCATTGTAATTGCATAGCCATACGTTGTTTCCGTTAGTAAGATAATATAATGCAACCATGGTTATACTTGTAGTTTTTCCAATGCATGTGTGTGTTATTGTTGGTTATCAATTGAGATGTTCTCTTTGTTATATGCAAAGTATTATCATAATTAATATGATTGTACTTTGTAGTGTAGTAGAATTAGATTAATTGTAGGTTACAACAAGGTTGGAGAATCGCAGTCGATTGTATGGTTGGGTGCAACAATGATGATTTGGTAGTTATCAGTGGTTATGGCCCATACAGTTAGGGAGTTGTATAGGAGAACACAAAATTATGTTGTCCATGACAAAATTGTTTTGTGAATGATTTTGTAGCATATAAAGTGTCATTATACGATGGTTGGAGAGACTTCTCATTTAACCCTACACTAAATCATATGATAGATAAATCATACAAGAGAATCAATTATTGTCAAGATTGAATCATACAAAGAGCATTGAATGAGTTGAACGACTCTAGAAAATCATAAGATAGATCCACATTACGATTAGGGATTGTATGATCAGTACTATTATATTATTTGGAATTGTACAGTTGATGTTATGTTGTACAATATGTTTTTTTTCCTGAATATATCACCACTACCTTACTAGGAATACCTCCACTCATGCTACATTTGGTGTAGTCATCGTTGTTGGAGCGAGGAGGACCCAGTTCAATAAAAATATAGAATGAAGAAATAAATGTGGATGATATATTTAAGTCTATGAGGATGCAAGAGATGAGATCATAGAGAGGATCAAGTTCTCTTGATAAGGATCACAATGATTGCTCAAAGAGACAACATGAATAATCTGGTATTGCAGTCAAGGGAAACAAAGGAACCAATACTCGAACGAGTTTGGACTCCAAAAGAGAAAGAAAGTGAAAGGTGGGAGACATTGTTGTTAAGCACAAAAGACAAGATGCAAAGAGAGCAACATCAAATAGTCAAAGAAAATGTTCACATAATTGAATATGCCAAAGTAGGAAGTGTGTAAGGAAACAAAGAGTAGATGGTGACACTTGAGCAAGTGGGGAGGAGTTTGGTAAAGGGTGCAAAGGATTGGAGTTAGGTACTAGAGTAACCATGCATGGATACTTATGGAGGTAGACCATAGCCACATATAATTTATCAATAAAGATCACAAAGTGAGGATGCATGAGGATTTGGAAGGAGACTTTGAATCAAAGATGAGGTTCCTAGGACCGAAGAACTAGGATAAGAACAAAAAATAGAGCCACCAAATGTAGAAAAGTAGTGGGTTTAATTCCCAAGGGATCCATCGTCAAGTGACAAGGAAGAGGGAGACCATCAAATGCCACAACATTACCAATAGAGAGGGCAAGAAAAAATGCCCACTCTTCATAGGAGAAGGGAAAGAAGATCCAACAACACACATAAGCACTTGCACCACCATTTGGAAAGCAAATGGAGTAACACAACCTAATGAATGATTACAATTATTTCTTACTACATTGTGAGGAATGACAATAGATTGGTATTTAAAAAGAGAAGGTAAAAAAGCTTTTGTCGAATGAGGGACTATCATAGAGAAGTTCAAAAAGGAATTTTGACCTTTGAAAGATGACATAGAGATCATCACAAAAATATATGCCATAAATCAAAAGAAATACAAAGATGACAAAACTTACAATAGAATATTAGAGCAACTCACTACTAAAATGGAGATGCTACCAACCGATGGTTTGGTTAAGAGATGGTTTATTGCCTAAATATAGGAATAAGAAGAAGGTTATACCATCCTAAACATATGTAAAAGCATTAGAGAAGGTAAATAATTTTGAGAGCGAGGTGACGTAGACAATATCTATAATTGTAGGCCATGCTAAAAGTGAGGACTCAAATAGTGATACCAATGACAAGGTACAAAATGCTATCTAGTCCATGAGGAAGGAATTTGACAAGATGATCAAGGAAGTCAAAGGCAAAGTGAAAAAGGATAGAAAAGACATATGGTGTACATATTATAAGTCTAAAGGACACACCAATATAAATTGTCCTAAGAATACATATTGCAATATATGCAATGTGTCAAGACATTTGGTTACCAATTGTCCATTTAATTTGAAGGGAGTAAGACACCAAACTATGACGGTGCAAGACAAAGAGGAAAAACTAAATTTCCAAGGAATGGATAAGGCACAACTAGTGGTGGTTACATAAATAATCATCGAGGAGGTAGACAATATCAAGGTAATTGACAAGGAGGTTAGAGTCGGTTGTAGTATGATTCAAATGGTAGACCAATCACAATGTCATAATTGCTAATAGTGGGTGCATTTTGTGAAGAATTGCCCTCCTCCTTAAACAAGAGGGAAAACAAGAAATAATGTATCACATGTGTTGATAGTGTAGTTCGAGCATTCATAAGAAGATGAATTGTGGAAAGAAAGCAAGTACAAGCAACTCACAGAATGTCAATTTTTTGGATATAGAGGGGCCTCCTATGGAAGACAAGTCAATGAAGAAGGATGTACTTGTTGTGATAAGAAGCTAGGTGAAAAGGACAAGTACTGTAATCCTACCATAGAAAATAAAAGAGAGCAAGAGGTACAAAAGGTGATCAAAGAGGAAGTTGAAAAAACAAAGCAAGAATGATTGGATGCGTAGAGGAAGTTAAATAAACCATTAGGCTTAAAGGAAAATATGTCAACACTAGAACTGGTAGCATAAGTGTTGAATATGATGGTAGAAATAAAAGTAGCAAGTTTGCTTGGTGAAATACCATCATTGCATGCAATTATTAGAGAAGAACTATAGCTGCAAAGAGTAATGAACTTGCAAAACCAACTAGTAGAAAAGTGAAGAAGGATCACTTCATTGATCCCATAGTATTAATGATCAATATTAGAAAAAAACCAAAATTGATTCATATTGAGATACTAGATCACAAGTTGAAACAAGTAATTGTAATGGCATATCAAATGTTAATGTACTCTCAGAAAAGATATGAAAATAAATTGGGGCTCCTTTGCAATGGTCCTTAAGTTTTAAATTATACGATGTAGACCAGTAAGGGATTGAAATGAAAGGGGTTTTGATGGCTTAAAAAGTAAAAATCATAGATCAAAAATTTATCATGGATTTCATTGTGATTACCATACAAAAACCAACATATGATGCATTGCTAAGAAGAGGATGGTTAAGAATGGCCAAAGTGAATCATAACTAGGAAAAATATCTATTGACATTTAAGAATGATGAAATAACTAAATGATCAATATGAAAAACCAAATGGTGAGTGAGTATTTGACCACAAATGATGAGTTAGGAAGTTCTTCAGAAGAAGAAGATCAACATAAGACAAATGAAAAAGGAATGTTGTACCTGGAAGAGTGCAATGAAGATGAAAAATGATCAAATACTAGACTCTTTCATTAGCAAATGGAAGAGTATAAAAGGTTTCAACCCACATGCCTCTATATTAAACAAAAGAGACTTAGGAAAACCATGATGAAAAAGTTGAGACCAACAAAAAGGAAAAGAATGAGGAGAAATGGACCATTCCTAATAGTTTTGCATAATATACAATTGGGGATCCTAAAATTGATGCAAGACTAGCACACCTTAATAATATGGCAAAAGTAATGGATAAACCAAAAAATATAAATTATGAAAGATAAAATACAATAGAAATGAATCTAGGAATAGAGGAAGACTGTAATAATCCATTGTGAAGACAACTAGGATTAAATTTTGAAAGCAACAACTTTCAAAATGTTCTTGTAGTATAACGATGCATTTGCATGGACATACAAAGACTTAAAACGGATACCTCTAGAGTTATGTATTCATATGATACATTTTATTATAGGTGCCTTACTAGTAAGGATAAGGTTGCATAGAATGAACCCAAAATATGCAAATTTAGTAAAGCAGAGATCGAGAAGATGCTAAAGGTTATTATAATCTTCAAAGTGATGGTGAGCAAATGGGTGTCACCGATTGTGATTACTTTGAAGGAGGCAAATAGAATCCGCATATGCATGTACTTCTTAAGTCTTCATGTAGTTACCATAAAGGATCCATTTCCTATTCTGTTGAGTGATTCTATTTTGGAGGAAGTAGCTACACACAAGAGTTATTCATTTTTGTATGGGACTTTTGGCAACAATCAACTTAGCATTGCAGAAGAAGATAAGTTGAAGACCATATTTGTGGTAGAGAATGGTATTTATGCTTACAATATGATGTCATTCAGGCTATGTAATACCCCAACCACATTCCAATTTTTTTTTTTGTATATATTTGACCAGATGGTGGTAGGAAAGTTCAAAGCTTTTTTGGATGATTTATCAATATATGGAAAGGTAGAGGATCACTTGCTAGCATTGTAGGAATGCATGAGATTATCCAAGAATACTCGGTTATCTTTGAATATGTGAATATACCACCGTATGATGCCTTATGATAATTTTTTAGGACACATAGTCTATAAAGAAGGGCTAAAAATAGATCCTAATAAGATTCGTGTCATTGTAAATATGGAGGAACCTTATGACGCGAGTTCATTGAAAACCTTCCTAGGATCTATAGGATACTACATGAGATTTCTAAAAAACAGTGCCCATATGTCCTATTCATTAGATTTATTAACAAATAAGAATGTTCCCTTCAAATGGACTGAGGAACATCAAGGAGCCTTCAAAGAGTTGGAGGAAAATATTGTATGCAACCCCATTATGGTAATTATAGATTGGAACAAGGAATTTCATGTCCACATACACACATCCAATTTTGGGATTGTATGCACATTAGCCCAAGAAGGATAGTATAGGTTAGATCAACCTATTTATTTTGTGTCGATTGTTGTCAAGGGTATAGAGAAACTACAACACAATAGAGCACGAGGCTTTGAGGATGGTGTATGCAGTGTAAAAGTATAGGCACTTGTTGGCCAATCCATTCACCTTTTATGTTGATCATCAAGTTCTGTTGTACTTAATAAATAAACCAATTATACATGGGTTAGTTATCAGGTGGCTCGTCATGTTACAAGAATTTGTGTTTCAAGTAGTGGTAAAACTTCGGAAGAAGCACATGATAGTAAATCACTTATCAAGGATTTGGTCAAGGAAGCCTAAAAGAGCAGGAGTGTCATATGAGTTTCTTGATGCTCAACTATGTACAATAAGTTTTGTACCATCATGGTACACAATGATAAGAGAATATTTATCCATAGGGAAGATACCTAAGGAGATATCGATAGTAGAAAAGAGGAAGGTGATTAAGAAGTTAGCACCTTTCCAATTGATAGTAGGATTATTGTACAAGATAGTCCCAAATGGAATGTTGAGAAGATGTGTAATGGAAGAAATCAAGGTAACATTACAAGAAGCTCATAAAGGATTGGCTATAGGGAATATGATACCAAATTCAACTACAAGGAAGGTGCTTCTGGTAGGGCTATGGTGGCCCACCCTCTATCATGATGCAAAGGAGTATGTGCAAGCATGTGATACATGCCAACAATCCGATAAGTTGTTATACCAAGACATTTACTATTGCACCCATCCCAATTGCAAGAGTTATTCAAGATATAGGGTTTGGATTTTATGGGTCTGTTGGCATTTTTGCCACATTGTGTTGATTGTTGATTATTCATGCATAAGATGTTGAAATTCTCACTTCTATACAGGTTTTGATGCAAAACAAGCTAAGTCCGAAGACTGTCGTGAAATCATGACAAAAATCAGCATGGAGGGCACAGTAGCAAAACCGTCGCGATATCGCAACATGTCACGTTATCGCGGGTCTTTCGAGGAGAGATAAGTCAAAAGCCAAAGGTGTCACGAAATCGCGACTTGTCATAGTTTCGTGACGCAAAAGGGCAGAAAAGAGCAAAGTCAAAAATTATCGTGAAATCGCGACGTGTTCCAAAATCGTGGTCAACGCAGTCAACAACAGGAGGGGGGTAAAACCGTCGTGATATCACGGCGCGTTGGAAAATCACGATCAAAATGGTCAATGGAGGTAGCACGGCAAAAAGGTAGCGAAATCGCGACATGTCACGTTTTTGCGACTTATAATGGGCATGGAGCAGAGCAGAGAAAAAGGTCACGAAATCACGACATAACTGAGCGAAAGGCAATGAGAATCAACTTTGTAGCGATATCGCGACAAAATATGGCACACGGTACGAATGGCGAAAGACGTAGCAAAATCGCTACGTGTTGCATGGTCGCAGCAAGATGCAGATAGAAAGGCTTAAGGCATGAATACGTCGCGATTTCGCAACATTTGTGGGATGAAGCCAAGCAAGACGAAGACGTCACGACAGGAAGCGGCTATGATGAAGAAGATAAGGAAAACATAGCGAAATCGTGACATGGTGGAACAGAAGGACCAAATGCAGAAAGTGGTAGCGATTTCATGACATGACAAATTTTTGCAGTCAAGAGCAGTAAAGTCCACAGAGATGAAAAACGTCGTGAAATCGTGACATGGTAGAGATTGAAGAAGCACTTGAGGCAAGAGTGTCATGTTTTCGCCTTAGAAACAGGACCGTACAGTGTGGATGAAAATGGTAGCGAAATCGCGACATGTCAGATTTTTGCGACATAAAAGCAAAGACTGAGCAGTGGGAAGATAGTGTAGCGATTTCGTGACTTGCTTGGTTTTCGTGACCTGGAGATAACGATGAAGGTGCTAACTGGAAGACGTAGCGAAATCGTGCAGTGTCATGTTTTCGCAGTTCGAAGTAGCGAAGAGAACAAAAGATGAAGAATGTAGCGAAATCGCGACTTGTCGCATTTTTGCGGTAACTAAGTAGAGAAGGAACATAATAGTACGGAATGTCGTGATTTCGCGACGCGTTGCGTTTTCGCGAGTTAAGGTTGAGAAGGAGATAAGGAGCCGAATACGTCGCGTTTCGCGACATGGATGGTTTTCATGGTTTCGAAGTGAAAAAGTGTACGAAGCAGAAAAACATCGCGATTTCGCGACATGTCGCGTTTTCGCGACCTGTTACAGTTTTGTGCCAGAAAGCAATTCAAACGGTCTGATGCAGTTTTGCAATTTTCGATGATTAAAAGCACTCTAGAATTAAATGTTTTGCTGCTTTTCGATGCGAGCAAGGTAGAAGAACGTGTCTAAGCCATCAGAATTAAAGATTTCCATTATCCAAAGTGGTTGTTCATGACTTTTCTAACGGTTCAAGCATATTTTAAGAATGACCATTTAATGAAGACGATCGACTCCTTATTGCATTTAATGTCTGGTTTCTCCGAGGCTGGTTTAAGGGGATCATTACCTTGTTTTTGTTGCACAGTTTCTAGATCTCGAGGAGATCCGTCATAAGTTTTAAATGATTGTAAAGAAGCAAGGCTTCTATATAAAGCAATGTAGATCTCAGAAAAAAGGGTCGGGAGTTTGAGAGACATTTTGCTGGAAACATTCAAGTTATTTGCGTAAATAAAAAATATTTGGCCTTTGATTTTGCAAGCGTCTTTTTGTGTAATGATTTCCTTCTATTTCATGTATTTCTCAGTAATGCTCGTCTTTCTAATCTGCTGTTAGATTCAAATTCTGCATTTGATTTTGAATATTGCTTAAAAGAAAGTGAGTGATGGAATGCCATACTGGAGGTTGTCTGCACAAGGTCGTAAGTGGATTATGTTGTATTCTGTTATTTTATGTTGTTTATACACTTGAGGTGAAATTCTTGCTGAGTTTCTTTCCCAATCTAACAAATTTGGCCTACGGCTATATTTCCCATCTCTTTCCATGTATTTCCTGTTTCTTTCTGCACATTTATAATTCCTTTCCAGCAACTCTAATCTGAAATCAAGTTTAGAAATAGTAAGGGAACCAACCCTCTCTGAAGATTGGTCTGGGAGACATCTCTTTCTCCCAGCCTTTCAATGTTGGCTGGGTTTAAGGTGCATAGTTTTAGAAAATCCTTTCCTGTGGCAGATTCGTGACCAACAGTTTTTGGCACGCCTGGTGGGACAAACTTCTTCTGTCTCAAAATATCCATAATCGGTGAGATTGTATGTTTCATTGTTTAACACCCGAAGGTATCAATATTTTGATGAGCTGTCTTGACCTCGTAGCAAAAATTTGTAAGTTCATCTGGCGACTCTGCTAAGCTAAAGATCCAAATTTCTTGATCGTGGACACCTGCATTTTAAAGCTAAAAGAAGATAATGACGAGGGTATTCTATCCTAGATGGGATGATCCTGGCCCTCTGAATCTCCAAATTAGGCATGAGATTCCAAAAAGTGCCCTGAAAGCTCTAACGAAATACAATGGCACCATAGGAATGGCCCAAGAGCATATTGATGATGTTGCTGCTTTAGCGACCCTCCATGACATAATCCATGAGGATGTTATGATCAGACTTCTGGTTCAGTCTTTGGAAGGAAAGGCGTTGTAGTGGTACAGATTGCTCGGGTGTAAAAGTATCTGCTCATGGGATGATTTAGTGGGAGTGCTCATTACAACATTTGATGGCTCTCAAGATCCCTTCCAGCTTTTGATGCATCTCTCCACCATCATGAGAATACCTCAGGAGAGCATCATAGATTTCAATGTCCGATTTTGTAGAACTTGGAAGATAATTCCAGGGGAGATCCAACCATCACCCACCCAAGCCCACCTCTTCTATGTTCAAGCTTTCCATCCGGACATAAGCCTCCTCTTGCTGTAATCAGGCGAACGTAGATTCCCTCAAATCTTTGAGAAAGCATTACAAGCAGAGTACCTTCTGCTCCTATCAGGAAAATTACCATGGGGAGAAACTCCATTACTTTCTCCGATAGTCACCACTCCTGTCTACCCTATGCAATATTCCTCATGGCAGATCCCACATACTGTGCAGGGACCTGAAATGCAGTTGTGTGGAACTCAAGAGGCAAGTTTCGTCCAAGACCAACGATGGGCATTTGCAAGCACTTTCCCAGCAATGAACAATATGGTTGCTTGCAATTTTCATCAAGAGATGGGCCAAGTATAAGAACAAGTTCAAGTTCTAGAACCTGAGCACAAAGAGGGCATAATTTTGCATAACATGCAAGTATTCAGCCAGAACCCGTTAAACATGCCTCACCAAAAGGTTGAACCTGAGGAGATCCCAGAAGCAGATTTATCACTGGAAGAGCCTTGTGATCATATCAAGGGGTTGGAGGAGCCTGTACTCAGTCTGCAGCTAGTGAAGTCTTCAAAGTGGTGGTATTGGGTCCAGCCACTGCAATCGATACCTACAGGAGCCCTTCATATGGTAAATTTCTTTGCTACATTATTTGTCGATTGTGTGGGTACTGGCATGCAGGATAACTTGCCCATGTTTGCAACATGGAGAATTTTAGGAAGAGGTCATCCCAATTTCAAGGATCGACTCAAGTATGATCGGATCTGGTCAAGACACTGCAGATTTACCGGATAGACACCTGAGACTGGGTTTCTGCTGGCGACATGCCAATCATGTCGTAAAATATTGTACATAGCTAAAAAAAAAAAGTATTGTTTTCCTCTGTTCACTTCAACTCTTTTTGCATGCGAGCCCGCAGGTACGTATTTCTTTCTTTTTTTTCTTCCTTCCCAGTAGTTAGTGGCTTCCTCTTTATTTCTTCCCTTCTCCTCTTTATTCCCTTCTTCTCCTACTCCTTTTTCTTTTGCAGTAATCAAGCCACTGTTGTTGTTTCTTTTCCACTTTTCTAATATTCCCGGTTCTTCTTTTCCTTTTCTTCTAACTTCATTATTGTTTTAAGTATTTATCCACAATTTATTTCCCCATTCCATTCTCATTCCACAGCCTATACATTTGTTGGTCATCATTCTATTTATTCCATCCACCTCCATTTCCCTTTCATAGCAGTCGATAGCACATAATAACTCTGTTATTGTATCTACCGCCTCCATCCATTCCATTATTCCATCATTTTTCTTTTCCATTCCATGGTCAAATACAAAATTACTTGAAGTTTTAGTCATTCAGCAAGAGTTGTTGCAGCAGTTCGCCGAGAGGTACCCCATCAGCCAGCTTTATGTTCTCAGTTTTTCTTGACTCTGTTGCCCAATGGATTCAGGCCTGGGATTCATGCATACAGTAGAACTGTATACCCCATGAGCCGCCAATAATGTTGGCATTTTTACCACATTGTGTTGATTGTTGATTATTCATGCATAAGATGTTGAAATTCTCACTTCTATACAGGTTTTGATGCAAAACAAGCTAAGTCCGAAGACTGTCACGAAATCGTGACAAAAAGCAGCATGGAGGGCACAGTAGCAAAACCGTCGCAATATCGCGACATGTCGTGTTATCATGGGTCTTTTGAGGAGAGAGAATTCAAAAGCCAAAGGTGTCGCAAAATCGCGACTTGTCACAGTTTCGCGATGCAAAAGGGCAGAAAAGAGCAAAGTCAAAAATTGTTGCAAAATCGCGACGTGTTCCAAAATCACGGTCAACGCAGTCAACGGCAGGAGGGGGTAAAACCATCACGATATCATGACGCATCGGAAAATTGCGATCAAAATGGTCAACGGAGGTAGCATGGCAAAAAGGTAGCGAAATCGCGACATGTCACGTTTTTGCGACTTATAATGGGCATGGAGCAGAGCAGAGAAAAAGGTAGCGAAATCATGACATAACTGAGTGAAAGGCAATGAGAATCAACTTTGTAGCGATATCGCGACAAAATATGGCACACGGTACGAATGGCGAAAGACGTAGCGAAATCGCTACGTGTTGCGTGGTCGCGGCAAGATGCAGACAGAAAGGCTTAAGGCATGAATACGTCACGATTTCGCGACATTTGTGGGATGAAGCCAAGCAAGACGAAGACGTCGCGACATCGCGACAGGAAGCGGCTATGATGAAGAAGATAAGGAAAATGTAGCGAAATCGCGACATAGTGGAACGGAAGGACCAAGTGCAGAAAGTGGTAGCGATTTCGCGACATGACGAATTTTTGTAGTCAGGAGCAATAAAGTCCACAGAGATGAAAAAAATCATGAAATCGCGACATGGTAGAGATTGAAGAAGCACTTGAGGCAAGAGTGTCATGTTTTCACGCTTAGAAACAGGACCGTATAGTGTGGATGAAAATGGTAGCGAAATCACGACATGTCGGATTTTCGTGACATAAAAGCAAAGACTGAGCAGTGGGAAGATAGTGTAGTGATTTCGTGACTTGCTCAGTTTTTGTGTCATGTTTTTGCGGTTTGAAGTAGCGAAGAGAACAAAAGATGAAGAATGTAACGAAATCGCGACTTGTCGCATTTTCGTGGTAACTGAGCAGAGAAGGAACATAATAGTACAGAACGTCATGATTTCACGATGCGTTGCATTTTTGGGAGTTAAGGTTGCGAATGAGATAAGGAGCCGAATACGTCGTGATTTCGTGACATGTCGCATTTTCACGACCTGTTACAGTTTCGTGCTAGAAAGCAGTTCAAACGGTCCGATGCAGTTTTGCGATTTTCGATGATTAAAAGCACTCCAGAATTAAATGTTTTGCTGCTTTTCGATGCGATCAAGGTAGAAGAACATGTCTAAGCCATCAAAATTAAATATTTCCATTATCCAAAGCGGTTGTTCATGATTTTTCTATCGGTTCAAGCATATTTTAAGAATGACCATTTAATGAAGACGACCGACTCCTTATTGCATTTAATGTCTGGTTTCTCCGAGGCTAGTTTAAGGGGATCATTTCCTTGTTTCTGTTGCACAGTTTGTAGATCTCGAGGAGGTCCGTCGCAAGTTTTAAATGATTGTAAAGAAGCAAGGCTTCTATATAAAGCAATGTAGATCTCAAAAAAAGGGTCGAGAGTTTGAGAGACATTTTGCTGGAAACATTCAAGTTATTTGCGTAAATAAGAAATATTTGGCCTCTGATTTTGCAAGTGTCTTTTTGTGTAATGATTTCCTTCTATTTCATGTATTTCTCAGTAATGCTCGTCTTTCTAATCTGCTGTTAGATTCAAATTTTGCATTTGATTTTGAATATTGCTTAAAATAAAGTGAGTTCTGGAATGCCATACTGGAGGTTGTCTACGCAAGGTCATGAGTGGATTATGCTATATTCTGTTATGTTATACTGTTTATACGCTTGAGGTGAAATTCTTGCTGAGTTTCTTTCCCGATCTAACAAATTCGGCCTACGACTATATTTCCCATCTCTTTCCATGTATTTCCTGTTTCTTTCTGCACATTTATAATTCCTTTCCAGCAACTCTAATCTAAAATCAAGTTTAGAAATAGTAAGGGAACCAGCCCTCTCTGGAGATTGGTCTGGGAGACATCTCTTTCTCCCAGCCTTTCAATGTTGGCTGGGTCTAGGGTGCATAGTTTTAGAAAATCCTTTCCTGTGGCAGATTCGTGACCAACAGGGTCCTTTGAAGATAACCTAGAGAAGGAAGCGTTAGTATATCATGGTAACAATTGAATACTTCACAAAGTATGTAGAGGCAAAGGCACTACCAAATAATTCAGCCAAAATTACAACCTGATTCTTATACGAACAGGTGATTACAAGATTTGGAATCTTGCTACAATTGATGAATGACATAGGAGTCCACTTTGTGAATGAATCCATCAAGAAGTTGATAATAAAATTTAATATTTTACATTCATTTTCAAGTTTATATTACCCAAGAGTTAATGGAAATGCAGAAGCAATAAACAAGATATTGATATCCACACTTTATAAAGCCTATGGAATTGAAAGAGCTGATTGGGAGTAAAATTTACCATCAGTCCTATGGGTATATATGACAAATTTCAAGCCCACAATAAATCATACACCAATACATCTAATGTGTGATCAAGAGGTAGTAGTGCCAGTGGAATTTATTATACCTAGTTTGAGGGTAGTAGTAGAGAATTGGAGGAGATCAAGAAATCCTAGGAGAGAGGTTTGCAACACTAATTAAACAAGATGAAAACAGAATCATGGTGTAATGGGGATAGAAGTAACCCAACAAATAAGGAATTTGTGGTATGAAAAGCACCTTAAGAAGTTGTAATTGAAACAAGGTGACTTGGTCTTGAAGTATAATGAAAAAAGAGAAAACAATCTAGGAAAGCTAAAACCCCTATGGCTTGATCCCTTCAAAGTAATGGAAATGATGGAGAATGGTACACTGAAGTTGTAAAAATTGGACAAGATAATAGTTCTTGAAACTATGAATGGGTTCAAATTTAATCCTTATAAATTAAAAATTCAATGTCTATTTATTTCTATGAAAGAAAAATAAAGGAGAAGGAAACAAGAAGAGCTCTGTGAATGATAAAAATTAAGTTGGAGCATTCAAGGTCACCAGCAAGACGAAGATGATGTAGGGATGATAAGGCTATTTGCATAAGGGTATGAAGCACAATATATTATAGAAAAATAAGAATTAGAACCTCATCTTGAGGAAAGAAGAAGAATACAAGTGCATTTACAATTTTTGGATAGAACAAAAAAATATGAGCAAAATGTGTCTATTCTTAAGGATGAAAGATGAGTTCAAAAGGAGGAAATAGCATCAGTAAACTTGATATTTCAAGAAGGATCCACACAACAAGCACCGGAAGTACATCCTCAGGTAGAGTAGTAGGAGTTACCTCAACATATAAATGGATGAAGAACCATACGACTGTTTGTGCAATATCCATACAGAACAAAGATATATGATCAAGAGATACCAACTTTAGAGGAAGGAGTTACGAATGAGGAGCCAATAGGATATAGTCCTTTAGCTTAAATTGGGATTATACAATAAAAAATGTATGATCAAACACAACAATTACAAGAGTGTGAAACCTTATGAGCAAATAATGTGAGATTGAGGGAGCAAATCATCCAAGAATTGGATGATACTATATAAAGGATCAATGATTGACAAGTTACAAGATGATAAGAACTTGAACAAAAAGAAGAACCTAAAGAAGATATTAGATAAAATCGAGAGGCAGAACTTGAACAATGAGGAGTAGAAGAAGGTACTATACAATAAGAGAGGCCACAAGTAGAACCAATAGTCTTGGCACAAGAATTGCCAATTATGGATGAAGTTGATGAAATCTTATGGAAAGACATTAAGGAAGCTACAACATCACCAGAGGTAGGAGGGAATTAGGTGATAAATTCAAGTAGTGACGATGTTTTCCTAGTTCAAATATAGAGCAATAGTTCAAGTAGTAGCACTAACCTCTTGAGAAGATATCAAGAAATATAAGTTTATCCTAAGGTACAAGAGTATGTAGATGCATGTAGGAAATTGAGATAAGTACGAAGGCTACAAAGACATATGAAGGCATCACCTGGCTAGACCTTATAAATAGAAGATGATAGGAACGATTCAACTATTGATTTTAATTTATCAACACAATATAGAGAATCATTAATAGATTGTGCAACACCGAGATATTTTAAGGAAACAATATGGATAAGATGATTGCTACGGGAAGATCAAATATTGATAACCTTAAGGAAATTATCATTAAGAACTAAGAATCGAGAAAGAGGAGAGTCAAGAAGACAATAGGAATAACAATGATAAGGTAGATTAGAAATATTGGGTATGCAATTGAGTCTTTGTAGGGACCTAAGACAACTTGGACAAGGAGAAGTTTGATTGATATCCCTCTCAGTGGCTTAAGGAAAAAAATTTCTCCCCTGCTACCCCTAGTCTATTAGCTTAGTGTAATGAGCTGCAAGGACCATTTGTTGATCCAACAAGAAACAATCAAGTTGGATGTGCACTTCAAGGTGGACCTATGGACCACTTCAGGGATCATTTTCAAACCAAAGAAATCATCCATGACAGCTAATGAATTGGATGGATCTTGAACAATCTAGAGTTTGGAGAGGTCTATCCAAAGTTATAGATATTTATACAAGGAATAGAGGAAGAGCCATGACATGAATGTGGGGCCATGGAAGAATTGGGTAAGAAAATTAAATGGAGTAAGTCTATGCAAGGCAATCATGAGTTCAACACATTCATAAAGGAGTTAGAATAACTCACTCACCGACCTTGGAAGTAGAATTAATTCAAGGAGATCAAATCAACAATATTACAAATGAAGCATACCATATGAAAGAGTGTCGTATAGGCTAGAAGCATCCAAGTTATCGTACAACAAGATGTCATACAAGTATAGAACAAGATAGTCATACAACAAGATGTTGTACAAGTCAAGAAAATGTGAGAGATAATATGATAGAGCATCATACAAACTTAGATGAGGATGATTGTACAATGCAATAAGAAAGGCATCATATCAATCAAGAAGAAAAATATTGTACGATGTGAAATGAGGAAGATGATTGTATTACAAGAAGTCATATGATGGGCGATTATACGATGGATCAGGTAGAAGTTAATATGATCTATGCTATTGAATAACCACCTAAAAACCTAAACATTTTGGAAAGGGACATCATACAGGTGCAATTCAACATCGTTGTACTACTTGTATGATGACCATGTCACGTCAACAATATGTGCATGTAAATAATGTATAGTTAGTTAAAAAATTTATAAATGACAAAAAGCAAAAAGTGCATTCAAAGCATTGAGGTAGCGGTCCAAATAGTTATAACCACCTTTCCCCCCAAATAAAAAATTAGAAAAAGGAAAGGGAGTGAAATGCAAAACAGTTGCAAGTATGACAAATAGAATAAGCTGAAGAGGATGAAGGGAGTACGGTGGGAAGGAGACGCCACTAAAGTTATAACATCATGAAATTATAGTCGCATGCAAAGGGAAATCATAGCAAATGGAATCTAGGGCATCAAATAACACTCTAGCTATTATAAATTTTGTAGGTTTACAATATATTGAAAGAGAAAAAAGAAATCTAGAAGCAAGGGCATATGCAACAGAAGTGAAGAATTGCAAACTAAAATGGAGAAAGGTAAACACTAGACATTAGAGTAGGATTATTTTTATAAACCCATTGTATGAATGAACTGCACTAGGGAGGAAGATCGACCAATAGTAAAAATCATCATACAAAACTTGCAAGTTGATGAAGTGATTGGATAGACATACTATGAAGTCACTAAGAAAGGCTGCCATATGACATACTGAGTGGTCGTACAGTTGTACGAAAAGATATGCTAAAAGCTATCTTATGATGAAGGGAGATATTCTACAATTCTAAAGGAAGAGAATATAGTCATATAGTCATTGTATGATTAGAAGCGAGGTCATAGAATTGCTAAAAAGAATTGTATGATTATTGAGAAAATTGTATAAAAAAGAGTTGTACAAGTGGTAGAGGAAGAATTGTATTGTTGTACGATCGATACCTAAAGCATAATATAGGACCTAGGTCATACAAACTATGAGGGCACAACCAATGTATGACAGATGGACAAGATGTACGAAGTATGAGAGGGAGAAAGGAATTTTGTGAGCATATATAAAATATTGTTGGATGAAGAATTGAGCGCTCACCTAGTCCATTACATTAGAGGGAGTATTGACCAAGAAGAGAACCAATATTTACAAGAAGGTTAAAACTAGTCCAATACCCATATAGGTGACGACATAATTATTTTTCTAGGCAAGGCCATGGTTATATGCCTATAAGAGGACATAGTTATAAAATTTCCAAACAAATTCAATCTCCTAGAAAACATCAAAATAAATCTCCCATAGATCATTAGAAGGGACTTCAAAGTGATGTGGAAAAAATATATACTAGTAGAAACAAACTCTAAAGTGAATTAGAGGAAGAAAAGGTGCCACTAAAGGATATCATGTGGACTCAACCTGCAAGAGAGTTTTGGTAGAAATAGTGGCAAGACACTTCACCAAATAATGGGTTGAAGGTTAAGTTGGAGAAAGCAAGGGTAAGCATCATTACATAAGTTCCAATTTTGACAAAGACTTTTATAGAGAATATTTGTTACAAAAGCTTGAATCCTATAATGCAAAGGATAATGCAACCTTTGTTTAATTTGGAAATCAACACCTCTAAGTGGTATTCTTAGAATAATTTTTGGCAAAAATTTGGGTTGTGTTGCCAATTTTGTCACACAATTGCTAATTTTCAGTTTGTATACAGTTTTGAGACCATTCATTGTAAAACTTCTCTTATTCCATAAAAAATGGTTAAGATATGGTTATGTTGTTGTGCTTTCACCGACTGTCTCATTTTTAGCTGTATTTTTCTTGCATTATGAGATTCTTTATCTTTGTTGTACTTTTCTATGTTTTCTGTACTTTTCTTGGTTATGTTGCATGCAAAATTGTGAATGTTTTAGCATGGGCATTTTCTGATGTTTTCGCTTCCTTTCCTTTGTCTCTGAAAAGCCTTGCATTCTTTCAACATATGGCTGCAATTTCCTACGCTTGGGCTTGGGCATTTCATTTTATTTTCCCGTTAAAATTATAAAATCACTCTGGCAACAAGTAGAACAAGTGTAAAAATGGCTAAGTGTAAAAATTAGTATGTTCGGAAGGTAAAGCACTCCATCAGTGGAGTGCTCTACCATCAGTGGAGCGCTCTCTCAAAAGGCTTAAGGAGAAACAAACTTGGCTAAAAAAGCAAGTAAAAGTCCAAAGCAGTCAAAGCCTAAAGCGCTCCGTCAGTAGAGCACCTCCCCGAGACAAAGGAAAGATAAAATAAGTTTTGGAGGAAAGGACAAAGAAGAGTCAACCTATGGTCAAAAGACAAAGCGCTCCACTAAGGGAGCGCTTCTCCAAAGCGCACCACTTTGGGAACGCTTGAGGGAAGAGCAAACACAAACCATAAAGATAGCTTTTTATTAAGGGTGCATTAAAAGTCAAATGTGGTCAAATTAGAAAGCGCTCCACTAGGGGAGCGCTTCTCCAAGGCAAAGGTAAAATAGGGTGTAAACAAGTTATAACGTAAGTGCAAAATGTGAAACTCTAAGGTAAAGTTAATGAAGTCAAAAGTAAAAGCGCTCCACTGTTGGAGCGCTCCTTCGAAAGCGCTCCATAGGTGGAGCGCTCCTTCAAAAGTGCTCCACTACTGGAGAGCTCCTTTGAAAGTGCTCCACTACTGGAGCACTCTCTCCTCAAACAAAGGACTAAGAGAAACTATTGCAGATCTACCATGGGCAGTTCAAACCAACTCCAAGTTGCATTCTATGAATTTAAATTGACTATTTCAAATTATTGCCAAAACCTTTTGGCTTCAATGCCAAGTTATCTGTAAGTCCGGATTGAATTTTTCATTGGTAAGGCTAAAATTGACTATTTTTGGCTATCATCGAGATTAAGTCTACCCATCACGGGAGTGGTTGGGCATTAATGTTTTAAGCGGTAGAATTCTTCTATAAAAGTCGGCTTCTTCTCTGTAACTAAGGATGGATAACTTCTGCTAGAGAAGCAGCTCTATAATTTGAAATCTGCTCTCAAAATAAAGGCTTCTGGCTTGGTGTTGAGTCTTCTATATCTGTGTATGACTTCTATTCTATCATTTCTATTAAACTAGTTTCTTTGTTGTCAGTTTAATTCTGCTTTCTGGATTTCACTATCAATAGAGGGCTAGTCTCTGGAATACTTGTTGGAGTTTACATAGTCCTAAGGATTTTATACTGGTTTCTGTTAAAGGTCAATTGTTTTGATTGTTGTTGGTTCAAGTAGCTAAGTTGTCTATCGTGCTTCCGGTCCATCACCCCTCTTTTCTGGCTTTCAACCATTTCCCATTCCTTTTCATTATTTTATCCCTTTCAGTATCTTCCTAACCCTTATCTCCAATCCCCCATTTTTATTTTTGGAACCAACCCTACTAGAGATTACCATGGAGGACATTCCTTTCCTTCGGGCATTCAATGCTTGGCAGTGGGCCTAGGGTATTGTAGACTTAGAAAACTTGTATCTAGGCCGGTTCGATTACCAATAGTTTTTGGCACGCTCGGTGGGACGCAAACGTTCCATGTTTAATCAGTATTAAGAAGTGATGTTCATCTTATTGCTGTCCAATATGAACATTTGGTGACTCTACTGAACTCAGATACCTCTGAATCTCGTAGACCAGTGTAAAAACTCATGCCTTCATGCGTACGAGGTGGAGAGCTAGAAACATAGAAGAAGAAATCGAGTTCTATGAGCTTGACATTGATGCTTTAGGAGAACATCCTAGGGTGGTCGGGTCAAACATTCCTCTTGTCAGGACATCATCACAAGAAGTTGTTCTTGATTCACAGAATCCAACTCCTGACAGCACAATGACCAGCTTACCTCCAAATCTATCGAACTCTCTGGATCATTAGTATACTTCGGCTCCACCGAACGTTCAACCAGGTGCTCCAAGTGTTCCAACTATTTCGACTCAGCAAGTTCTACCAACTCCGCCACTTCATACCAATCCACCTCCCCACATGGTGCAACCAGCTCCACCCAGGCAGTTCACAACATGGAATCATATGGGACCACTTGCCTTACAGGCTCAACACACGGTGCCACCCATAGCTTTGAAGGCTCTACCTACTTACGATGGCATAGGAAAGATAATGCATGAGCACATCCAAGATATCATAGGACTAGAAACCATTCATCAAATCACCAATGAAGACATCATGGTGAAGCTACTGGTTCTTTCACTGAGAGGTAAGCTTCTTTACTGGTATCGGTCCCTTCCACCCGACACCATTACTTCATGGGATCAACTGGTTGGATAGCTGATAAGGGGCTTCAATGAACAAGCAGACCCCTTCTCTCTGTTGCACTAGTTCACAACTATTCAAAGGCATCCTCAGGAAGAGATAGCCGACTTCAATGTTAGGTTCATGAGAACCTGGCAGAGAGTCACCGACGACCTTCGACCCACACCTGAGCAGGCCACGTTCTATTACTTGAGAGCTTTTCACTCAAATATTAGCATGAGCATCCGACATGCTAATATCAATACATTCCCTGCTCTTTACGAGCAGGCATAGAAGGCGGAAGCTAACCTGATAGCTATCGAGAAATTACCTCCCAAGGTGACAACCCCGATTTATCCAAATTTTTCCAAAATATGTACCCGAGCGCATCCGCTCCGCCTACATCCCAGATGTATCCTAACCAACCATGGAATCCATCCCCTTAGTATCAAATGGTGCCCACTCCACAATTCCAAATGCCTATGCCATAGTATCAAGTACCCACCATTCCTCAACTACCAGCTCCTATCTAGTATCCGACGTTACCTGCATCGTTGACCCCATTGCCATTATCCACAAGTCAAGCAACCACTAATCAAGCAGCTGTGAATGAAGCCCAGGCCAAGGAGCTGCAAGAGGTGAAGGTATACATGAAGACGATGGTGAATCAGATGACCATCATGAGGAGGAGGTAGGATGACCAAGGCTTCCAGCAAAGAAGGTTTCCTCCTCCCTCAATCATGAAAGAGCAGGCATCATCTGCCCACCGATAGCCCAAAATAAATTCAGCTATGATGAGCAGCAGAGAGACCATCACTTCAGACTCGGCATATTGGTGTACTACATGCAATGATCCACATAGTGAAGAAACCTACATGGTCCACCTCAATTATGTTTAGACATTGTACGATGGTGCTTACGAGCAAGTCAACATAATCCGGGAAGTTGGTCATAATTTTATGATGTCTTCTAATGAGCAAGTCTCGGTCCTCACCAGAGTTGGTAAGAAAGCTATTGAGGTAGATCTAGCTCAGATGGAGCCACTGAAGGTACCAATGCCACCCAAGCCATGGAGCCAAAAGGCACAACCTTCAACAAAAGCTTCCAATCCAATGGTGACCTCAGAGCCACCTGAACTACTGAAGGACTACCTACCGCCTCGCACTAGAGAAAAGGTCCTCTAGCCTAGAGCACCAACTTCTCAGCCATAGGCAGACATGCAAGACCAGGCTAGAGAAAAACTCAAATATCCCTCACTGACCAAGCACCAGTGGGTTGATGCCACACAATAGTATCGAAAGACGTATGAGTCTATGAAGGGAGTAGGAGAACCGAGCACTTCGATGTACAACATCATCGAAGAAATGAAAAAGGCTCCGGCTAAGGTAAGCCTCTACGATGCTCTCCAACTCTCGGGTCAAGTTGACCTTTTGTAGGAATCTCTCAAATCTTCTAAGGATAAGGAGAATAAGTTGACGTAGATGGTGTTTGCATCACCATTGATGACCTCAGCCATAGGTAAGAATCGGCCCCCACCATTCTACCTTTCCCTTCGGATGGAAGGGTGGGTCATGCATAACTGCATGATCGACTCAAGCATCACGACGACCGTCATGCCCAAAGTAGTCTATGAAATCATGGGCATGGAGTACACCCAAAGCAGTCCTGGAGTGCTGCAGCTAGATGGAACTCCCATAAAGATGGTAGGAGTTATCAAAGATGTTCCCATCCAACTCCACCAGATGTCGTAGGTTACGATTATCCAAGAGATCATGGTAGTCGACTTAGAGCCATACTTTAGTATGTGCCTCTCATAAGAATTCACAGCTAAGTTGGGAGGCTATCTCTCCCTCGACTACTCGCACTTGGAGATCCCATTCAAGGGGAAAATATTCAAGCTCTTCAATGAGAAGCCTACCACTTTTCATGTTGAAAAGCTTGAAGATGAGGAAAAGAGCTCGGTCTCTATCAACCTAATGGTAGAAGAAATGCAAATGGTAGACCTGATGGAAGAATCTCTTGGTGAGCTCCGGGTCGAAGAAGAGTTTTCTATGATAGATTTTAATGCTATCATTGGGACTGATTTGGGTTGTTATTCATTGACAAAGCCTAAAAAGGCTGAAATAGAAGCACCCATAGAAGAGTCCCTAATACCCGATCAGCTATGGAAGTTGTACTTTGATGGTACCCGATGTAAGAATGGTGCAGGAGCTGGTATCACTCTCATCTCCCCATCAGGTGAGCAGAAGACTTATTCATACAGGCTCGCATGGAGTTGTACGAATAATGCAGTAGAGTATGAGGCTTTATGCCTCGAACTCAAGAAAGCTAAAAAGCTCAACATCAAATAGTTGCAGATATTTGAAGACTCCGAATTAATCTACAACCAAGTTACCAGTAAGTGCATCTCCAAGAAACACTATCTAAAGGTGTACCACAATAAGGTGTGGGATTTTCTCGAATCCTTCATCGCGCTGAACATCAAGTCAATTCCGTGAGAGCGAAAAAAGCTTGCGAACATCTTAGCCTCTATCGACACCCGATTTTCACCAATGGATGATATGATGCATAAGCCAAAGATAGTGAGGCTGATCTACAGGCCCTCCATGCCCGATAAAAAACTCCACTGGTAGGTGTTCGACAATGATGAGCAACTGGTCAATTTTTTGGTGAATGAAGCATCCTCCATTGAAGAGCGGACTCTCAATGAAGAAGACCATGAGGGATTGATCTAGTTGAAAAATAACCACATCTCGAAGGGTTTGATCATGCTAGAGAGTCTCTTCAATCAAAATGATAGGTCTATCGACCACAAGATCAAGGTGGACCAAAAAGAGTTCATGGACCTAGAGTTACAACCAGGAAAGGTTATCAAGGTAGGGGCCAACTGCACAGCCGAAGAGCTTCAACAGATTCATGCCCTATGCAAGGAATACCCTGACATCATTGCTTGGTGCTACCAAGATCTAAAGGGGTATGATAAGAATATCATCCAACACACCATCGAGCTGGAGGAAGGAGTCAGACCATTCAGGTAGAAGCAACGACCCGTCAACCCAAAGATTGAAATGTTGATGAGGGCTGAGCTTCTAAAGATGCTTGAAGCGAAGATAATTTATCCAATCAAGCATTCCTCTTGGGTGGCCAACCTTGTTCCAGTATGAAAGAAGAATGATGACATTCGCTTGTGCATTGATTTCCAAAATCTTAACCAAGCGTCGCTCAAGGATCACTACCCGCTACCTCAGATCGATCAAATCCTTCACGTGGTGGCGGGAGCATAGATGTTTTCCTTACTGGATGGTTTCTCAGGCTACAACCAGATCTGGGTCAAGGATGAAGACCAACATAAGACTGCATTCACCACCAAGTGGGGGACCTTCACCTACCAACGTATGCCCTTCGGCCTCTCAAATGCCGGAGCGACTTTCTAGAGAGCGATGGACCTCGCCTTTGGTGAACTATTGAATCATGTCATCATAATTTATTTAGATGACATGACCATCTTCTCCCATAAGAGGGAGGAGCATGGCCTACATTTACGACAAGTTTTTGAAAAATGTCGAGAGTTCAGGGTCTCCATCAACCCCAAGAAATCTATCTTCGCAGTGAAAGAAGGAAAGCTACTCGGGCATCTGATCTCTAAAAAGGGGTTAACTATTGATCCCGCTCGAGCTGAGGCGCTTCTCCGCCTTCCACTACCAATAAATAAAAAGGCCCTACAGTCCTTTTTTGGATAGATAAACTTCGTCAGGAAGTTCATCATCGACTTTGCCCAAGTAATAAAGTCGATGGCCGAGCTCCTGAAGAAGGATGTCGAATTCAAGTGGATCGATGAAAGGAGGTAGGATTTTCAAGATATTAAGGAGTGGATCACCCAAGCTCCCATCCTCATCAACCCTGACTATTCATGATATTTTATCCTATACGCAGTCGGGGAGCCAGAGAGCTATGCAACTATTTTGACACAGAAGGGTGAAGACGGAGATGAGCGCCCGATAGCGTTCCTCAGCAAAATCATCCAGCCACATGAAGAAAAGTTCAATTTTATTGAATGACAAGTGCACGCAGTGATGAGGTCACTTCAGAAGTTTTGATATTTCGTCTCTCAAAGCAAGATGATAGTGTATGTGATACACCCAGATGTTCAAAATTTCATTATCCAGGGTGAGTTGGGCAATAGGAGAGTTGGATGGGTCACTAAGATTCAAGAGTTTGACATTGAGGTACGCCCTACCAAGCTAGTCCAAGGTAGAGCACTATGCCAAGAGCTGGCTAAAAATGCCATGGTGGAAGCTGCGAACCCCAACTTGGATAGCCCCGCGCCCAACGGCAATCTTGCCAATTCATCGGTCGATAGTCCAGATTGGATAGATGATCTGGTTAGGTACTTCAACATAGGTAGATGCCCTTCTCACTTCAATGCTTTACAAAGAAGGATATTTCACCTACAAGGCTAGCAGGTATGTCCCGACACCTAACGGACTATTTTATCAGAACATCGATGGAGTTCTCCTGAGATGCATCAGGGAGTCAGAGAAGGCTAAAATCTTGGAGGAGTTTCACTCTGGGATTTTGGGAGGACATTTTGTTGGCAGACCGATGGTGCTCAAGATCATCAAAGTGGGCTACTATTGGCCCACCCTTTTCTCTGACGCTTTCAAAGTTAGCCAGCACTACGATAGTTTCCAGCGCTACTCGGGTAGGACTAGGAATGCATCGCTTCCTCTCCACCCCATCCAAGTGGAATCACCATTCCAATAGTGGGGTCTAGAATTTATTGGGATCATCAACCCCAACTCCTTCATCGACCACAAATACATTTTGACCACCATAGACTACTTCACCCGGTGGTCAGAAGCAATTCCGACCAAGCAGGCTGACCAAGAAGTGGTTATCTCTTTCCTTGAAGGACTGATCACTCGCTTTGGGGTACCTGAAGCTATCATGTCTGATAATGGCTCCCCTTTCACCGATGCAAAGATCTATGATTTTCGCATCCAGGTATGGAATCTATTTAAAAACCTCATCTAACTATTACCCGCAGGGCAATGGACTGGCATAATCCACAAATAAGAACCTACTACGGATATTGAAGAGGACTCTACAAAAAAATAAGTGGATATGGTTGGACCAGTCACTTTGGACCGACCATATTTCCATCAAACGATCGATCAAAACTTCACCCTACTCACTGGTGTATGGGAAGGATGCGGTCTTACCCATGCACATCGAGTTGCCAGCGTTGCAGTTGCTTAAGTGGCTCGATAATGAAGAGGGCCATTTTGATCCGATGGATGCTAGATTGGCACAATTGTTGTAGTTGGAGGAAGAAAGAGATAAAGCTTACGAAGCCTTCGCCAAGCATGCCCAATCCACCAAAAGCTGGTTTGAAAAGAAGACTTCTGACCGAGCCTTCAGTGTCGGGGATTTGGTTTTGAAGTGGAATGAAAACAAGTCCAAGCCAAGGAACCACGAAAAGTTCGATGCCTTCTGGGAAGGCCCATTTCGAATCTCCAGCGTTAACCAGATTAACTCATTCATTCTGCAAGATATGGAAGGTTTCACTCTCCCAATTGCAGTGAATGCCTTTCTTCTAAAAGTTTATCACCCGTCGAGCTCTGATGGAGATCGTTGATCCTCAAGGTATTTCTCATGTATATATTTTCTTTTAGAAGTCTGTACAATTGTCTATCACTCTACTTTTCAAGTGGCAGCTCTTTTCTATATAAAAAAAGTATAAATGGTAAATCCTAAGTGTGGTGGAGCGCTTCTCCCAAAAGCGCTCCACCTAGGGAGCGCTTTTCCCATAATGCTTCCCTAAGGAGCACTCCACCAGTTAGCACTTCTCTGAAAGTGCTCCACCCAGGGAGCGCTTCTTCAAGAGCACACCATCTAGGGAGCGCTCAAGGGCTCATCACTTTCCATGCCATGAAGTTGCCATATGCAAGACTACCATTCCAGGAAAGGGACAAATGTTCCATGCTAAGAGTTAAGCAGTTTAAGATGAAGTAGTGCTCGGAGGGATATCTTTGTTGAATACAAATTTTGCAGCTAGGATAATATAGTTGGCATTTGAAAAGGATTGAAAATCCAACTAACTTCATATTATTTACAAACTCATTATATAGGCTCTAATGGCCCAAAATACATAACCAAACCCATCAAATCATGGATTTGATCCAATATGCTTAACCATAAGCTACAAAAGTGCAAAGGAGAATGCACGTAACTTCTAAGTTAAGAGGAAAGGAATAATGCTAACTATAAGATCCATTTTAGCTATCTTGAAGTACACACTTCCTACTTTGAGTTCACACTTACTAACTAACACTCTAAATGACAACTAGAAGATAACTAGTGCCCACAAGTGCATGTGAGAAGGAGACTCACTTACAATATTAATTTGCAAGAAATAAACTATGCAAACCTAGCTAGGAACTACTAGAGGGGTCATATGAGTGATCAAACATCAATCCTCATCATGCCTCCCCACAATAGAAGCATTGGCCTCCAATGCTTTCAGAAGAGTAGGAAAGTCACGGGACATCTGATGAAAAGAAATCCAACGAGCCTGATGCGGCAGCTGTCCTCGTCGAGCCACAAGATATGAGGTGGTAGACCCCTGGCGAGTCTGTCGAGTCTTTGTGTCATAGATCTGATCGGAATCCAATGGTAGCGAGAATCAGGAACCACGTCCACAGGATGATTGATAGCTGGTGCGGTCTCCAATGTAGAGTCAAAGTACAACTTCAAAAGATCTACATTGACGACGTCATGAATTCCCAAGTGTGCGGGAAGATCAAGGCAGAAAGCATTCTCGGACACCTATTGAAGAATAGTATAAGGCCCATAGCGAATCGGTTTGATTTTACTATGAGTCTTATCAGTAAAACACCGCTTGTCAAGATGCAACCAAACTTTGTCACCAACCTGAAATGGATGAGGAATTCGATGTCGATCCATGGCATTTTTCTGCTGCTATTGTGTCTTTTGCAAAATCTCAATCACCTTTGATTGAAGATTGTGCAAGTGCTGAATAAATGAGTGGGCCTTGTCTTGCTCCTTCTGAAGATGTGAAGTGACAGGAGAAGGCAAAGACAAAGGTAACTCATAAGGTGCCAAGGGCTGAAATCCCATACAAACCTCAAAAGGTGAGTGACCTGTAGAAGAATGTAGGGCCCTATTGTAGGCATGTTCAATATGAGTGAGACTCAAGTCCCACTTTGCTGGTGAAGCGTGATGATAGATTCGTAAACTTTGCACAAGGGTACGGTTTACCACTTCAATCTACCCATCGGACTGCGGATGATAGGCGATGGAAAAGTTAAGGGAAACTCCCAAAATTTTCCACAAAGAATGCCAAAAGTGACCCACAAAGCGTGAATCACGATCCGATATAATGCTTGGTAGGTAGACCAAAGGAACGCCAAATGCTTGTCAAAGAACAATTGGGCTAAGTCTGCTGCGAGAACTTGTCTTGCGGCATGGAATAAACTTAGCCATCTTACTTGAATCTATCAACCACCACGAACACACAATCATGTTGTCACATTGTCATGGGAAAACCACTAACCAAATCCATGGAAATGCTTTCCCAAGGATGGGAAGGAATGGGCAAAGGCATGCCTAAGCCAAACTTCCTGTTAGCTGGTTTTGAGCGACAAAAAATTGCACACTGTTTGAGAAATCTCAACACATCCCTCCGCATTTTAGGCCAGTAGAAAAATCTTTGCAAGTGATGAAGTGTTTTGTGCTTCCCAAAGTGACCACCATAAAGTGTAGAATGAGCTTCCTTAAGAAGTGACACTCTAGGCTCACAAGGAACACAAACCTTATCCAATTTGTAAAGAAGTCCTTCTTTGATGTAGAAATCTTGGAAAGGACACAAATTGGAAGAAGAAGGCTTACTCACTTGCTCAAATATTTTCCCAAAATCAGGATCTTGTGAATACTGATTAGGCCAAGTCTGAAATCCCAAGTGTGAAGTGGACATAACTGTTAAGGCAAGAGCGGCAGGAGGCCTACTCAAACAATCAGCAACAGTATTACTCTTCCCCTTTTTGTACTTGATCACCAAGTGAAATTGTTGGAGGTAAGAGGCCCACTTCATATGTCTTGATTCTTCAATTTTACTTTGA
Source organism: Wollemia nobilis (assembly GCA_028583015.1). Lineage (NCBI taxonomy): Eukaryota > Viridiplantae > Streptophyta > Pinopsida > Araucariales > Araucariaceae > Wollemia > Wollemia nobilis. The sequence goes on along the minus strand of JAQPPZ010016368.1, from coordinate 254,340 downwards.
GATTGTAAAAACTTGAGAGGCATATGATCGGTGTGTACTACTGTATCTTTTCCCAAAATATAATGTCTCCAGTACTTGATAGCTTGAACTAATGCATACAACTCCTTGTCATATGTAGAATAGTTCAACTTAGCAGCAAAAAAAGTTTCTGAATGATAAGCAACTGGATGACCATTCTGTTTGAGCACAGCTCCTAAGGCAACTTTAGAGGCATCCGTTTCAATCTCAAAAGGTTGAGAGAGGTCAGGTAAAGTTAACACGGGTGTTGTACAAAGTTTCTTTTTGAGTTTCTCAAAGGCAATCTCTTGGCTTTTCTCCCAATGAAATGGAACTTTAGACTTAGTGAGATAATGCAATGGAGCTGCAAGGGTGGAATATTGAGGAATGAACTTGCGATAAAAATTCGCAAGTCCTAGGAAACTCCTTAACTCAGTGAGAGTTGAAGGAGGGGACCACTTAAGTAAAACATCAACTTTGGTGGGATCTACCTGAATTCCACTTTCACTAATCACATAACCAAGGTAAGAAACTGAAGTATTGCCAAAAGAACACTTGGAAGAATTGGCATATAATTGATTCTTCGCAAGAAGATCAAGTGTATGATGGATATGCCTAAGGTGTTCCTCCCAAGTCTTTGAGAATATCAATATATCATCAAGATATATTATTACAAATTTGTCAAGTACATCACGAAATACATCATTCATCAACCTCATGAAGGTTGCAGGAGCATTAGTAAGACCGAAGGGCATGACCAACCATTCAAAGAGGCCCATCTTCGTCTTAAAAGTTGTCTTCCATGTATCCTCGGCTTGGATACGCACTTGATGATATCCACTTTTGAGATCTATTTTTGAAAAGAACTTAGCTCCTTGGAGCTGATCTAATAAATCATCAATGCGTGGTAGTGGATATCTATTCTTTATAGAAATTCTGTTCAAAGCACGAAAATCAATGCACAATCTCCAAGTGCCATATTTTTTAAGAACCAACAAAATAGGTGAGGCACAAGCGAAGTACTTTCCTTAATGAAACCCTTAGACAACAAATCTTCTATTTGCCTTTTTATTTCTTCATTTTGCAAAATAGATTGTCTATACATGGGAGCATTAGGTAGTGAAGAACCGGGAATGATTTCAATGTTGTGATTAATTGTGCGAATTGGAGGAAGAGACTTTGGCTCCTGAAATATGTGTGAGTAATTTTGCAATATTTTATCCATTGAAGAGTGTTGCTTTGGAATGGATGTGGATGTAGGAGTGTTTTGAGAGCGAATGAAAATTAGAGCAACATCACCACCTTTTTTAATTACTCTTTTTGTTTGCTTGGAATTTAGAATGATGTTAGGAGTGTTGGTGCTTTTAATGAGAAAGACCTGACCATATTTTTGAAGTGTGTAGGTTCTTTTGAAAGCATCATAAACAACTCTCCTATCATACTGAAAAGGTTGTCCAAGCAAAATCCCACAACAATCCATAGGAGTCACATCACAAGTGACTTGATCTATGAAATGTGGGCCAAGTGCAAATTTTAATGTGCAAGTGTGAGTGATTTCTGAGCCCCTTCCACTATCCTTCCAACCCAAAGAATAAGGTTGAGGATGAGGCTCCATAGGTAACTTCAATCGCTCGACAATGGACCTCGCAATTAGATTTTTCTACGAGCCATTATCCACTATACAATCTGTTGCAAAATTATGGAGCAAATGAGCTCGAGTGATGAACAAAGCATCACGAGCGCCCCCTGATGAACTTACATTTACCAAGGTAACCTCATTGAGCTTACCTCGTAATTTCGTGTATACTCTACTTTCTCCTACTGACTCAAGGGGACCTTTGGAAGCATCCTGTTCTTGAGTAGTGATGACTAAACTCTTCTTCTTAAGCTTAAAACAATCAGCTTTTTCATGACCTTTCTTCTTACAATAGTTACAAAACTTTTTAGAAGAAGAAGAAGAAGGTTTGGAAGAAGAAGAAGAAGGAGTAGAAGCGGAAGGGGAAGGAGAAGAAGGATATGGAGAAGAAACATTCTTCTTTTGAGCAAAATTCTTCTTTTGTGAGAAAGAATTATTCCCTTTTGATGAGTTTGCAACCACTTGAGTAGCAGGTGCACGGAATGCCTGCGAATGCGCCTTAAACTTGTCCTCCGCAAGTTGTGCCTGGTTGAAAACTGAATCCAATGTGTCCATAGAAACAAACATAATTTCCCTGTACAAATGTTCCAACAAACCACTTTGAAATTTGAGAATCAAAGCTTTAATATCTTCCTCCACATTCAAAAGTATCATGTACCTGTTGAATTGAAAGATATATTCCTGCACAGTCATATTAGTACTTTGTCAAAATCGAAACCACTTAATGACCAATTCCTTAGAATAATTGGAAGGATAAAAATTGGTCTTAAGACAGTCTACAAGCTCATCCCATGAGGTGAGTTCATCATGACCTCTTTTTCTTTCAACAAGTACTTTAGCTAAACCAAAAAGTTTTAGCTTAGCATATGGAACCATATCCTCATCTGAAAGCTGAGTATAAGAAAACCACGAACTCATGTCAAGAATCCAACTATTCAAGACTTCAGGGTTCCGGGATCCATCATAAAGTGGTACTTCACAACGAACTCTCAGGCGAGAATCATGAGCAGAAGTTGAAGCATTATGGAGAGAAATATCATTTACCTTCATTGCAAGGTTACCAAGAACTTCTGCCATGGTAGTATCATTAGCTTTATCTGCTAAAGCATTTACAACATGTGCAAGTTCTGCCACTTGGGCAGCCAAGTCAGAAGCCATGTGAGACCGGGTATAAGCCAGGAGTAAAAGGGAAAAGCACTTGAAAAATCAAGGTAAAATTTGAAAATTCCTTGTTACAATGTTGTGCCCTGAAAAATACTCCTAAGGCTCAAAATTTAAAAATTTAAACTAACCTAAGGTTTACAATTTATATTTTATTAATTTAAAAATAACTTAATTAAAAATTAAATTTTAATTAATCAAAGATTAATTAATTTAATTAAGTTATTAAAAATTAAATTAATAAAAAATAAAAATGACATGCATAACCTTAGAATAGTAAATTTAAAAAAAATTACAATTTTACCCTCGGTAAACTGAACTCCACCTGCATGAAATTCTCGAACTTGATGTGCATGCGTTCTCGAGGCATCCAATTTAAATGCTAGTAAAAATTGAAAATTTTGTAAATGAGTTATTTGATTGTGCGAGCGCAAGATTGTGGTGTGTCCATAAGAAGGGAACAGTCGTCGCGAGTAACACGACCGCATCTGTCGATGTGGTAACGTCGATCGACGTCCGTCGTGTAGTCGACTGTGATGTATGTCGATCAAGTGCTCCAGGGTGTCGACGTAGGGCGATGCCTGAGTCAACCAAGCTCTGCCTACGAATTTTGGCCCTCGGCTCCTACTGAGATGGGGTCGAGGGGCTAAATTAAATTTTTTTTTTTTACAATGAATATTTAATTAATATATAAAGAAAAATATATATTAATTAAAATTTAAGTTTTCTAATAAAAACAATGAAATTTTTAAAATTAACCAGGAGGGTTAATTTAAAAACATGGAAAACTTAAACTGTTACAAATATTAGCAATTTTTGAAGGTAAATTACCTTCAAATTTTCTTAACAAATTGCTAATTTTTCTTGCATATCACCAAGACCCCTTCAGTAGCTCTCCTTTCAAGATCCAGTCGACACACGACCAGCGTTTGAAAGGCAACCAGACCCAAGTCGACACACGACCTGGTGTAGATGCTCCTCAGTCTTCAAGACTCCTCAATGGCAGAAACCTCAGGAACGAAAGGCTCCCTAATTCGCATTTCACCGTAGGAGAAATCCAAACCTGCCAAGGGATTTTTGTAAGACAGAAATCGGGGTAAACTTCTCCTATACTTCTTGAGCATACGGAGAAAGTTGGAACGAGGATTTTGACGCCTAAGGAACTTCCTTCTACGAATGGTTTTCAAGCTCCCCTTGAGCTTGAACCGAGTCCTCAATGAGAAAGAATTTCTCATAAAAAAAATAATCTATCTCCTACCCTCTCACCTCACAAGCCCTAGTGCAAACTTGAACTAGGCTCTGATACCAATGAAAAGGATTGAAAATCCAACTAACTTCATATTATTTACAAACTCATTATATAGGCTCTAATGGCCCAAAATACATAACCAAACCCATCAAATCATGGATTTGATCCAATATGCTTAACCATAAGCTACAAAAGTGCAAAGGAGAATGCACGTAACTTCTAAGTTAAGAGGAAAGGAATAATGCTAACTATAAGATCCATTTTAGCTATCTTGAAGTACACACTTCCTACTTTGAGTTCACACTTACTAACTAACACTCTAAATGACAACTAGAAGATAACTAGTGCCCACAAGTGCATGTGAGAAGGAGACTCACTTACAATATTAATTTGCAAGAAATAAACTATGCAAACCTAGCTAGGAACTACTAGAGGGGTCATATGAGTGATCAAACATCAATCCTCATTAGCATTGCTATTGCATTAGGTAAAATCATGGATGATCTTCGAGGTACAAGCCAATCCTTTACTTTCAACCAAATGATAAGGTAAAAGCAAATCCAGTGATGAAAGAAGGACGAGATTCTAAGTATTGAAAATTGCTCCACCAAGGGAGCGCTTCTCCAAAAACACTCCACCAAGGGAGCACTTCTTCAAAAGCGCTCCACTTGACAAGTGCTTGAGCAAAAGGATAGATTTTTTTAAAAACTTAACAAGTGCTCCACCCAGGTAACGCTTCTTTAAAAGCACTCCACCAAGGCAGTGCTTTTCTCCAAAAAATTAAAATGCTAGAATGTGCATCGCCTAGGGAGCACTTCCTCAAAAGCGCTCCACCTAAAGAGTGCTTCTTCAAAAGCATACCCCCTATTGAGCTAAAGTCCTCCCATTAAAGTCATTTTTTTAATCTTGATCTATCCATTCGAATCGTGCCAAGTGTCATAGAGGGATAAGATTATTTTTAGAAAGGTCATTTTCAAACCCTAACCCTAAAAGCATAATATTTTTTAAAATGAGAGTCGTACAACCACCCAATCAAAGTAGTTGCGCCCTCCATCAACCAAAGCACGTCCTCCATGCATATCAGTATGGGCTCCCCTCCCAATAGGCAACATGCACCCCAAGGAAGTGTCCTTGTCCTCTGTCATTATTTGTAATTTCTAGAAATTAACCACCAGCATGTGGGTAATTCAAGGCGCATGCTCTCATGCACGTTCTCCACTGGTATTAACTTCATGTACTCAGCATTAAAAGGTGGCCGATTAAAATTTGATACTATAAGGTGATGAGTTCCTTGTAAAAAAATTTAAATCACCTGTAGCATTTCCATATTTTCCCCTGCCATTGTGCCTTTTTCTAAAGAGCCAGGCTTTTCGAAATGTGAATTATTATGATATTTACAGCAAACATGGGTAAAAAGAGTAAAGAAGCTGAGGGGAAGGCAAAAAATGAGAAAGTGCCCAAGGAAAAGGTGACATAAGCAGGGGCATCCAACTCGAAGAAATCGAAGAAGCCGCAAAAGCGAGAGAAAAATGTAGTAGAGTTAACGACCCCACAACAACCTCTTTTTCGGTACCAGGATTGCATGGTCACACACAAGGACATGGAGCAACTACGCTTAGATGTTAAAGATGCGCATAGAGAGGCCTTTATCGAGAATCTGTTGGAGGATTTCTACCACTTACACTTATATTTTTACATATGCATGCCGGTGCATCACTGCCCAGATTTCATAAAGGCTGTGTCACTATTCTACGATACCAAATAGAGGATGGTTAGAAATACCAAGGTAGAGACATTATTCGCTATTACAATGACACTATCCAAGATGCTTTCACCTATGGGAGAAAGCACTCATCTGAGTTTATCCTGAGAAGGATACACACCAATGAAGAGGGTGCTAGATATCAGCTAATGCCAGAAATATAGCATTTCATAAGGAAGCAGCTGGGGGATGTCATGACATCAGATGAATTTTCCCAACTTTTGAAGCCTCTAGCCAAATTTTCCCACAGTGACATCTATTCCATAATGGCATATTTAATGGGACTTCCCATGGATGAATGGGTATCTGACTGACAGGTTTCCATGGCACAGGCCATACTCGAGAATGAGATTTATTTTCCCTCAATGAGACCGGGCACTATTCTATTTTTTTATGACTATGCAGAGTTTGTAGTGCAACAATTACATGGATGTTTGGCCTATATTTGAAGCCCTAACTCTAAGGCTAAATAGTTCATACTCTTGTCCCTATTAGTGTGGTATTTCTTTTGGAACATGCACGAGAAGTTCCACTACATAATAAAGAATTAGATGGATGAGGAGGGCAAGCCTTTGTCAGCCTATCTCTGGATGAAAAACTTATCCAGGAATGAGTTGTATTATATTCAACCAAGTTTTCCTCAGGCCAGCGTTACAGATAAAGTACAACCAATGCGAGTAGGTTTCGATAGATTTGAGGAACCAGGTGGTAGATGAGAAGTTGTAGACACATTTCTACTCATCCAAGGCATGTTGTCAAAATCTATGGGTTTACATAAAAGCCTTTTTTTTTGCCCTATTACACCGCACCCTATTTGTTTTACTTAGAAGTTGCTCGAAATCTTGACCACACCAGCGAGGAGTACGAGAAAGGCTGGGGTAGAAAAGTGATAGTCTCTACTCCTTTTGAGTTTGGAGATGTTAAGATAATGCATTGTGGTTAGAATGCTGCTCTAAAAATAATATTTTCATATTACGGGCTGATCGAACTTCCCTATCGCTAGAAATGGGACCCACACAGTATCATTCAAAAAAACCTTGGGGTGAAGTATTTTCATTCTTGCCCCAATTATGACATAGAGGGGCAATGCAATAATATGTTGGAACTCGAGTTGGAATAGCATGTGGATGAGATGAAACCTTTACCTTCGTGGTTGGATTTTTACACTATGGATATGGAGTACAACCCAATTGTCAATCAAGAGCAGAGACTGACCAGGGCTATTATAGCCAAGATGAAAGTTAGGCACTCGGAGTGGACTGACCATAAAATCTAGCAATGGTGGATCATGAGGGTCCATAATGATAAGACATCCTTGGATGACATGTTGGGGATTGATGATAGGTTCTCAACATTCTATTATGAGAGCATTAAAACTTATCAACCTTTCTCATTCACTGATATTGTTCCTCGTGGTGGATGTAGCCCTGATGAAGTGGAGGACCTGGCACACCCAAGACAAGTGTAAGGCAAAGGCAAGGCCATATTGGGTGCCTCTTTATATAATGAAGAAAAAATTTCATTGTCTCACTAGAAAGCGAGCACCCCCTCAAAGAGAAAACTAGAGGTGCCCTTCTTACAACCAGCCATAAAGAAGTCGTGCATTGGTTTTCAAAATCTCTTTGGGATGATTGTTTAGATTGCATCTAAGCCTCCTCTAGTGAGCTCTATCGAAATAATTGTAGCCTTAGCCAAACTTATTGTAGTCATAGATGCTAAGGAGCACAAAGGTGGCAATGAAGAGCACATAATCATCCTTGAGGAGCAGAGAGACTAAGATGCAGAACACATCAGTGTTGATGCTCCAGATGTGGAATAAAAGAAAGAAGTTCAGGGCACAACCTCCATGGCTCCTTTGATCACAAAGCCCTAAGGTATGCAATTATTTATTTCTATTTCTTCTTCCTCGTCCACACTACCAGTTTTTCTAACTCTTGTGTGTGTTTTCTCAGTGCCTAAAATAACTATGACAATACAAGTCTCAACGATCCCTGCATTTAGTGCACCTCCTTTACCTGAGTCTACCCTCCCCAGTTATTCGATTTTTCCAGTACTGTCTGCTCCTTCATCTGCAATGTTTGTATATATTTTTTGGAAACCCCAATGCCTTTTCAGTCCTTTCTTCATTTATCTTTCCTTTGACTGATTCAGTCAAGCATGTTATCAATATTTTTGCCACCAGGGAGCTGGATCCTTTTCTTGTCACACCCCCTCTTACTGGTTTCTCAATGCCCCAACCAACCATTCCCACCATAGCTATCCAAGCACCTCCAAGGGTTAGCGTAGTCACTTCCTCCTTGCCTTCCTACGCAATGTCCAATTTCAATTTCAATCTCTCGCTTCTCCCCTTCATGTTAGTCCTTATAATAGGTGTTCAGGAGCCATTGAAATCTGAGCTAGAGATGTCTCAGTAGCTCACTACCGTGTAGAATACCCATAGGACACATTCAAATATAATGTGCTATTTGAAGGACCAGAGGAAGAAAGAGTCACAAGACCTGGTGCAAACTTAAAAGGCTTATATAATCGACCCATAAATGACGAAGCTGCACACCATTGAAAAAATATTGCTAGTGCAGAAGCCTTTGGGGGAGATGACCTCACTTAATTATTCCATGTGCCACACTGAGGAGGACGTTGCCAATTTGGACACTACACAACAAATGGTCGATATAAAGGTTGGTATGGGATCCATCTACGCTCATGGTGAGTACTACAAGGATCGCTTCTTCAAAGCATAATCCAAAAATGATGAGCTCGAAGAGGCCCTAGCAGCGATGAACTAACATATTGAAGCATTGGAGTCCAAGTCCAAGAAGCAGGTTAAAGCATTGGAGGCTAATATTGAGTATTTGAAGGAAAAGCTTCAGTTGCTTGAGGATGAAATCAAGAAAGCATTCAAGCTGCACGAGCACCACATCAAACTAATCACCAAGATAAACCAAGAAATACAGGCACTTATTATCCAAAGGAATCAATTGTAGGCTTAGTTATCTGAGAAGAGTAAACAACATGTTCTTCCGTCCAGCGAGTGCCTCAAGGAGATGCGCCTAGACTTCCTGCAAGATTTTCCAGCAAGAGCAACAAAGGGAATTATGGTCTTGACATTCTTTAGGGAAGCGCATGAGGTGATTGTTGTTGGTAGGCATATCTTGGAGTCCACCCAGGTGGATGTTAACTATTGGCTAGATCTGGCCACCTTGCTCAAAATGATTGAATATGTACCTATTCACCTTACCTCTATGAGCGATCTGGCTTGGTCATTAGCAACAATGAAGACCACTTTGCATTACTTCTTCACTAAGGTTGAACTGGTAAAGAAAGCTCACCTGATTTCAAATTCTTATGCAGGAGCATGACATCTCACTATGATACTTCGATGCTTTGGTTAAGATTGGTGTTCCAAGTTTCACGAAATCTAAGGGGCCTATTCCATCAATTCAGGAGTTGGAGCCCTTGTGGACCTCTTTCGTTGATAATGCCTCAGACATCAACACTTTGGAAGCCTCAAGTTTCGACACTTAGGTAATCCTCCTCATGTCCAAATATGCCTAGATTCAATCTTGCTTAACAAAGTTTGAAAGAATACTAGAGTTTGTCGATGTCGATCGCATCAAAAAAATTTGCTATATGATTCAAGAGCTATAAAAACAGTCAAATTTCCTTTTAGAGTGATGGATTGATACTTCAGCAATATAACAACATGTCTTCAAAATATTGCTGGACCAATATATCCCTCAACCAGCCAAAAAGGATGAAGAAAAGAAAATAGTTAGTGCTACAGGTTCAGGGATTGAAGAAATAGATAGTGAAGCAAAATCAAAGACCGAAGAACATAAAAGCATAGATGAAGAAGCCAACAAAAGTGATAAAATATCAGAGGGACAGTCTAGGCTTGGAGAAGGAGGACTCTGGTGCCCAAGGATAAAGGTTGGGATCTTCACATTGAGGTGGGTTCAATGCCCCACGAGTTGCCATATGTGTTGCCAATTTTGTTACATAGTTGCTAATTTTTAGTTTGTATGTAGTTTTTGAGACCATTCATTGTAAAACTTCTCTTATTCCATAAAAATGGTTAAGATTTGGTTAAGTTGATGTTCTTTCACCAACTATCTCTTTTTTGTTTAAAAGTTGTATATTTCTTGCATTGTGATATTCTTTATCTTTGTTGTACTTTGCTACATTTTTTGTACTTTTCCTAGTTATGTTGCATGCAAAATTGTGAATGTTTTAGCATGGGCATGTTCTGATGTTTTTGCTTCCTTTCCTTTGTCTTTGAAAATCCTTTCATACTTTCAACATATGGCTACAATTTCCTGCGCTTGGGATTGGGCGTTTCATTTTATTTTCTTGTTAAAATTATAAAATCGCCCTGGCAACAAGTAGAACAAGTGTAAGAATGGCTAAGTATAAAAATTAGTATGTTCGAAAGGTAAAGTGCTCCATCAGTGGAGCGCTCCTTAAAAGCACTCCACCATTGGAGCGCTCTCTCAAAAGGCTTAAGGAGAAACAACCGGATAAAAAAGCAAGTAAAAGTCCAAAGTAATCAAAAGCCTAAAGTGCTCTGTAAGTAGTCCATTTCACCGAGACAAAGGAAAGATAAAATAAGTTTTTGGAGGAAAGGACAAAAAAGAGTCAATTTATGGTCAAAAGACAAAGCGCTCTGCTAAGGGAGTGGTTCTCCAAAACACACCACTTCAGGAACGCTTGAGGGAAGAGCGAGCAAAAAAAATAAAGATAGTTTTTTATTAAGGATGCATTAAAAGTCAAATGTGGTCAAATTAGAAAGCGCTCCACAAGTGGAGCTCTTCTCCAAAGCGCTCCACTAGAGGAGCGCATCTCCAAGGCAAAGGCAAAGTAGGGTGTAAAAAAGTTATAACGTAAGTGCAAAATGTGAAACTCTAAGGTAAAGTTAATGAAGTCAAAAGCGAAAGTGCTCCATAGGTGGAGTTCTCCTTCAAAAGTGCTCCTTAGGTGGAGCGCTCCTTTGAAAGTGCTCTATAGGTGGAACGCTCCTTCTAAAGTGCTCCACTGCTGGAGCACTCCTCAAACAAAGGACTAAGAGAAACTTCGTAGATCTACCATGGGCAGTTCAAACCAACTCCAAGTTGCATTCTATGAATTTAAATTGACTGTTTCAAATTATTGTCGAAACCTTCTAGCTTCAATTCCAAGTTATCTGTAAGTTCGAATTTACTGTTTCATCAATAAGGCTAAAATTAACTATTTTTGACTATCACCAAGATTAAGTCTACCCGTCACGGGAGTGGTTGGGCATTAATGTTTTAAGCAATAGAATTCTTATATAAAATTTGGCTTCTTCTTTGTAACTAGGATGGATAAATTTTGCTAGAAAAGCAACTCTATAATTTGAAATTTACCCTCAAAATAAAGGCTTCTAGATTCGGTGTTGAGTCTTCTACATCTGTGTATGATTTCTATTTTGTCATTTCTATCAAACTAGTTCCTCTATTGTCAGTTTAATTTTGCTTTTTGAATTTCATTGTCGATAAAAGGTTAGTCTCTAGAATAATTGCTAGAGTTTACACAGTCTTGAGGATTTTATATTGGTTTCTATTAAAGGTCAATTATTTTGACTACTATTGATTCAAGTAACTAAGTTGTCTATCATGCTTTCGATCCATCACCCCTCTTTTTTGGATTTCAACCATTTCCATTTCTTTTCGTTATTTTATCCCTTTAAGTATTTTCCTATCCCTTATCTCCAATCCTCCATTTTTTATTTTTGAAACCATCCCTACTAGAGATTGCCATAGAGGACATTCCTTTCCTTCGGGTATTCAATGCTTGGCATCGGGCCTAGGATGCTGCAAACTTAGAAAACTTGTATCTAGGTCGGTTCGATCGCCAAAATATTGTTGCAAGGAGGAATTGAAGTAAATAAATAACATATCAATCAAAATCAATGGAATAGGCTAATCTTAAAGTTGATAGATATTAAACTTGATGATTATATTATTAATACTTTTGACTCAGGAGGGCGTGGGATCAAATAGAGCTAGTTGAATATTAACGACATGCGATGTATCATGAACATCATCATGGACAATATTTTAGGAGAGACAATATCATTAAATATGTTGGTATGGTTGGCACAGTAGGTGGAAGGTATCACGAAAGGTGTGGAATATGGTTGGGTGGTGTATTTATCACATAGAATCAAGAATTTCCTGAAGCGATAAACAAAAAAAATTAATGCCACTTCATACCGTTGGAATTATGCTCAATGCAGTACCCCATGGTAATATCCTATTTTATGGATTTACTACTCCAATGGATTTTCTAAAAGACCAAACTTCGATTTTGAGATGGTCAAAGCTAGTACCCATAGCAAAGACCACTACCGTAAAGGTGAAGACCAAGAAGATTGCAAAGAAAGTAGAGGTGGTCTTAGTGGAGGAGAGTGAGGCTTTAGAGGAAGATGTACATCCTTAATGTAGGAGAAGGAGAAGGTTAGCAGAATATTTGAAGCAAGAAATTGAAAAAGCAACTCCTAAGGAGTTGCTACCAAAGCCACAAAATCAACAAATAAGGGAGGAAGAAGGACTGTTTGCAAGCCCTGTTCGAAAAATGAGATAATGAGAACAAGAGAGGATAGTAGCAACTCTTTTGATAGATTATGCAATAGCAAATTTTGTGAACACAACTAGCTGTAAAATTTTGAAAAGAATAAGAAGAGGCATATATCATGGAGTTAGATTTTACTAGGATTTATTGTGTGGCCACAACAAGAGAGAATTTATGGGTCATATTTTGGTAAGTATGGATGAGTTTGAATTATCATAATTAGCCCAAGGAATGTTAAGCTAAGTAGTGGAACTAATAAAAAAAGGGTGGAAGACCATGGAAGGAGCAAGGAGGCAGAGAATGCACCACCTAAAAATAAAAAAAATAGATTGAAGTTTAAAGTATTTAAAATGGGTGGTAATAGCCAAAAATCATTTAGTGAGGAAAGTTTGCAAGATGTGAAAAATGTAGAATAAAGTGACCAATTGGAAGGATCATAGGAGAAAACTATAAAATAGTCCGATCCGTAGATAGAGAATAGAGAAATGCCACAGGATAAAAACATAGAACAAAATAATCCATAGGAAGGAAACAAAGAAGTCTAGTTTGGAGAAAATAGATAAACACAACCTAATCAACAACAAGAGCAAAATAAAAAAAATAAATAGAAAGAGAAGTAGAAACTAATCTAGGGTTGCAAACACATTTTATGATTAGAATACCCACTTTTGGGCTAACTGATGAAGAAGGAGAGGAAACCAATGATTAGGAGGATGACTTATTTAGGAAAATAATATAAATGCTATATAATACATGATTACATTTTTGGATGGATTGTGTAGGATAGCTAAGGTGATGAAAATCCAAGGCATAGACTAAAATAGATAAGATAATGTAATGGGTTAAGAATAAAGGAAGAATAAAGAAATTCACTAAAATTTATGAGGAATAGCCTTGGGAATTACTAGTAGACGAAGTGACTAGCATTATCGAACTAAAGGAGTTGCTAGAAGGTATAGGGGCTAATTATAGCATACCTCTAAGAGTGTATATAGATTCAAGCATTTTACGATATTGCCCATCAAACACAATAGAGGTAGAATATAGGAAAGTACCACCAAAATTGGCACCATTATTCAATAAATTTAATTTTTTGACACATTGGATAGATAGGTTAATAGTTGGGTTGGAAAGGATTCACCAATCCAAGGAAGAATAGGTTAACCAACAAAAGGAGGAGATGAAACCAATAAGAGATGAAATGAAAGCTATGGAAGAAGAAACCAAGATGGTAAAAAGGGAAGTAGAAGCAATGAGAAAAGAAAATAAGATATAAATTGTCATCCTAAAGCAAAGTTACGACGAGTAGATGAAGGTCAAAGAAGAGCAAGTTAAGGTTAAAGATGACTAGTTAGAAGAGAAATACAAACAATTTAAGGATAAGGATAAAATGAAGAATAAGGATGAATTATAGGCTAAAGACAAGGATTAATAGTTGCAAGCCAAAGATAAGAAAAATACTGAATTAGAGAGAAACACGACAAGCTATAATGAGAATATCACAAACCATAAGGTAATGTTGGATATAAGGACACAATAATAGGAAGCCCATGCAAAAGAGCTAGAGAATTGGGACCAAATTATTGCTGAGAGGGACGAACAATTGGCTATTGCAACCAAGGCTGAGGTTGAGTCGAAATAGAAAATATGCAAGGGAACCTTGAAATGAGAATAAGAATTGATATTGGAATTGGTCGAAATGGAGGATAAAGTGAATAATTATAGGTTGTCGGTTGTTTAGATTAACTAGTATCCAACAATATTGAAGGATGAATGAGAAGCTCTATGAGTCTAGATAAAAGGGTTGAGCACTTTTTTTATGATCCTCAATAGCAATAGTAGCCAAGTAAAGGAAAACAACAAGCATCAATAAGGAAACCGATTGATTTAAAGGGGAGGATATATGTAGGAAGCAAATCTACCTCCTAGAAAAAGGAGTAAAATTTTGTATAAAAATTGATTTGCAATTTTGGCAAGTTTTGAATAAGTTTTTGTTGAAATTTTGATAAAGTAAGATGTGAAATGAAATGCACATCAAATTAGATGTAAATAAAGTGAAATGTAATTAAATCCAAATTAAATGAAATTAGGTGAAATGAAAGTGAAATTAGAGTTTGATAATAATTAAAGCGAGAACTCTAGAAAAGTATAATTTTTTAATGTATATTCAGAGGTTGCGTGGTGGTGATTGTAAATGTTGTGCTATCCCAAGAACCACTTGGAATGACCTAGGGTAAGCTTAATAAGGCCCTCTCATTTTTGTTGTTGATTTAAAAGGCAGAGACATATGCGTAAATGCCAAACATAAACTTACAATATGAGAATGTTATAGTCATTTATTGTTGATATGCCATTGTTATTCTTAATTATGGCAACCATTGTAATTGAATAGCCATTTATTGATTTTGTCAGTAAGATAATATAATGCAACCATGCTTATATTTGCAATTTTTCCAATGCATGTGTGTGTTATTGTTGGTTGTGGATTGAGATGTTCTCTTTGTTAATGTAAGGTATGCAAAGAATTATCATAGTGCATATGATTATATTTTTAAGTGTAGTAGAATTAGATTAATTACAGGTTATAAAAAGGGTTGGAGAATTGCAACAGATTGTACGATTGGGTGTAGCAATAAAAATTTGGCAATTATCAATGGTTATGGACCATACAATTAGGTAATCGTACAAGGGAACACAAAAATGTGTTGCTCATGATGAACTTGCTTTTTGAGTGATTTTATAGCATAAAAAGTGACATTATATAATGGTTGGACAGACTACCCATTTAACTCTGCATTGAATCATACAATAGACAAATTGTACAAGAGAATCAATTGTTGTCAAAAGAGAATCATACAAAGAGCATTTAATGAGTTGAATTACTATATATGATTGTATGATAAATCCATTGTACAATTAAGGATTGTACGATCAATACTTTTGTATGACATATTTCATCGTATAATTTGGAATTGTATAGTTAACGCTATGTTGTACGATAACATGTTTTGTTCCTAAATTTATCACCACCTCCTTATTAGGATTATTGCCACTCATACTACAAGTATTAGGGTTAGGGTAAATAAGAGTCTATATAAGGATATGGGTTTGGAGTAGACGACATCTTATATTTCTCATTTTATCAAATATCTACTTCTAAGGAGGTTGCCCCCTTGAAGAGGCCTACAATAAATGTTTCGCTTGATTAATATAAGTTTGTTGTTATTTCCATTCAATTATTTTTTGTGAGCACTTCTATTAATTTCATTTTTTTTAAGCAAAAAACCCCTTGTGGGGCCACCTTGGTCTGAGAGACCATGAACAGGGGGTTCTACACCGTCAAAGTCACCCGGGAGTCGCACCCGACCTTGCCCGCACCAACATTATCAATTGGATTTTGGGTACCCAATTCAGCTTTTTGGTAGGGTGGAGATTCGAACCTGGGACCTCACTTGGAGGATTGCCCTCTCCTCTCCAACTCACCTACAACACCTGGGTTCTATTATTTTCATTTTTGTGATCATTTAGTTATTTCCAATTCATGATCATTTCCTTTAATTTTTGCATTGCTACTTTGGTTATGCTTATTTTTATACAAAGGTTCCTAAAACTTCTCAATTTCATAGTGGCTTCAAGTGGATCCATGGTCTTCTTGAAGTTAGTTGATGCCTTACAAGAGGTAAAGAGTGCATAGCAGTTTAATTTGTTGGAATTAGGAGTAGATAATATTGTCCAAGTAGTGACAGACAACACAAAAAAATATCTATTTGTGGATAGACTTCTCAAGGATAAGTATCTTTTATTTTTTGAATACCATTGCATTGAACTCATCCTTAAGGATACTGTCAAACTATTATGGGTGAAGTCCAACGTTGAAGAGGCAAAGAGAATTACAAGATTCACAAAACTGCACATTGATGCTCAAATTAAAGAGAGCACAAGGATAGGAGGGATATTCTTCACCTAGGGATCTCTTGATACCTTAAATTTCATCACCTTGTACAACCTTCTAGATATATTGCCTACTCTAAAAAGGATATTTATGAGTAAGAATGATATAACTCTTTATGTAATTCAAAGGAGGAGGAGAGAGTTTGGAAATAAATCTTTTATGACCTATTTTAGGTGAGAATTTAGACAGTACTTTAGGTAATTTTTTGATTGTTTAAATTTTAAATATGAATTTTTAATTTTAATATATTTTCTAAATTTAACTGAGAATTACAAATTTGGATTTGTATTTTTAATTATATATATTTGGTATTTTATGATGATTAGCTTTTACTATTCAATTAAAGGTGACAAAACCCTTGGTTAGGGTTCTTCACCTTGTAGATGGTAAGAAATTGAAAATGGAGTATTTGTATGAGGTAATATATAGGATAAACGAGGTGATCTAACACTACTATGAAGGCAGTCAACCCAAATTCAAACCCATTTAGTGAATTATTGATATGATATGAATGAAGAAACTCCATTGGTCTCTTTGTTTAGTGGGGTACTTTTTGAACCCTAAATTCATTTTAGTGGCAATTTTATTAATGATGAAGAGGTCCAGAGAGGCTTTTATGGTTGTGCTAATAGGATGAGAGATGACTTCACAAAACATCACCTTATCCCTATCGAGTTGCAAGCCTATAAGAAGGATTAGGAGAGTTTGTTTCTTCTCATTTTGTATTGAATCAAAGAGGACCTTGAGACTAGAACACCAAATCTTAAGAGGACTTGTAATTTACAAAGTTATAAATTAATTTATAATTTGTAAATTTTTTTTTTTTAAATATTTTTATAATATTTGTGGTGGGGAGATTATGTTTCTAGAATGCCAAATCTTAAGAGGACTGCCATTTTCCTTTTGAATAACTCTTGTAGCACTTCTTGTTGTAAGCACAACTAGTTGACATTTGAGGTCATACATACCAAGAAGCACAATAGGTTGACCTAGGAGAGCCTCAATGGCCTCATCTTTGTACAATATAATATTTGGCTTTGCACCAAACAAGTGAAGGCTAATGATTCCTATTAGGAGATTGACTTACATGACAATCCACTTACACATTTAATTGTTGAAGTACTGTAGGATATTGAGTTATAGGATATCAAGGCATTAGAGGCCAAAGCGAAACATAAGGATTGCAAGAAAAATACAATTATGATCCTATTCCTAAGGAGCCTCAATTCAATGAATTTTCCAATGCCAAGCATCTAGCTTAAGGGGGAGAAAGGGAAAGCAAAGAGCAATTTAAAACTACTTCATATTTAGTATGTTATATTATATTGTTTTTTGATGATCAAGAATTGCAATTAGACTTTTTTTTTATAAAAACCTAATATAAAATCAACTTTTTGGTTATCCTATTTTTGTTTTAAATGTATTTTTTGAATAAAACTATTTTCTTGGATTTTTTTTGAGTTGCCAAGAAACTCTCCAAAATAGAAATACCATTTTTTTGGGGAGCTATGAGTTTTTTTTGTGTAGAGCATCCATTATGTTATTTTTTATTAAATTATAATGATTGGGAAAACCGTTCAAATAACAACCAATTTAGTGTATAAAAGAGAAGAGGAGGTGGAGTGTTAGACAGGGAGGAATAGGAAGAGATAATCCGAAAGAGGGGAAAAATGACCCAAAAGAGAAGTTTGGGAGAAACATGTAAGCAAAGAGAGAGAGATAGTCAAAGTAGGGTTATGTCCTACGATTGCTTTTTCTTTTGTGTAACCATACAAGCACTCGTTAGCTTTTGATGAGTATATAATATAGGAAATGCAACCACAAGATGTAAAATAAGTAAGCTATGATAACTATATGATAATGACACAATAATATGCAGGAAAATGATAAGAGAAACTTATGCAATAACTTAGAAATATGCCATTAATGAAAGCTTATAAAAATAGTATAATGCAATATAATGGAGGACATGAACACTCCATAAATTATTTTTGAAGAGCCACATTGTACCACACTACCAATCTATACTATTCTCTCCTCTTTCATTTCACTCACTATAAGACCTATGTATAGGAAGATAAGTTCCTTGGCCCTCACTCTACGTTTTACTCTATCCTATGACTCATGTACATGTGGACTACATGCACATTTGCATGATTGCACATTCTAACACTTGTGAATTTATTACATTGCTTTAAGTAACTACTTAACTTTACTCTAAAGTAAAATCCTACTCTAGTAACATACCAAAGGTGGTATATTGACATGTAACAAATAATGTAATATACTCTAACACCCCCTATATTATATTATTTGGGTATTGAATACTTTAGTCTTCAATATGGATCATTGTCTTGGTTATGGAATTTGTACTCTCCTTCTTCACTCTCGTTATTCTACCCCCTGTCTGTATCATATTTAAGTAAGTAGTTAGTCTCTTCATAAAATGCTATCTTTGTTGAGAGAGCTTTAACTTCATGTTCATTTGGTTCTGTCTTTGTGCTTTCTTTGTTTATATCTAGATTAGAATCTTTTTCTTATTCTCTTCTACCATATTTTCTCTTTCTCCTCCTTCTTCTTGATTTTTGCATTGTTACTAGAGGAATATCTACTTCATAAGAGTTAGTGTATCTTCACAATAAAATTGACTTGGATTCAAAGGTTCATTACTAGCATTTACTTTTGTTTGTTTCATTCCTCGAAAGAACTCAAAAGTGATTAATGACAAATAGAACATTAAGCATTCTTCTAAAGAAATAATAATCACATTTTAAGTATTCCACCAAGTCTTGAATAAATTTTCATGAAGATATCCAATTAATATTGTAAAATTATCTTCCTTTGATTCCTTCAAAAACAAAGAGAATCTTTCTTTCAACTCTGTAGAAAAGAGTTTGAATCCATCAAAGTTTTCTATTAGATTTTGTGAATAGAACCTAAGTTCATGAAATATCATTTCACTATTTTCATTGAATGCATTCTTAATTATTTCCTCCATATTTCTTTAAATAATAAAACTTTTTATGTTTATGTATTTTTATTACCTTTGAAGTTGGCTTCCTTATGTCTCCCTAGTTTAGAGTATGTGAACTAATTTGATAAAACCTTTCTAAGACTTAGGTTTTGTAGAATCCTTATGTCTCCCTAGTGATTAGAATATACTCTAATCTTGGTAAAGTGCTTAGCAAGTAATAGTTCACCTTTTGAGTTGATTTTGTAATATTTTTGGGAATGATAATAATCAACTCCTATTCACCTTATTTCTCCTATTGAACTATGCACTTTTCAATTTGATGGAGTTCTCTATGGTTGGATTTATTTTATCCCTTTAATGTGACTATGAGACAAGTATAAGCAATAAATTCCAACTCTTTCAAGCAAACAATAATTTTGCTTCTCTTATCCTTAATTTTTCAATGGTTCAATTTTCTAAATTCCAATTAATTAAAGTTTGATGTAGCACTCCTTATATCTCCCTAATTTAGAATTTTAGAAATTGATGATATTTGCAATATAATAATAATTTGTTTTCCAAGTAGAAACCCTTATATCTCCTATGATATTGATTGCAAATATTAATATACTTGTATTTCAATTAATGTGATTTGAAATACTATTTAAGGATATAAACTCCTATTGATTTGCTTTCAAGTTTACTAAGGTTGAGTTTGCAATATCTTAAATGCAAATGATAATGATTTCAACCTTATATACTATGCCTTATCACTCCTTAATGAAATAAAATATTATAATGTGTGAATCTCAAGCAATTAATACTTCCTTTGCTTTAATTGACTTCTATCTTTCTAAGGCTGATTTT
Organism: Wollemia nobilis; assembly: GCA_028583015.1. NCBI lineage: Eukaryota > Viridiplantae > Streptophyta > Pinopsida > Araucariales > Araucariaceae > Wollemia > Wollemia nobilis. Next base: position 234,175 of record JAQPPZ010016368.1, on the reverse strand, counting down.
TCAATGCAATAATATATAACTTTCAACCTTATATTAAGCACCTTATAACTCCCTAAACTTAAGGAAAGCAAATATTAAGTAATATACATCTATTACCTTCCTTGCAAAGTATGATGCGCGAGTTGATTGGCCTATGGTAAAACTCTTTAATCCAGGTGCTAGTCTTCACCTTATAACACGAGCATTAATTCTCTCCTGTGAGCGACACTCCTCTATGATAGACTCTTGCTGCACTTTGACTCTGATATCAATGTTGGACTCCTACATATGGAAATGAGCAATTCATGCTCAATATTCAAGCACTCCTTGTCTAATCCTTGATTTTGTGCCTCAAATACTTGCTCAATCATACCTTGAATTCACTCTCAATTATGCATCTTCTATTCTCTACATTGCCTTTAGCTTGGCCACTTTAATAGGACCTTTGTCCCTTCTTGATGCTATGGATAAGTGGTGCATACGTTACTTAGGTAGCCAATGATGGTTGATGAGTGTTATTTAGATACCTCTAACACTCAAGTCTCCCTCGAATGATATGCAATGATGAGTATACATTATAACCTTTGGAGTATATCTTTAACGCTTCAAGATAAGTGTTACACTATTTTGAGCGCTTCTTTATCCTATGCAGGTGTTAGAAAGAATGTATGAGTACTTGGTTTGAGTATGCCAAGTGGCACAAGATGCCTTGGATGTAGATTGCAAGTGTCACTCCAATCTTGTGCATGTAGGGCTTCCTCAACGTCTCTTACTCTACATCTATTTCTTGCCAATAAATGCCCTCTTGTATCTTGTCTTCAACGCTTTCTTTCCAAGTGAATGGTGTTGTGATGAGGTTAGATCTAACTATGGTGGTTCTCAAGAATTGCAATGGAGGTTCTATGGTGCATTCCAATGGTGGCTAGTAGTGTGTTCCTCTACTAGAAGTTCATCCATGTTAGAGCTTTGGTAATGCACCTTTGTTTTCACCTTATACCTTGCTTCTCCTTACTTACAATGTGTTATCCTTTTATGTCATGTGCAATGGATAATATCCACCTTATGTAGATCCTTCTTATGTTGCAGGTGGATGTAGCCATAGGTGCTAGATTTAATAATGAATGTTGGTATCTTTAGACACATTGAGTCTTGGCTAATGTGAGCCCTTCGTTGGCTCTCTACCTTGCTCCTGGCTAGAGATTGCTGTTTGGCTAGATGACCACTTTGTAGACATGTCTTGTTGGCTATTGTAGTGTCTTTGTGACACTCTAGCTTTGTCCTCTTTTGCTATGTAGGACAAGGATATTATGGTGCAATAATCTAATGCAAACAACTTTGCAATAGTTAGAATAGAATACTTAAATTTGCACCTATATTTGAGATCTTTAAATCTCCTTTTGCAAGCTTTCTTTCTTCTTTGATGAGGTGGCTACTTGTTCTACTCTTTGATAGCAAACTTGAGATTTGATGTTGCCCTCCTTACTAGACAACTCTTTCAATTGCTTGGTTAACTTAGTAATAATGAATCCAAGCTATTAATCATGCAACTTATACACCTTTTGAAAGGTTTAAATTTGCACTAATTTTCACTTTAACTAAAAACTTTAGTGCTCCTTTAATAACTAGTATAGTGCAATAGTAATTTCTCCTTATTACTCCTATAAATGAACCCTTAAAAAGGAACTTGAAATATGCACTATAATCTATGCAACTTGCACTTATGAATACTATCTTCTTGCTTCCAATGGATAATAGAAAGTTGATATTTTCTTTCTCTCGAAATATATCTAACTTCTATTTTTAATGTGCAAGTATTATCCCTTATAAAAACTATCTTCTGCACTCCCTTGAAGACTTTAATGTGCAACCTTATCTATGCAACTTTTAAACTCTAATATGGTGCTTAATGAAACTTAATAATGAACTAAATAACTAAAGTTCAACTAATGAACCTTTTGCACCAAATTTTCTTACCTTAATGATCTGTAGATGATGGATGTCTTGGTGATTTGATTCACCAAATTGTTGTCCTTTACTGGATATACTTGCAGCTCTTCTTGGCTATCTAAAACAACTCTCTAACTCACCAAATTGCAACTTTGTAACTCCTCTAACTTGATGCTTGAATTTGTAGTTTGGTGGCTCCAACTCTCCTTCAGGATGTATCTTGGAAATCTAAAACTTAGCAGCTATTGATGTTGCCCAAGTTGTTGCTTTCTTACTATCCTCAAATATAAAAAATTTAGATTGCAAAGCAGTCAATATCTTCTACTAAAATATTGTCCTTGAATCTCAAAAATTTGGTAGGGAACTCCTTTAAATCGCAACTGAGATTTTCTCTCAAGAACCCTTCAAGCATTCTGCTATAAATTTAGCAAACCCCTATCTTTGAATAAGCCTTCTAGGGAAATATTCAAATCTCTCAGATTTGGTAGTATCATCTAGCTCCTTTCTCCTTTAATCTCCTTGTCAAATTCTGACTTCAATCTAGGCCTTCTTCTCAAGAATCTAAAAGTCTTGAGGTCTTCACCAATATCCTCTAAAATTTGGCAAACTTCTTACCAAATCTATCTCCATTTGGGCTTGTTGTCGGATGGTGATAATTGTCCCAAAATATTCCTTTATTAGGAACTTCTCCTTGGTGGTAAATTTATCCAATGAGTTCTCCTAGGAACTCCTTCAATGGCCTTCTATGAATCTCCTTCAATGAGGCTCACCAAGCCTTCTCCTTATTTCTCCTTGAGACCTCTTCTCTAAGGTCTTCACTCTCGTAGCTTCTCTGGTCTTCCCAATGAGACCTTTTCTTCAACCTTCTATTGTGGAAGTTTGGCAATGAGATCTCCCTCTCGAATCTCTGAAATCTGCTACTTTAGAAATAGGAATTTTGCTAGTCCTTCTCTATCTCTTCCAAAACTAGAAGTTCTTCAATGGGACCTTCTATGGGTCTCTTCAACTTCTTCAAGGTGAAGTCTTCAATATTCAATGAAGATCACCAATCTCCTATATTCATCTTGGACTCTTCTCTGGAGTCTCTTCAATCTGCTATTTGTAGTCTTCAATGGAGATCACCAACCTTCAATATTCTCCTAGACTCTTTTCTAGAGTCTCTTCTTCCTCGAATTTACAACAAGGCTCCTATGGACTTTTCTTCTTCTACTCTCTATAGGTTTGCAATCTCTAGCAATGGGACCTTTTCTATAGACCTCCAAATCTTTGCTCTTCTATTTCTTGTGTTTGGTGTTGGATTGATTCTAAATAAGATATTCTTCCTAGCTCTTTTGTAGAAAGCTTCCCAACTTTCTTTGAATCTCCTTTTTCCTACAACAAAGTATTAGGACTGTAATGGAAGAAACTCTAAATCTAGAGATAATCAATTTTCACTAGTTGATTTGTCAATCTAGTGGAATTAATGTTGAGTCCTAGTCTTCACGAGTTTTTTTGCAACTCCGTGGAAAGACTCTAGCCAACTGCAATCTCAAAAATTATGGAAATGATATTTTCTATCTATTATCAATCTCACTTGTGGCTCTCCCTATTTCCTATTGATCTATCGTGTGCTCTGATACCACTATTAGCTTTTTATGAGTATATAATATAGGAAATGCAACCACAAGATGTAAAATAAGCAAGCTATGATAACTATATGATAATGGCACTATAATATGTAGGAAAATGATAAGAGAAACTTCTACAATAACTCAAAAATATACCATTAATGAAAGCTTACAAAAATAGTACAATGTAGTATAATGGAGGACATGAACACTCCATAAACTATTTTTGAAGAGCTACATTGTACCACACTACCAATCTATACTATGCACTCTCTATATTCTCTCCTCTTTCATTTCACTCACTATAAGGCCTATATATAGGAAGATAAGTTCCTTGGCCCTCACTCTACCTTTTACTCTATCCTATGACTCATGTACATGTGGACTACATGCACATTTACATCATTGCACATTCTAACACTTGTGCATTTATTACATTGCTTGAAGTAACTACTTAAATTTACTCTAAAGTAAACTCCTACACTAGTAATGTACTAAAGGTGGTACATTGACATGTACTAAATAATGTAATATATTCTAACAAGCACATGAATAATGCAACAAAAATTTTCTAGTCTTTATTGTGCAATGTGTTAATGGTGAATACTTTCTTTTATTAATTGTTTATGGTATAAACTATGTCATGCAAGTTGTAAACTATAACTATAGAGTAAGATAAGGATACAACAATTTTTCTAGTGAGCATTGAAGTGCAGGATTTTCTATTTAGGAGGATTCCATGCACATGTAGTACAAACCTAAGAAAACATTCTTATAAATCCCTAACATGCATGTGATAACTGTTGTCTAGGTGATTATTACTATTCAATATAATTAATACTATTAGGTAGAAATTCCATGCAAGGAAGAAAGAAACTACTATTTAAGTCAACAATCATGATTCAACAACTTTTTCGTGCAATAGGAGAGTGTCATTCATTATCCAAAATTGGAAGACGTTCAATAGTAGGAGAGTTTCGTTTAATAAGAGAATCATCATTATACAAATGAATGCTCATGTTGCTCAAATAAAAAAGTATTACAAGTCAAGAAATTGGTTGTACAATCCATCCATAAGTAAATCCGCCAACCATACAATGGAACTTATACAATTGAGCCTATCATACAATTGAATTTGCAATACAATTGAATTTATAGTATAATTGAATTTATCATACAATTGAACCTGACGTAAAATTAGATGTTGTCATACAACTGGCTTATGTTCAAGTAAGATTATTGTTCAAACCATCATATAGAGTCATTCAAGTGAAGACTAACAAACCATATGAGTAGAAAAATAATTGTCATTCGAGTTAATATAAGTCTGCTTCTAAGGGAGGCATTCTTAAATAAAATACCTCCTTTTGTGTATATATCATTTGGTATTATATTAGGTTTAATTTTAGAATTTTGAAAATTATGATGGTACAATAAGGAAGAGGAAGACCACATGGTCTAGAACCCTGACCAATAGATATAGTTGAAATGATGAGAGGGATCACCACTAGGCTAGATGCAATTGAGACTTACCAAAGGAGAGATTTTCATCTTGAGAATATTACTGACAATTAAGAGGATAAAATTGGTCATGTAGAAGCTTGAGATGAAGAGCAAGGAGAAGAACTAGAGCAACAATTGATTTGGGCAATTTCAAACATGGAAAGTAAGACAAATATGGATACTCCCAATTTTAATAGAATTTTAAACTAAGAAGAGTTGATTGATTGGATAATGGACATGGGGATATTCTTTGATTACGAATCTATGGAGGATCCGAAGTGGTTCAAATTTACATGCACACGATTGAAGGGATATGCTTCAATTTGGTGGGATCATGTCCAAACTAAGAGATAGCAAAAGAAGAAGGATAAAATCCAAACTTAGGAAAATTTTGTGTCTAAGTTGAAATATAAGTTTTTACCTATGGATTATCAAATGAGAAGACTCCAAAACCTCAAGAAAAAAGAGTTAGGAGTAAAATAATATACAAAAAAGTTTTATAAATTAACCATAAGAGTAGGTCATATTGAATATGATGAGGAGAAGGTGGAAAGATATATAAATGGACTAATATTATCCATACAAGATGAGATTGATATGATTTAAATCATAACTATTGAAGAAGCATATTAGTATTCGCTCAAGGCAGAGGAAACATTGTTACAAAGGCAACAAAATAATGCTAGAGGAAGAGGACAATCCTCTTATGGAAGAGGATAAAACCACAACAAAAGAGGACAACAAAGGAAGGAAGGAGAAGCTAGTACTTCTCAGAATAATAGAGAAAATAGAGACTTCTCAAGAGGAAGAGGAGGTTATGGTAGAGGATTCCTCAAAAATTGTTATAGATGTGGAGAAGCTAGCCATTGGGCATTTGAATGTCCAACAATACAATAGTTCAACTGTAAAGGAAAATAAGCTATAAACCATATTATTCAAGCAAACAAAGAAAGTATTGCTTCATCGAAGCACATGGAGAAACCCGAACAAGGAGAATCACTTATGATGAAAAGGTTATTGTTAAAACCATAGAAGGAGGTGCATGAACTTAAACAAATAAGGATCCTATTTAGAATAATTTGCAAATTAGGAGGTAAATTTTGCAAGGTGATTGTGGATAGTGGAAGCACAAACAATTTAGTGTCAATAGAGATGGTAGAGAAATTGGGCTTGAAAAGAATTGAGCATTTGAATCCATACAAAGTATCATGGTTACAAAATGGATACAAAATTTTGGTAACCAAATAATGTATGGTAAATTTTCATATTGGATCTTATAAGGATGTGATTCTATGTGACATCATGTTGATGGATGCATGCCATATTTTGTTAGGGAGACCATGGCAATTTGATAGAAAAGTAGTACATGATGGTAGACTAAACACTTATTCAATTATCAAGGATGACAAAAGTTATGCATTAAGTCCATTGAAGGACAAAGGAAAAGAGGTGGACAATGGCTATAAATTTTATTTGATCTTTGAAAAATAATATGAAGGAGAAAGCATGTTTTGCTTTCATTACTAAACCTATGGAATATGGGACAATAAATAATATGAATGACATGCCACCCAAAGTAAAGAATTTATTGGAAGAATATGTTGAGATTCTTTCAAAAGAATTACCTGACAGGTTACCACCCATGAGAAGCATTGATCATCGGATAGTCTTCATACTTGGAGCTACTTTACCAAACAAAGCAATATATAGGATGACACCTATGAAGAATGGATAATTGAAGAAACAAGTCTAGGTGTTATTGGATAAAAGTTTGATTAGGGAAAGCTTAAGCCCATGTACAATATCATTTGTACTAGAACCAAAGAAGAGAGGAGAATGATGCATGTGCATAGACTCTTGAGAAATAAATAAAATCATAATAAAATATAGGTTTCCATTACCTCGTATGGATGAATTGATGTATTTTTTGAGTGGAGCAAAGTACTTCACAAAGATTGATTTGAAAAGTGGTTATCATCAATTTCGAATCCGAGAAGGAGATGAGTGGAAGACTACATTTAAGACCAAGAAGGCTTGTATGAATGGTTGGTTATGCCATTTGGGTTGAAAAATACACCTTGCACTTTTATATGATTGATGAATGAAGTCTTAAAGCATTTTCTTGGTAAGTTTGTGGTGGTTTACTTGGATGAAATTTTGGTGTTTAGCAAGACAAAGGAAGAACACCTAATGCATCTAAGGTTAGTTTTGCAAAATTTGAAGGAGGAACAATTGTTGATTAATTTGAAGAAATGTAGTTTTATGAAGAAGGAATTGGTATATTTAGGTTTTGTCATATCCAAGGATGGTTTGCAAATGGATCTAGCAAAGGTAAAGGCTATTGTGGAGTGGTCGTTGCCAAGGAGTATGTTTGAAGCTTTCCTATAGTTTAAAAAGTTTTTATAGAAATTTCATCATGAATTTTAGTGGAATTTGTGCTCTAATCATGAAAATAATTAGAGGTAGTCATGGAGTAGTTAGTTCTAGAATTATCAAAATTTAACAAATGTTTCCATGTAAATTGTGACAACATGACTACCATTGGAGGAGTTTTGAGCCAAGAAGGTAAGTCAATTTTCTATTTTAGTGATAAGTTGAACGAAGCTAAGAGGAAATATTTAGTTCATGATCAAGAAGTTTATGCCATTGTGCAAGCACTAAAGAAGTGGAGGCATTACCCATTATTGAAGGAATTTGTGCTATTTACGAATCATCGTGATTTGCAGTTCATTAATACTCAAGGCTAATTAAACCAAATAAATATGAAATGGGTGGAGTATCTTCAAAGTTATTTATTTTGAAACACAAAAGTGGTAGTTGAAATAGGGTAGTCGATGCCTTGAGTAGAAGGAATTTATTGATGAATGTAATAAGGATTGAAAATTGTAGGTTTTGATGTTATGAAAGAGCTTTATTTTGATGATTTGGACTTGAAGGAAACTTGGGTAGCTTGCAATGACCCTACTACAAGAGATAGAATGTCATGGTTGGATTATTTTATCCAAGAAGGATTATTATTCAAGGGACAACAATTATGCATATCACAAAGCTCAATGAGGGAGAATTTGATAAGAGAAAAACATAGTGGAGGACTAGCCAAGCATTTTAGAATAGATAAAACTTTGAAATACCTTTGTGAAAGCTATTTTTTCCTAGGGATAAGTGCAAATGTGTTTGTGCAAAGTTGTCAATTCTATCAACATGTAAAAGAAAAGAGTCAGAATATTAGATTGCCACCTATGGATATAAGTATGGACTTTATCCTTGGATTACCTCGAACACAAAAGGGGAATGATTCATTTTTATTTTTGTTGATAGATTTTTGAAGATGGCACATTTCATACCTTGCAGGAAAATGAATGATGCTACTCATATTGCTGATTTGTTCTTTCAAGAAGTTGTAAGACGTTTACCAAAAAGCATTATTTCAGATAGAGATGTGAGTTTTTAAGTCATTTTTGGCATACCTTACAAAAAAATTTGGGTATAAAATTGAGTTTCAATTCATCTTATCACCCACGAACAAATGGAAAAACTAAAATTGTGAATAGAAGCCTTGGAAATTTATTGAGGTGCTTAGTTGGCAAGAAACCAAAATTATGGGATTTCATTTTGGCATAAGCATAATTTACATATAGGAATTCAGTCAATAGAAGTACATCCAAAAGCCCATTCCAAATTATATATGAAATCTATTTAAGAGGAGTGGATGAGTTATGGAGTACAATAAATTTATAGAGACCAAGTGCAGTATCCAGGGTTATGCACATCAACGAATTTTGTAAATAGGGAAATATTAGGATTTTCAAAATTATAATTTGGAAAATTTGGGGACTCTAGAAGTCAACCCATTTACCCAAAATTTTTGGGATCAAATTTTTGTTAGGGTCAATTCTCCTTGCTATCATACTTATTAGTCCCTATTTCATGTAGCTTCTCGGCCTAATTTTCACCTTCAAATTATAATTTTTTTAATTTATCCCACCAAATTCACCTCTTATACCCCATTATATATAGCTAACATGAGAGAGACACTTATACATTTAAAAATTATTTTTTTTGATAGCAAGCGATACAAAGCAGATAAGAGACAACAAGCAATATGTGAAAGAAAGCATAATAAAGAGAGTGTGCGATAGACAAAGGACGATAGACAGTGTATTATAAGGTGACTGACACAAGGTGATTAGCACAAGGTTATTGGCACAAGGTTACTGACATAAGGTAATTAATAGAAGGTGAATGACAAAAGGCGACTGGCACATGGCGATTAGCACAAGGTGACTGACACAAGGTGACTGACATAAGGCCACTAACACAAGGTGATTGGCACAAGGTGACTGGTACAAGGTGTGACTGACACAAGGTGATTGACACAAGGCGACTGACACAAGATGATGCCCAATATTTTTTATAGAGGGTGACTGACATACAATGACAACCATTTATCGATAATTTTCTTTTACCATTAATTTTCCTTTTTTAAACATCTTGTTCATGGACACTCAATAAGGAGGTTTTCCTATTATTTGGTGTAGGCCAAAAATTCTCGCACTCCTTTCCTCAAGGCTGATGGATCCACGCCTTAGAGGGGAATGGGAGAATGGATGGTCTACACCTCAGAGAGAGGCACTTAATTGTACCTTCTTATGGTGATTTTTTGATGAATTGTTTAGGGTTCACCAGGAAATATTTTATGGCAGTTTCCACGCCTAGGTTTTGGATTTGTTTTGATGTGTTCCTTTTACCAAATCTCAAATACACCTAGTTTTGGCCAATATGCAACTACTTTAATCTATATGCAATTTTATTTCATATGTAAACAACAAACAATGGAGAACAGAATCCTAATGGATGATGCAGTGCTTAAAAATGATAAAAAGACCCTTACCTGTATCCGAAAGTTCGATGGAGGTTTTGATTTTTTATTGTAGTCCAGATCATATGCAATAGAGCAAAATCATACGAATCGAGCAAGATCGTATGGATACGATTCAAAATCGTACTATACGATCATTGATCGAATGATCCGATCTTGACAAAATCTTGCAACTTCATGGGTAAAATGCAGAAAATAAAAAATAGAGGATGCAACTGATGTTTCTAAGCATGAATTGGATTATATGTCGGCTATTGCATATTAAAATAATAGAAATTAACATATGCATGCATCAAAATTATGTAAAATATGTGGTTATATGCAAATTTGGTGAACTCCAAGGATATAAACTATTGAATTTAATACCCTATGCAAATGGAAATGATCAAATTATGCTAAGTATGAAGAATCAATCTTAGAAAATGCAAACCAGTATCAAAAATTGCCCCCAAGTGACCTCAGAGCAAAATCATACTATCTATGCGAAATTGTATGCCTTCGATGCAAAATCGTATCGTCCGATTGCTGATCGTAACCTTTCGATCCTGCATGAAACATAAAAATGCCTAGGACTAATGCCAAAAACTCTATGATTTCGAATGCAAAATGAAGTCAGAATGTCAATTGCACCAGGGGAAATCAGAGAGGAGGAGTGTTTGATTAAATAAGCTAATCCAATCATCCAAAATGGGCTAAGAATAATTTGGTTATAACTCCTTCCAATATGGGCTTGATCGGATGAATCCGATCCCGCAACCATCGTACGGTTGCATAGATAAAGATAAAAATTGTTAAAACAAAATTTGTCGCCTTGCTAAGTTAAGCCTTTCAATTTTGAGCAAAATCATATGCATACGATCAGGGATCGTATCGTACGATGCAAGATCATATCGTACGATCTTGTCCAAATTGCTCGATTTCGCCAAGGGGTACAAAAATTGAGGCAATCAGCTATAGGCTCATTTTTATAGGTTGTTTGTTTTTAGTGCAAACTATAATGAGTCATTTTTAGGGTGCTACATTTTACCCCCTCTTTAGCGCAATTTCAAAAGAAAATGCATTAAAGAAAAGTACGACACATTTTTCGAGAAAGCAAAAAATTAATGCAAATTTTGTTGATGATTTCAAGTTTTAATGCAAATGGTTTTAAGGTGTAATATATATGATACCCCCTTCAAATTTTTACACCAAATTTTGATGTTTGGGTAAAAATTTGAAAATAAAGGATAAAATGAATAAATAAAAAGAAGAAAAAGTAAAACTAATTCATTTGCATTTTTACCTTTTACCTGTTTAGAGCTCTGGAGGAAAACATGGCGGAGACTTCACATCATGCTGATTTGGTCCGAGCTAGTGATGGATCCCTTCGGGTATGGATTTCTAACTTTCTTAGCTTAGATTTTTCCTGTTTTTAGTTTGCATTTTAAATTAAATTTGAATTTTTAGGGCACGACTACCGTGCGTGGCCCTAAATGCAAAATCATAGCGATTTTAGCAATATCATATGGTATGATATTGACCAAAATCGATACGATCAATCAATATCGTATCAATACGATATCGTAAAAATAGTATGATTTTGAAATTATTTTGTCCGATTTTGAAAATTTTGATACGATTTTTTGACAAAAATTTTATTGCTTTGTTTTTATTAATATATGGTAGAATTAAAGAACCGAGAGTGGAGATATTCTACACTCGGGGTAGATTTGGGTGCTCTTATGGAGGACGAGAGGAACCGCTTGGAGGTTGTGGGATTATGACACGTGGTGGAGATGCCACATATCCTAGTAGATATGAGGGTACTGACGGCTCTGGTAGAGAGATGGTATCCAGAGTCATCCTGCTTCAGACTTCCTATAGGGGAGATGGCACCTACGCTAGAGGACGTCTGGAGGATCCTACGGATACCACTGAGGGGTGCCCACATCACTGCATCTAGAAATCAAGGCCAGACATTGAGGAGATTGACAGGAGACCCTAGCTTCTTATTGAAGCAAGGTGGGGTTGTTATCGATAGACTAGGGGAGGTAGAGGGCATCTCTAGACTAATAGTTCTATTGAGTGGCATTGTGGGTGGCTTACTAGTGAGCCATCTTAGTGGATAGGACTTGCCCTAGACTTTGGTAGAGGTGGTGTGTGATATGCATGACTAGGAGGTGCACTTTGCTTGGGGACCTTTCTTTCTTTGTAGATTATATCGATTCCTACATCGGGTGGTCTACAAGGGTGAAAAGGGACTCATTATGACCTCATTCCTATCCGATGGCCTACATGGCTTCCTCTAATTCGAGATGCAGATGGTCAACCCGAGGTAGATGGGAGGGGAGCCTAGGGTTTTCTATTGGCCACTATTGAGAGGGTGTAGGGGATGAGTTAACCTCGATGTAGCGAGGTGACTCATAGATGAGCTACGGCCATAGGATATCACATGGAGACCTTGGAGGGGTCTACCAAGGTGGGAGGAGGATGCTTTTGAGTTGGCCCACATCAGGCGGACCATCTGGCTATGGATGGGCTAGGGAGAGGTAGAGTTGCACCGTTTTGATCGGGTGCAATGATAGTTTGGGCTACAACAGGATATCCCTACGTGGGGAGATATTTCCTATCCTCGGGTGACTCAGGACCACATTATCCTCAGTGGTGCATCGAGTATGTCTATATTTTTGGATCCAGCACCAGATGATGAGCCCGTGCAGATGGTGGATGGGGATGATGCTGGTGTGATAGATAGGTACCGTCAATATTGGTATGTTAGGGTTTGCCTATCGAGATTGACCCAGTTATGAAGTGCTCTAGAGTAGGTGGCCCATCTAGTTAGTCAACAGTGAAAGAGGACACAGGTACCCCCTAGAGGAGGAGGACCATGCACTAGGGGTGGCCATAGGCCTTAGAGGAGACATTGGGAGGAGAGGAGAGCATCACCCCAATAGGAGGGAGGAGTATCTCCTCAGTAGGAGGAGAGACCTGACTCACCCGAGAAGGGCAAGAGGGTCCTAGAGGTAGGGGAGAGTAGTAATACAGGGGATATGGAGGTAGAGGTCACTAGTTTGAGGGCAGAGACTACCACCTAGAAGACTAGGATCGAGACCCTAGAGGCACAGGAGGAGGGGTTGAGATCTAGGATTCAGACTTTGGAGGTAGAGCTAGCAGAGGCTAGGGCATAATTGAGGCATGGAGGTAGAGCTCTTGCTCCTACATCTACACATATGACTCACTCTAGGTAGAGTGGGTTAGGGGATGAGCTATTACGGTCCATATAGTAGACCACATTTTATCAAGGTTTATACTTTGTGGTCATACCAATCGAGCAGAGATAGGATTTATCTCTAGGGATTATGGATCCTATTCGGATAGGATCATCATATCACTCTACATCTAGGATGACTTCTGCTAGGACAGTTACAAATACCATTGGTGGACAGTTTCGACCTCCACCACCACCGAATGGTAGAGATGAGGATGCTGCGAGCTCTAGGGGTTCTAGAGGAGTTTAGGGATGACTTAGTTCACTCTTTTTGTATTTTTGATGATTGAGTATGCCAATGATAGATATTGTGGCATATCAGTCGACCTTATATTGTATATATACTTTTTGATGATATATATATGGAAGGATATTTTGTCTTATGTGACTTTATGTATTTTGCATTAATTTGCATTTTAATTTTATTTTGAATTTTCAAATGATCATGTTTTTGGTATTTATGAATGTTGTTAATCATGCTTAAATAAATAATTTATATAAAATAAACTAATTTTTGAGAATGTGTTTTGAAAAATATGTTTTTTTATGATGATAGATTTTGATAGATTTAGCAATAGACCTCGAAGGATGTTATGTTGTTATATGGTTGTTGGTGGAGTTCAAAGCTCGCTAAGTCATGAAGCTGATCTTGTTGTGAGGAAGTTTTTAATATTGCTAAATTAAATGATTGTATGCTTAAGAATAATCTTAAGGTTGTAGGATGATATAAGAAAATGTTGATGTTGTTTTGAGGAATACTTGATTTTGAGAGAATTTTGATTTGGATTAAATATGATGATGAGAATATTGAACGATTTAAGCATGAAGAATTCGAAAGGATGATTTGCGCTAGGCATAAAAATTCCTAAGTGTGAAGGTGTATAAATAATTACTTAGGAATTATACCATCATCACGAAAATCAAGATGAAAATGCATGATGATATGAAATTGTTTTGTTCTTAAAATGCAAATTAATGTAAAATCATTATGTCACATGTTCAAAAGTATTTTTATGAAAATATATATGGAATAATTTTTTAGCATGAAAAATTAGAATGATGACTTGCGCTAGGCATAAAATTCCTAAGTGTGAAATTTTGAAAGGAATAGTTACTTAGGAACTATACCATCATCGCGAAAATCAAAATGAAATGCATGATAAAAAAAATTAATTTTTGCAATATTATGATTTGTAAATTATTGTGTTTATGATGATAAAATAATTTGTATAAATTAATGCTAAGGATTGATATTAATTATCTAACAAAATCCCAAAGAAATATTTTAACTTATTTCAAAGACAAATTCAAATTTATCCAGAACCAATGTGTGAAAGGTGAATTCATTATTTATTTTGATTGTCATGATGATACAAAATCTCTCAAGGATCAAATGTGTGTGCTTTGTGAGGTTGTTTTACCAATTTTGAGTAAGGTAATGATACAAGCGAACTTTTATGAACCAATGTGTGTGCAAGTGAAATGTTCATTAACCATGATTTTGTGCATGCATTGGTACTGAACTACTATGTAAATCAAATTACCAAAAGCTAGCTGATCCATAAGCGGACATTGGTCTGTACAAAAGAAGGTCGCTAATGTGACAGACATATCACCATGTGAAAGGAATTACCCAAGGCCAAGCAAGTTGGGCACAAATCACCTGTTATGGGGCTTACCTCATGGCTTTCGAATAACTGAGAAATTCCAAGGATTCAAGTTCAATACTCCCTTCTTTTCTTCAAATTTTTAGGATAGGGATTTCTTGTCCATTTTTGAACAAGGGGATTTTATTGCTTTGGAACATTTTTCTTGATTTTTCTCTTTTTTTTTTTTTTCTTTTCTTTTCTTTTCTTTTTTTTCTTTTCTTTTCTTTTTGGGATACTTGCTCAGATTAGACGTAGAGCAAGGGATTTTATTCGGGTAGGGAGGAGCTTGTCCTTTTGCCAATTTCTCAGTATTCTAGACCATGCACATGATAGGATAGCAAGGGAAACTTTTCACTTAAGGTATTAAGATTTACTATGTAGAATCACTTTGTCGAATTTTGCAACAAATCATTTTAAGATGTAAAGTGTGTTCTTGGTTCAAAAAGTAGCAAGATCATTCTCAAAACTCAAAATTATTTAATGAAGTAATAGTGTTCTTTGATACAAGAGAGATTTATAATCAAAATAACAAAATCAAAACTTATTAAATATGTGAAATTTTGGTGCATGGTTCAAGATAAATTTTGAATTTATCTGAAGTAAATTAAAATATAACTTGCAATCTTTAGTAGATAATAAATGCAAAAATAATAATGCCTTGGAAATATTTTATGAATTTTTAGATTTTGTAATTTTTTTAGTTGTTTTTGATGATATTTGAAATGCATGAGAAACATTATTTACAACTATGTACAATGATGAGATTTTTGACTTTATGCATAATATCTTTTCAGATGCATAATATTCATGGGTTCCTTGAGATATTTTCCATCCAAGGTAGCCAATATGTATGCACCTGATCCAAACTTAGCAGTAATGATAAATGGTCCAAGCCAATTAGGTTGAAATTTTCCTTTAAGATATTTTCTTGCATTAGTATTTTTTTTATTTTCTTTTAAGACTAAATCTCCAACTTCAAAGGATCTACTGTGAACTTTCTTTGCATATGATCTTTTAAGTTTGTCTTGGTAGGCATGAAGATGCTCTAAAGCATGGATGCACTTTTCGTCTAGAAGTTCCAACTGACTTAACCTGCCAGCACGATATTCATCTCCTACTTCGGCATCTTGAAGTAGAAGAGCTAAAGAAGGAACTTCTAACTCAAATGGAAAAACTGCTTTGACACCATAAACCAAGACAAAAGGTGAAGCACTTGTAGGAGTACGAACACTAGTTCGATAAGCCCACAAGGCAGGATATAATTGTATATGCCAATCACGACCTATTTTATTAACTAATATTTTTAGGATTTTGATCAATGTTTTATTAGATGCTTCAACTTGGCCATTGCCTTGTGGATAATAAGGAGTAGACCATCTATGTTGGATTTTATATTTTTGACATAATTTCTTAACATATTTATTCTTAAAGCATGTACCATTGTCAGAGATGAGATTAGATGGAATTCCAAATCTGCAAATAATTTGATTAAAAATAAATTTAGAAACTTGAACTCCTGTGCAAGAAGCTAAAGGTATAGCTTCTACCCACTTTGTGAAATATTTTGTTGTTGTTATTATGAATTTATGACCATCAGAAGAAACAGGATTGATTTTACCAATAATATCTAAACCCCATTTAGAAAAGGGCCAAGGAGAGGCTATGGCTTGGAGTTCCTGAGCAGGAGCATGGACAAGGTCAGCATGTCTTTGACACTTGTCACAATGATGCACATAATCATTGGCATCTTTTTCCATGGAAGGCCAAAAATATCCCATTCTAAGGAGCTTTTTAGCAATGGCACTTCCACTAAAGTGTCCTCCATAGGATCCATCATGGGCTTCACTTAAGGCTTTCTTAGACTCTTCTAGGTTAAGACATCTTAATAGGATACCTTCAAAATATCTTCTATATAAGGTATTACCAACAATTACGAAGCGAACAACTCGCTTACATAATAGCCTATGTTGGTTTCTATCTAGTCCTTCAGGGAAGGTCCCATTCTGAAGAAAATTAAAGATATCTACATACCAAGGCTCTGGGGTAACTTCATTAATAAAAAATACATCTAATGGTTCTAGGAAAGACTTAGAGGAAGCAGGTTCTTGGATTTTGCGAATAATGATAGTAGCATACTCATCATCCAACTCCAAAGGCAACAAAGAAGCAGCCACAACCATAGCATCGACAACACGGTTGCTAGTTCTAGGAATAGCTTCTAAAGTTACTTTTTCAAACAATGATATAAGTTTAAGCACATATTCTTTATAAGGGTGAAGTTTCTCATCTTGTGTCTGATAAAATTCATTGATTTGATTTATCACAAGCTGAGAATCTCCAAAAACTAATAAGATTTTAATTTTTAAAGCTAAAGCAGCTCGTAATCCAAGGATTAGAGCCTCATACTCTATAGTATTATTAGTACAAGCAAACTGTAATTTAAAAGATAAAGGAATAAGGTGCTTTTGAGGAGATATTAATATAATACCTGCACCTGCACCACTCATACATCTAGCTCCATCAAAAAACAATGTCCAAGTTTTAGAATGATCTTCTTCTAAATTAAGGCACTCATCAGGAAATTCAATGTTCATAGGATGAGTAGATTCTAAAGGTGCAACAACTAACTGATCAGCTATAACTTGGCCTTTAATAGATTTTTGGCTGATAAATGTGAGTTCAAACTCACTAAGAGCAAGAACCCACTTAGTTGTGCGTCCTGATAAGTAAGGTCTACTCATCAAGTACCTTAATGGATCAGATTTAGCAATAACATATGTTTTTTGACTAAGCATGTAATGATGCAATTTTTGTGTAGAAAACACAACTACTAGACAAAGTTTTTCTAATGGAGTATATCTGGTTTCATAACTTATTAAAGTTCTACTTATATAATATGTGGCTCATTCTTTCTTTTCATCATCAATTTGAGCCAACATAGCTCCAAGTGCAAGTTTCGAAGTAGAAATATATAAAATGAAAGGACAATCTGGTCTAGGTGGAACAAGCATTGGAGGGTTGAGAAGATATTGTTTAATGCTATCAAAAGCTTCTTGACATTCCTTATCCCATTGAAAGGAAATATTTTTCTTAAGTAATTTAAGAAAAGGTTCTGTTCTATCTGCCAATTTATCAATGAAGCGACGAATAGCTTGTAATTTTCCTTGTAAGCTTCTTAATTATGATATGTTTTTAGGAGGTGGCATATCCATGATAGCCTTAATATTTAGAGGATCTATTTCTATGCCTCGCATAGAAACAATAACTCCTAATAATTTCCCAGATTTTACTCCAAATACACATTTGTATGGATTTAAACGTATCAGATATTCTCTTAATCTATCAAACACTTTTCTTAAATCATTAATGTGATCATCTTCTTTAACTAGATGAGCTATAATATCATCCACATAATCATGCAAAATATCATACATCATATCATGAAAAATATATGTCATAGCTCTCCGATAAGTTGCACCTGCATTCTTTAATCCAAAGGGCATTACTTTCCAACAAAATGTTCCCCAAGGAGTAATAAAGGTTATTTTAGCTTGGTCTTCAGGAGCTATTCTAATTTGGTTGTATCCTAAAAAACCATCCATAAGGGACAACATCCCACTCCCAGCTATAAAATCTATGATTTGATCCATATTAGGGAGAGGAAAATCGTCTTTAGGGCATGCAACATTAATATCTCTAAAATACGTGCAAACCCTAATCTTAGTAGCTTCTTTCTTAGTTACTGGAACAACATTTGATATCCACTCAGCATAGTCAATAGCTTGTATAAAAGTTACATTCAAAAGCTTTTCTAGCTCACTTTTAACTAGTAGTGCTACTTTAGGATGCATTTTTCTGAGTTTTTGCTTTACAGGTTTAGCATCAGGGTGCACTACTAAATGGTGCATAACTACAGAAGGATCTAGGCCTAGGCATATCTACGTATGTCCAAGCAAAAACATCAGAATATTCTGTAAGGAATTCAATATATAGCTTTTGTTTCTCTTCACTTAATTCAGATCCAATTTTGACCATGCGAGGGTTCTCTTCTATCCCAATGTTAATTTTTAAAAAATTTTCTACAACAATATTTAAGTCTCTTTCAAAGTTGGGTGGTGCGGGTGACACCCCCATTTCTTGTAATTCTTCTAATGTGCATTTAGCTAACTCTTCTTGAGGAGTAGTAGCTTCTATATGAGCTATACATGGCATTGATCCATCAAAGAAGAATTTATTTCTTAGAACTTCATCAAGAGATATATCATGACAAATATCTCCTTCTAAACATTCATCCATAGAAGCAATCATTTTTGGATAAACCATAGTCAACATATTACAAGTATGTATCTTAGGAAGTTCTTTTTGTTCTATATATTCTTGATATGTTATAAGGTGGTCATCATCTTCATATGGGAATGGTTCTATTTTTGTAGGAATATAACCAAGACCACATCGAGCTAGGCCATTCTTCGACCTCCAAAGGTTATTTTATACCATTTTCATGAGGTCCTAAACCTTTACCTCTATAACCCATATTACACATCATTGGTTTTGATTTTATATATCCATTAGAAAAATAACACTTAGCAAATCCATCTTGATCAACTGTAATTTTTACAGTTGAAAATTTACCCCAATCATATCCTGCATATACAAAGGCACAACTCCCGATATGATAAATGCTTCCCTTCTTTGGTAAGCCTAATTTCTAGGGAGATGGTGGTAACTTAGATAGTACCAAGGAATCTTGGGTAGCAAAATTAACTTCTTCTGTAGTTGCAAGTACTGAAG
Organism: Wollemia nobilis; assembly: GCA_028583015.1. Classification (NCBI taxonomy): domain Eukaryota; kingdom Viridiplantae; phylum Streptophyta; class Pinopsida; order Araucariales; family Araucariaceae; genus Wollemia; species Wollemia nobilis. Next base: position 214,573 of record JAQPPZ010016368.1, on the reverse strand, counting down.
ATAAATCCGATAATACTTCATCCAAAGTGGCATATGAAGTAGATGGACTATCCTCCTTAACTGGTTCTTTAGATGCTATGAATTTAAATATTGTGGACTCAGGAGGTGAGTCTACTATTACAGATTTAGGAAATGGATTAGATATAGGCTCAGAAGGTGATGATGATAATGATGTAGAATTTGTTGATGTTGATGTTTTGTTATTGATTGATGGGATTTTAGAAGGTGATGATGATTTATACTTAGAAGGTTTTGATGATGAGGGTGTACTAGGATGAACAGAAGACATAGTAGGATAGAACGGAACTCCTATAGGCTCCATCGTAGCACACATATCAAATGGCCTAGGATCACCATGAATGGTGACTAATTGGTTTTTAAATTCAAATTTAACACATTGATGTAATGTGGAAGGCACTTCTCTCATTGCATTGATCCAAGGTCGACCTAAAAGAATGTTGTACGATGCAAAACAAGGTACAACAAACATAGTCGTATCCAAAATCCTTGGCCCAACTTGCAATGGGATCTTCATGACTCCACATGTTTCTTGAGTTTCATCATTAAATGCTTTGATGATCATTTCAGTCTTTTTCATATCTTCTTTCTTAAATCCAAATCTTTGAAAGAAATCATAGGTGCATATATTTAATGATGATCCATTATCAATTAGGACTCTTTTAACTCCTACATCTCCAATCAATGTTGTAATGTATAAAGGATTATCTCCATACAAACTTTGAGGAGGAATATCTTTATCACGAAAATCTATGAAATTTGTTTCATCCAAAGTTACAATATTTACTACAACATTAGGTTCAATATCTTCAGGTACCATCATCTTGCTTAAAGTTCTCATTAATTCTTCCCTATGTATAGAAGAAGTTCTTAAGAGATCCAAAAGAGATATTCTTGTTGTGATGGTAGCTAATTGTTCATTAATATCATATGGAGATCTTTGTTGTGAACTTGTCATATTATTTCCTTTAGTAGGAGCTTTTAATACAAATGGAGTTGTCTTCTCATTTTGACTTTGATCTTGAGAATTTTGGTTTTGTGCTTGTTGTCTTGTAACAACTCCGATGGTACCTACAATGTTACTATGTCGTGGATCACCAAAACGGGGTCTAGCATTTTCTGCTTGCTCATTTGAAAGCCATTGTTGAGATGATGGTCTTGTTGAGTGAATATTTTGCCCTATTGCAAAATAATCACCACAAATAGAGTATTGAATTGAAAACTCTCTCTTGCAAAGAAATTAGGTGAAATCACCCATTTCTCCAAGGTTCTGGTTAGTAAACATTTGTGAGTATATAATCAATGAAAAATGAGATAACAACAAATGTATACCAGAATGAACTCAAACCTGCAAGTGACAGTTAACAAGGGGCCTTGAATAGTTCAAACAATGCTTAGCAATTATGATCTTTAAAACCTTCCAAAATGCAAAATATTGATTCTTTTAGTGCTCTTGATATTAGTATGATCTACCCTGAATCCCAGTTAGTAAACGAATTTTATCTTCAAATTAAAAGGATTTCAAATGCAAAAGTGCGTGGAATTGTCCACTTCATTTTAGAATCTATGTCTTTAATGTGTGGTTCATTTTGAAGTTAGTGGATTCATTTTATCTTCATTGTAAATGTTCCACTATCCCTATGTTAGAATTTGGTGTTAGTAAAATTTAGTAAGTTAGCATGTCAACGTTCATTTGATTTATCTGCCTTAGTGTGAATTTGGTGTTAGTAGCCCTCCTAAACCAGTATTTTATCTAAAAATTAAATTGATGTATTTGGAGGTGCAAAAATTATGGATAAGGACCAAAATAGAAGCAAATGAACTAGAAATAAAACAAGAAATTTTGGAAGATGGACCAGAATGAAAACTATAATTAAAAACAAACAAAAATTTAGGAAGGGCCAGAATGGAAAAACTTATACATAAATTTTGGAACTGACCAAAATAGAAAATAATACAAATTTTTTGGAAGGACCTTAATGGAACAACCATAAATTATGGAATGGACCAGAATGGAACAAACAAAAATTCTAGAATGGACCAGAATAAAAAATATGCAACTAAAAAAATTATTCTAATTACAAAAAATAGAAACATAATCTACAAGGTTAGCTGGAAAAACAAATGACATCAAATTTGGTTAGCAATCCCCTCCCTACAAAACCCCAAGTTGTGAGATGAATCTAAAACAACTTGACCTAACCGACCTGCAACACAAGCACAATCAAATTAGACCAAATGCAAGACTCAAAGGATAAAACAAATTTGTATTATCTTTAGCATTCACCTATTGCAACCCATTTCATGGCATAAACAAATAGATATAAGCAGAAAATAATGCAGCAAAAGAATACACAATAAAATAGTAGTCTTAGACGTAATCTCCCTTTGGTCTTGCACACAAAGGTTGCTCTTGCCAAAATGAAAGTCTTATATTCCGAAAATCTCCTTGGTTACAAAATTTCTAGCCCCTCTACAAATGGCCTCATCGAGCTTTTAAAAGACATGAAGTCCCTCCGTTTCAACTTCCCATACTTAATGATGTTAAAATAAATAATGACAAAATAGTAAAACAAATTACATTATTTTGTCATCTTCTATAACTCTTCTTTGACATCAACAAATGTTATTTTCAACCCTTATAACTCCCCTAAGTCTCTATAACATAAAGTTTAAAGAACTTTATTAAATTTAAATGAGAACCTTAATACCTATATCATATAATATAAAATTTAAAGAACTTTGTTAATCTAATAAAGAAGCTTAATAAACATATTATATAATATAAAGTTTAAAGAACTTCATTAAAATTTAATAAAGAACTTTAATACTCATATTATATAATATAAAATTGAAAGAACTTTATTAAAATCTAATAAAAAACCTTAAAAATATATTATATAATATAAAGTTTAACAAACTTCATTAAAAGGGTTCGAGGTGTAGACCAATTGGTTCATCCAAACCTCATAAGGGGGCGGAGGTCCAAGGTTCAAATCTCGGGCCTCGCCGGACTGAACACTTGTCCCTTTCCTGGTGCTTTCAGTGGTGTAAAAGATTTAAAATGATTGTGGCATGGTGGTTATAGGGGCAGACTGCGCGAAGATCTGTGTGGCGGCTTTCGAAGCGAACAATGCAGAATATTGTGACGGCCATAAAAGTTGGACAACCTGCCTGGATTCGTGACGGCTACCGATTCCACCATATAAATATAAAAAAAAAACAAACTTCGTTAAAAATTAATAAAGAACTTTAATACTTAAAAAAAACTTTAATATAAATATTATATAATATAAATTTTAAAGAACTTTATGAAAAATTTATAAAAACTCTTTAAAATTTACATTATATTTATGTTTTATTTATGTGCAGGCCTCATATTTCCTTTAAGTGCATGCTAACAAAATGATACATTCTAAACAAGGCTTCCTTTATCGCTTAAACATCTTTCCCTACATCTTATATCTCCTTCACGTTATTAAATCGAAGTCTTTGAACAAAACAAAATGGCTTTCACCTTATGGCATCTGCGGAGTCCCGTCGACCACTGCAGCGCATCGCTCTGAAACTCCCCTGCATCTCTCTCGGCGTCTTTAATTTGCGAACGACAAAAGAAAATGAACTTGCTTCTCCTCGGAATTATATCTGGCTTGTTTAGGTTTAGGGTTTACGCATTTTATTTAGGGTTTCTGACACACCGCTAGTCTATCCTCTCAGCCTGTATCTACATTTTCGATGACTGTATGCTATTTTCGACCTCTGCCGGATAAAACAAACGCTCAACATTGCTCTTATCGTCTTCCTCCCGGGTGTCCTTTCCTTAACCTGCGCAAACCACAACCAGAACGATTTTAGACGGATAACATTAAAAATTTAACGAATATAAGGTTTAGGCTTTATCAACATACAAATAAAATGCTTAAACCTTATAAAAAAAAAAATAAGTCCCTAAACTTTATAAAACTACTGACTCGTTACGACAAGAGTAATTTTTTTTTTTAATTATGTTTATTTTATAATGTAATATGAATGGCCTTGAAAAAAAATATAATGGCCTTGGAGCCCTTATTTAGTACATAATCGTGTATTTTTATTTATTTTTTGTTACAATATATATATATATATGAAAGATATATATATTTTTTATATGATTCCTTTTCTTTTATTATTATTTTTATTTGTTTATTGGAACATTCATCACCTTCATCACACATGCAAGGAATCCTTTCGTTTTTTATTGTGTTTGCATATTTTGATTATATGTGATTACTTTAAAATACAAATAGGCAAAATCAATTGACCTTTGTGTTATTAAGAAATAATAAAACAAAAGGTTGTTTATTTTATTACTGAACTTTATTATTATAATATATATATATATTACTTCTTCATATATTATAATGTATTTTTTTTTTTAATTCACTTATTTCAAAGATTAGTCGATTTAAGATTAACCACCACATTAAAGGAACAATTAACCCTAAGACCTTCACCAAGACCACAAAGTCCTAATGAAACCAAACAATGAGAAACTATCAAAATCATCACCCAAAGGACAACCAACACTCCAAAAGAAGAAGAAAAAAAACAAACAACTCTACTCGACAAGGCACCTTGCAAAATGAAATATGAATGTGAAATATAAAGCATGTTAAACTCATATCCCCAGGGATCCCAAAATCCCCAAAATACAAACAAAAAGGTGGGTCCCCAATTTTGGGGCTAGTTGTGGAGCAGCCACAACAGGTCTAGTTACTCTTCTTGGAAATGGTTCTTCTGGAATTGATAAATCTGTAATAGGGATAACTTGATCTGATTCATACTCAGAACTATTTGAAGCAATCTCTAACTCATTCCCTGTTTCACTTTCTATGTCACTCTCCAAAGATGTATTTTGGTAGTTCTTTAGAGGTCTAATAGTGACTAGAGATTTAGTAGTTATACATGTTTCTTGAAAATCTTGATGTGGTAGAAAATTGCTAATAGTTCCTACATATCGGGTTGATGAGGAACATTATGATGTTTTACTTGATTTAAAGCTTCTTTTACCATGCTTTGATAAAGGGTGTTGAAATATATCCAAATTTTGATTTGGATTTTGATTTTGAGGTTTTTGTGTATTATTTTGAGCATTTCTTGAAGGAAAATTTTTACTTCCATTTTCTCATTATCAATTAAATCTTATATCATGTGTTTCAATCATTTACATGAGTTTGTTGAATGACCATCAACTTTATGGAAGTTACAATGTAAATCAGCTCTAAATCCAACTACATTTGTATCAGGTTGTCTTATTTTAGACAACCATATCAAATCTTGTTCCAATAGTTGACGTAAAATCATAGTTAAAGGCTGATTTAATCTTGTAAATTATCTAGGTAGTTTATTAGGAACTTTTAATACAAATTTCTTCACAAATTCAGCAAGATTAACATTTGAATTGTTTCTACTGTCAGTGACTCCATAACCTACTACCTGTTTATTCTTATATTGATTCTTAGAATTTTTGTCTTCATCTTTCTTCTTAAATTGATTTCTTCTAATAAGGACGTATTCTACTCTCCTAGCTAAATCAATGGCTTGATCAAAGATCATAGTAGTAGAAAGTTCATAAGATAATTGTTCTTGCAAATTACCTATGAATATGTCCAACATCTCATGATGTGGTAATGCAAAGTGTAATTTACCTAAAAGTTATCTCCATTTAGTCAAAAATTCAGTAAAACTTTCATATTTTTCTTGTTTCAAGTTATATAAATCCTTAATAGTCACATGCCTCTCTATGTAGACACTAAATTGATGGACGAACATTTCTGTTGTTTCCTCAAAATTCCTTAAAGAATTAGTGGGTAATTGATAATACCACTCTAGAGCCATGCCTCCAAGACTTTTAGGAAACATCTTTAGTAACAACAAGTCATCATGGGAAACATCATGACATGTTATCCTAAATATGCGAAGATGCTCAATAGGATTTTCGGTTCCTTTATATATCGGGAGAATAGGCATAGGGAAATGCTTAGGGTAAGGTTGAGCTACCACAATAGGATCTAAAGGTTAACTACACATCTCTCAATAACTATATGATGGGCGGTAGGGATCCATCTGGTCCAGAGGAGAAGCTAACTATTTAACCATAGCTTCAAGTCCCTATTGTTGTCCACCGAACTGGTTTTGATACACCATATTATTGTGTCTTTGATGATAAGTAGGTGTTGTTGTGTAAGGATTTCCAACTGAAATATTGTTGTGTAAAGTTTGTGTGGGAACAATATTATGGAGCTTATGAGGGATTATGTTTTGTTGAACTTTCTATTGATAATGATTGGTATTTTGCACTTGTTTAGCTTTTTGTTGATTTGACATTTGTTGATTAAGAGCTTGAGTGAAGATGAATGTGAATGGTTGTTTCTGTTGTGTAGGATTAGTTTTGTTAGCAACAATTTTGGATGTGTGTACCACTGGTTTTTGAATATTTTTATTTAAAGGTAGCATATTTTGATTAGATGGTCCCGCTTGATCATTATCCTGATCTGTTGAGTTCATGTATGATAATGGATTTGTATGTATTCGAAATACAACTACTAAGGCTGACTCCATATCACCTTCTCCTAAATTATCCATTTGTACTGCTTGACTAAATTCTCCTATGTGGTTTTTTATAAATTGGGTAAATTTGCTAAGAGATTCAAATTTAACATTTCCTTTTTCATCCATTGTAGGTTCATTAGGATCTTCTATTTTGTCTTCCCCATTATCACCTTCGTCTTCTGAAAATACATCTTCTTCAATATGTGGTCTATCCTCAATATTTTCTTGTTCTTGTTCTCCCATATTATCATTTTCTACCTGTTTACCACTTCTTAATATAGGCATTTTGATTTTAGAATATTTTCTCTTTGCAGATATATATTATATATATGTGCTAAAAAATTTGTAGGTATATATATATATGTTATATATATACCTAACTAAATAAATATAATATGATTATTATTGGGTTTTATATTTTTTAGATTGCAAACAACAAAACAAACACAACTATAATATTATAAATATTATATTTTAATTTTCTTCGAAAAGCCTATAGATATCATTAATAGGTTCAAGTTGATCTGGTGACATGTAGTGTTCTTCTTCAAATTAGAAATTGGCTTTTAAGAATTTTATGAAATATGCTACAATGATGCAATCAACCTCACAATTTGACATATAAAAGTGCAATTCATGGCAATATTCTCGGTAAACCACAACTCTAGGAACTTTGTTAAATAATCTTTTATCGTCTAAAACAACCTCTTGATTTTCCACTCGTGTTAGAAATTGATGTACCACTATTGCATTCTCAAGATAATCTTCAAAGGAATAAAGACTTGGAGAAATTACAGCTCTCTTATCTGCTAGCCACCTATCATAGGCTCTTTTAAGATCAAAGTAAAAAGGTGCACTATCTGGATCCAGGATTCTAGACAAGTCAAACCTTATGATTTTCTTAAGTTCGAGTTCTTTAGCTCTTATAATTTCTAACCTTCTCCAAATCTCAGGGTATGGCACACTACCTAATGAAGAAAATTCTTGGTTTGCTAGTATTGTACTAACATTAATTCAAACAAATCTCCTTATGTTATAATCTACCATCTATGGAATGCAAAATTATGTGATTTAAACTAATGTTTTTGTTTTTTTTTTGGTTTTTTTTTGTTTTTGTTTTTGTAACTATTTAAGAATCAGAAGAATGTCTGTCTTTCACGTCGGGTTCACCAAAGAATGCAGGCCAAAAATTCTCGCACTCCTTTCCTCAAGGCTGATGGATCCGCGTCTTAGAGGGGAATGGGAGAATGGATGGTCTACACCTTAGAAGAGAGTTACTTGATCATACCTTCTTATGGTGATTTTTCGACGAATTGATAGGGTTCACCACGAAACATTTTATGGCTCCACGCATAGGTTTTTAGGATTTGTTTTGATGTGTTCCTTTTATCAAATCTCAAATACACCTATTTTTGGTCAATATGCAACTATTTTAATCTATATGTAATTTTAATTCATATGTAAACAACAAACAACGGAGAACATAATCCTAATGGATGATGTAGTGCTTAAAAATGATAAGAAGACCCTTATCTGTATCTGGAATTTTGATGGAGGTTCTGATTTTTTATTGCGGTCTAGATCGTATGTAGCAGGGCAAAATCGTACAAATCGAGCAAGATCGTATGAATACGATTCAAAATCATACTATACGATCATTGATCGAATGATTCGATCTTGACAAAATCTTGTAGCTTCATGCATAAAATGCAAAAAATAGAAAATAGAGGATGCAAATGATGTTTCTAAGCATGGATTGAATTATATGTCAGCTATTGCATATTAAAATAATAGAAATTAACATATGCATGCATCAAAACTTATGTAAAATATGTAGTTATATGCAGATTTGGTGAAATCCAAGGATATAAATTATTGTCTTTAATACCCTATGCAAATGGAAATGATCAAATTATGCTAAGTATGAATAATAAATCTTAGAAAATGCAAACCAGTATCAGAAATTGCTCTCAAGTGACCCTAGAGCAAAATCGTACCTTCAAAGCAAAATTGTATCGTCCGATTGACGATCGTAACCTTCCGATCCTACATGAAACATAAAAATGCCTAGGACTAATGCCAAAAAATCTATGATTTTGAATGTAAAATGAAGTTGGAATTCTAATTGCGCCAGGGGAGATCAGAGAGGAGTGTCTGATTAAATAGGCTGATTTAATCAACTAAAATGGGTTGGGAATAATTTGGGGTAATGAGAGGAGTGGTAGGTACAGGGTTGTTAGGTGCAGGGTTGTTGAAGGAGTGGTGTTAGGAAAAGGTGAAGCTATGACATTTAAGAAAGAAAGAAGACGTGGGTCAAAATTATTGGTATTTGAAATTTTATGATGCTTACTAAAATTTTTGAGTAAGCACTTCTATGCACACATCCTATCCCTTGAACGATCAATGTGCTACTTAGCTTTCTAAGAAGAATGGGACGATGACCCGATAGGCAATGGAATAAGGGCAATGTGATATTCTTGGGAACAATATTTACCATTCAAAATTGTGTGGCAGTTAACCCAATACATCATAAAAGCCTGCATCACTGTCATCGATAATTGTACACGTTAAGAGACAAAAGCCCCAAACACCCTAGAAGTTTCATTGTGGTTAACTAAAATTTGTAAGAGTTATTTTTTATTTTTTATTATATAGAAGAGTTGGTTACAGTCACTATTTTTAGTAATTGGTCAGCATAGGGTTCAAATCACATGGACTGCTCCAACAAACCTATCCGTCTCGTTTTCGTTGATCGGACGCGAGATGGAAACCATTAGTCGCGCGGAGTCATGTTGACATCATTGGTCTGATAAGCACTCAAGCGATTTAGACCAGACTACTAAAGGTTGGCTTCCTCCCAAGATTTGATACTAAATCTCTTCCTAGTAAATGTCCAACGAACACCTACAATTACCAATCCACTTAATCTTTAAAAATTATAAAAATCACGAGAGCTCCCTAATCTCTCCTCCCTAGACATATTTAAGCCCCTTCTTGGCCTCAAAACACGGTAATCCCTAGACATATTTAAGCCCCTTCTCGGCCTCAAAACACGGTAATCCCTAGACATATTTAAGCCCCTTCTCGGCCTCAAAACACGGTAATCAATATAGCACATGTGATAACGAAGTTCGGTGATAAGGTAGAGTCAGGACTTTTAGCTGGGCGGATTGGAACAGGTTTTGGGTTTTTCTAGGTTCAAATTACTGCGAGGTGTGATGTACTTGCGTGTGAGTGAATTCGTTTAAAAAAATATATATATATTTATTTTATTTTATTTTATTTGATTTGGATTCGAATCCGTAGCAGGTTTAAACGGCTGCCATTCGGGATTTGAATCCGTAGCAGGTTTGAACGGCTGCTATTCCCCATAGTCCAACTAAATGATGTGTGTAGGTATTTATTTATTATCTTTGTGTGTTACAGTAGAGATTCTAGATACAAGTCCGCTAACTCTGAGCCCTGTTTCGGAACTGCATAGAGTGGAGGTGAAATTGCTCATAGAAGACGAGAAAAGCGAAAAACAGGCTTTGAGAGATGCTTGTAGGTTCATTGTCTGCACCAAAGGGTGGAAACCTCTAGCCTGATAACTTTCTTGCCTTCATTGTTATTATTATTACTGTAACTACGACGATGATGATGCTAAGGGTGGAGCTCGAGAAATATCTTGATTACAGGGGTGCATTCGGTGGCCGTGGACACGAAGGAGAACAAGATAACTGTCATCGCGAACGCGGATCAGTTTTATCTGACGGCAAAGGTTAGGAATTTGGATTCCATGGAATTGCTGAGTTTCGGGCCTGCCAACGAAGAGGATAAAGACCAGAGAAAGTACAATTACAGTTACAGGCCTCACGAATACAGTGTCGTCAGCGATGAAAATCCCAATGCCTGCACTATTTCTTGAGGAAGCACGTTTTACTTTTTCGGTTCACCATTAGCGGCCTCCGAGCTTGAGGGTTCCGGCTTTGAGAGGAACCCCACATGTATAGTACTGTCACATTTTTTAGTTTAAATATTTTGTGTGTCTATTGAATATAATGCTTGTCAAAAATCAGATCACATGGTAGGAGGAAACAAGGTTATTGCAGTTTAGGTGTGAGAAATGTTTTCTCTGGATCTTCTAGGAAGCAGCGATGTTAGTATTTTTAGGTATAAAGGACTCGTTTGTCTAGGAGTTTTATGTTGAAATTGATAAGGCATTTCAAATAGCTTTGGAAACTTCTTGACGATCAATTTTGTTTTTGTTCTAGCTTTGTTTTCATAATTACAGAATCTCATAATATTAAGGAAACCAGAATCTTAGTTATAGAATTTCATATTCCTCTCGTACAGAGAGAACCGTGGATTGCATGAATTTTGAAGGGTACATTTTTGCATTACTAGAGGCAAGAAATTGATACATAATCTCATAATATTAATGGAACCAGAATCTTAGTTATAGAATTTCATATTCCTTTTATGGAGACAACCGTGGATTGCATGAATTTTGAAGGGTACAATTTTGCATTACTAGAGGCAAGAAATTGATTGTAAAGGTTCGAACAATTACGAAAAGTAATACCATTAAAAAAATAGTAGGAGAGGTATTACATGAGGGCATTTTGTAAGGGAGCAGTCATAATAAAAGTTAAGATCCACAGATGAAGTTAGAAGTTAAAGTAGGAGCCTTCAGCATTTATAGAGGTTGGAGAGATCAGAAGTTTATTGGTAGAACGATTCTAATGTATAGAGGTTGTAGATTCAGTGTTAGCTGGTTCATACTTAATTATAAAGTATAAGAGTTGAAATCATAAATTGAAAGAACAGTATCTATCCTATCCTTAAAAGAGAGAGGAGAGTGTTTTAAGTGTAAGTGAGGAGTCATAATTGAAGCTAGAAGCTAAAGTTAAACTAGAAGCCCCAAGCAATCATGGTGACTAATGAGAATCTTGAAGCAATTAAGAGCATCTATCCATCCATCTTCACCTGAGTGATTAACATGTGTATCATCCACAATTGGATTAGATTGTATGGTTTGAAGTGAGATGGCTGCTAAGCATAAATAAGGTAGTGAATAATATTGTATAAAGTTCGACGGCAAAAAATCTGACACTGAATATTGTATGGAATTGAATGACTATATATCAATGAAATAATTGAGTGGTGTAGTTGTATCTTTATTGAGTATACTAATTTTTATCGCGTGTTTTCTTTATATTATAGGAATGATGAAAAAATGTGAGATAATTTATAAGCTTCTAATATAATAACAATTTAAGTATGATCCTAACACATTTATTTATCAACCTCTATCACATGCCTTCTTAATGTAACCTAATTTCTCAAAGAGAATATATATATATATATATATATATATATATATATATATATATATATATATATAAAGTAAAGTAAATGATAAACTTTATTTTAAATTGTCAATTCTCACTATTTTACCTTCAACAAGAAGCTTTGATGAGACAATTTAATATAGAGTTTATCATTTAATTTACTTTATTTTATTTTATATGTTTATCATTTACTTTACTTTATTTTATTTTAAAGTAAAGTAAATGATAAACATATAAAATAAAATAAAGTAAATTAAATGATAAACTTTATTTTAAATTGTCTCATCCAAGCTTTTTGTTGAAGGTAAAATAGTGAAAATTTCAATCAATTATTATTTCTTTTTTAAATCTTGCATTCAAGGAGGAATGTGACCTTAAAGATAAGGAACAATACAAACACTAATTATTAATAAGGAAAACTCTATGGAGTTGTTATGAAGTGACCTAAATTTCACAATCATCAATATGGGTTATAATTGTGGGCACCAAAAGGGGTTTCCAAGAGGTGTTGGCCTTTGTGGGTCATTTTCCCTCAAGGGCCAACCCACACTCAGATGAGAGGGCATTTTTGTTGGCACGTTTGCATTTTCGAGCTCTTATCTTTTGTGAGAGAGAGATTATGGGTTTACCAAGGGTAAGTTTTTGATTTCCCTAAATCTAGTTGATGAGTTAATTTTTGCAAGCACCTAAAGTTTGATGCTAATCTAATGTCTAGATGCAAGGATGATAGTGCAAATGAAAAATGAAGACAATGACACAACAAACAAAGTCCTATATGTGATTTTGATCCTTGACATTAGTTCTAAGATCTACTATTGCAAAATAAAATTTATTCTTTTCTTAATTTCAAACAAAGATGACAAAGATATGGAGAACAATTAGCTAGCCTAATTGTTGGCTTTTTTGCATCTTGTTATATTGTACATTTTTGGGGGTTTTTATTTGCAGTTTTGACTATAAATTGCGGCAAAATATGATGGATAATGGATATTCGACAAATTGTTGTCATAATAATATATTGTGTTTTAATTATCCTCTTTTGTTTCTTTTTTGTGGATATCATATTGAGAATTTAAAAGTTAAAAACCATCTGAAGTGCAGCGTTCGAAGGTAGAAATGCAGTTTTAATGTGTGCGTGTTAAAATATTTTCGACAAAGATAGCATGGAAAAAACGTAAAGTGTTTTTGCCAAAAATGGGCAATGGAAGGTTCAAGGCACTTTCACCCGAAAATATCACCTCTCTATGAGGCAAATATCATTAAAAGAGCGCAAAAAATTCGGAGCATGTGGCGAAGATCTAGTTAGAAAATATAAGAATGTTTTTGTTCCCCGTTAAGAAGAAGATCATCGCGCTAAGAGGAAAGCAAGACGAAGATGCAATATGGGCGGAGACATTTCTTTTAAAAAAATATCTAAGTTACTATGGAGGACTTACGACGCGTAAAATATTAAATTATTGCGCTTTTGCCCCAAGTGAGGCAACAATTCCCGTCGCCTCTCCTTGAGGCGAAATCACATCTCCGTGAGCAAGTTAGTAATGGGCCAGGTGTTGAAGATCAAAACGTAGGTTCGAGGTACGTTTGTCCCAAAGGTGGAGCGACAATACTATTCGCCTTGCCTTGGGGCGAATATCATTTGAAAGCACCTGTGGAAAATTCAACGAGAGTTTCACCCCAAGTGAGGGGCGACACTCCCATTCGCCCTTTCTTGGGGTGAAAGCACATCCCCAAGGGGAAAGAATGCAAAAAGTGTTTCGAAGCGTTAAAATGAAAATAGTAACAGGTGAAATCATAATGAAACTCTTTGAATGGCGCTCATGAGGCTTAATTTTGGATGTAAGCATTGTCGCCCCTCTCCTAGGTGAAACTATAAGTGCAAGATGAATTGGCCCATGGGGTCTGATTTGAAATAAAGGTAGGTAAAAGGCGTTGTCGCCCTAGAGGAAGAGCGAAAGCTTCATTCACCCCTCTTTGAGGTGAACACATTTCAAAGGGCGCGACAATATGGTTGAAAAGTCAAAAGGAGTTTCGTCCCAAGTGAGGGGCGACATTCTCTTTTGCCCTTTCTTGGGGCGACAACACATTGCAAAGGCGCTCGAAAGCAAGTTATGGGCCCCGTGCTTAGACAAATTTTAAATTTTTTTAAGGGGTTTCACCCCAAAGGTGGGGTGAAATCTTCACACGCCTATCTTTGGGGTGAATGCTATTTCGAATGAAAGATGCCCCGTGGCATTCAAAGGTAAATATGAGCAACGAAGCTTTCACCCTAAGTGTGGGGTGAACCTCCCAATCACCCCTCTCTAAGGCAAAAGCGTAGACTAAAGGCATCTGAAAGATGCAAGGTGAATACAAAGCCAATAATATTTTGGTGATAAGAGTGCACACCATTAGAAGGAATAGTTAGAGGAATGTAGTCAATGACACTTTCACCCCAAACTAGGGGCGAAACTTCCATTTGCCCCTCCCTAGGGTGAAACCAAATAAAAAGTATTTTAAGCATGAAGGATGAACGTTAAAGAGAACGAAGAAGAGATCCTACAGTTAAATAAAGCATTAAGAAAACATAAAAGGAGGAGTCTTGTTTAATGAAGTAGGGATGTATATTTAGCATGAAGTATGTGGTGAATGAAAATGTGAATAGGATTTCGCCTGAATTTGTTCCATGAAGAAATATTACAACATTTTAGGGGTGAAATTGTTTTCAAGCATCCACAAAGACTCTTCGAGAATGCCCAGTCTTAAGAATGGTGAGAATTTAATGTTGGTGGCAAAAGGAGCCATGGTCTCGAATTTTATGTTGTAAGGATGTGGGATTAGATTCCATAGGATGATTTTCATTTTTCAAAGCAATACTCAGGCACGATGGACTTTCTTGACAAGGGTGAATCTCTAAGGCACAATAGAGGTACCAATTCAACAGCCATCTTTGTGCACCGACATCCACACTTGCTGATTTCCTAGGATTTTTTCCTCAAAAGCCGGTTTGCTACTACAAAAGGAAGATTTTTGAAGGTTTTCGAGGAGGAAATTCCTCTTGTTGGTTCCTGATTTAGGGGTATTTTATCTTTTGTGTATTAAATGAAAGATGCGAAAACCTCTATAAATACTAGATATTTTCAATGCAAAAAGAAGAGGATAGACACTGCAAAAAAACTCTTCAAGTTTTCTACGTAAATAGAAGGAACTTGGCTTTTGATTCTGCGAATGATTTTTGTGTGTGATTTCTTTCTACTTTAATCATTTCTATTTTATATTCATATATGTTATTTGCTAAGTTTAAATTTTGCATCAAGATTTGAATATTGTTGGTGGAGTGAGTACTGGAATGCAACTCTGGAAGTTATCTTCGTGAAATTGTAAGTGGATTCTTTACCTTCTTTTTGTTCTATGTTGCTATAGTACTTGATTTGAATTCTTGCTGCTAGTCTATCCCCAATCCTATATCTTCTAGCACATGGCTATATTTCCCATTTTTTTTCATGATTTTTATTTCTTTATTGCAACTCTAAACTAAAAATCGATGTAGGAATAGTAAGGGAGCCAGCCCTCTCTAGAGATTGGCTTGAAGGATATTTCTTTCCTTCGGCATTTCAATGTTGGCCATGTCTAAGGCACACAAACGCAAGTTTTATAATTTAGATAGATATTTGACCAATAGTTTTTAGTACGTCCAATGGGACTTTCAAAAGTTCCACTTTCAATAGTATTGAGGTTTGATGTTCGCCTTCGTGCTGTATGATTAGAATATCTGGCGACTCAGCTATACTTAGAAGCCTCCAAACGTGAAGTCGGTGAAAGTTGTGCTTCATGATCATAAGATCGAAGGCCAAAAATCCTAAAAACCTTGTTGAGTTATTTGAACTTGACACCCAAAAATTAGAACACCCTAGATTAGTCACACCGACTCCTACATCAACCGCAACATCTTCACAAATAGCTGGTGTATTTTTCATTCCTTCAAGTCCATCTAGTATTGCTAGTAGTGTTCCTTCACTTCAAGCAAATTCTCTAGTCAATATGGCTCAGAATCCACTACCATAACCGCCACCAAGGTAGTTCCCAACATGGAATAGCTTAGGCACTTTAAATTTACAAGCTCAAAATCCAGTCCCTCAAGCAGCCTTGAAGGCTTTGTCTACCTATGATGGTATAAGAAAGATTGCTTACGAGCATGTCCAAGATGTGGCTTCTTTGGCGATAATCCACGACATCGTTGATGAAGATATTATGGTAAGACTACTTGTGTTATCTCTCAGAGGAAAGTTGTTGTACTAGTACCAGTATTTTTCGTCTGCTACTATCACTACATGGGACCAGTTGGAAGAATTGCTGATTAAAAATTTCCATGAACAAGCTGATCCTTTTTTCTTGCTACGTCAATTCACAAACATCCAAAGACATATGCAGGAGGAAATAGTTGATTTCAACGTCAAGTTCGTTCAAAGTTGGCATAGAGTTCGTCATGGTCTTCGGCACACTTATGAACAAGCCTTCAAATTTGACATTGGTATGGTCGTCCGACAAGCCAATGTCAATACATTTCCAAATTTGTACACGTAGGCATAAAAGGCCGAGGCAGATCTGATTGCCATAGGTAAGCTACCTTTGAAGATAACAATGCCCATTCTTCCTAATATTCCACAACATTTGTATTCTAGTGCATTTTCATAGCCTATGCCTTCTATGTATCCTGTTCCTTCATGGAGCTCGAGTCTGCCTCAAATTGCATCAGTCCCAATTTCGCAACTCCTCTCTCCAAACATTTTGCAATTACCTGCATTAGTTGTTCCACAGTTACCAGCTCCAATTCCATTATCGACGTTACCCGCGCCTCCTGCTCCATTGCCATTACCAGCTCTGTCGACACTCTCAAATCCTAATCTACAAGATAAGGTGTTGAAGGAGCTACAGTCTGTCAATTCAGCAATCTAAAAAATGTCAAATGAAATCATGACCATTAAAAAGAAGCAAGCTAAAGTGGATTTTTGATCAAGGAGATTTCAAACACCGTCAATTACTAGAGAGCAACCAACTGCTAGGAAAGGTCCCAAAAGAAGAAGCTAGTACATCAAAGCGGACATATTGGTGCTCTACATGTAATGATCCTCATGGTGAAGAAACGTGCACAGTTCATTTGAATTATGTGCAAACATTAGTAGAAATTTCGTCTGGTGGGCAATTATTGAACCCGAACGCAGTCAAATCACAGAAAAATGCAGAAAAATTAACAACTTTATTAAAATTGAAGCATTCAACCTTCAACATATTCGAATTACATAATATATAGAAATGGAATAGGAGGAATGTCGGCAAAGGAGAGATAAGGGGAAAATAGGAGATAAGGAGGTTGAAGGGATAAGGAAAAGAGAGGAAGTGGAGGGATAAGGGGGAAGAAGGATTTACGGAGGGATAAGGAGGAGGAAAAATAGGAAGAAGTTAGGAGGGATATTAGGAGAGAAGGTACGGGAATTTGCCGACAAAAAATTGTCGACAAATGTAGGGTGTGTTCACACTTAGGCTTAGGAAAGGGATCTTTCTAAGCCTAGTTAGGTGAATCCCTGTTCACATTTACAACATTCTCCCCCTTAAAGTTGAGAGAACTGACTACACAGTCTCTCAGCTTTACAAATTGAGCTTTTGTCATCGCCTTGGTGAAGATGTCAACAACGTTCTCCAAAGTGTGACAGTATTGAAGCTCAACAATTTCTTGTTCCACCATATCTCTGATGAAGTGATACTTCATATCAAAATGCTTGGTTCTGCTATGGTGGATAGGATTATATGCCAACTGAATGGCACTGATGTTGTCACGATAGATTCTGGTTGGACCACTTTGTTGTTCTCCAATCTCTTCTAGTACTTTCCTTAGCCACAAGGCTTGAGTACTAGCATAAGTAACCGCTATATACTCGCTTACGTTGAAGATAGTGCTACTACTGTCTGCTTTTTTGAACTCCAAGTTATTAGTCCTGATCCAAGACTAAAACAGTTGCCCGATGTTGACTTTCTGTCATCAATATTGCTACCCCAATCACTATCACTAAAGCCTACAAGCTTGATTGTGTTACATTTATGGTCTTGGATTCCAAAATCCAATGTACCCTTCACATATCTCAAAATTCTTTTAGTTGCCTTCAAATGCGGCTACGAGGGGTTAGACATAAATCTAGAAACAAGAGATACGACATCTTGAATATCCGGTCCGGTGTTGGCGAGAAACATCAAACTCCCAACCATGCTTCGAAAGTGGTCACATCAACTTTCTGTGCTCCATCATCTTTGCTTAATTGGATCCCATGTCCAACTGGAGTTGCAACTGGTTTGCAATGCTCCATAGCAAACTTCTTGATCATGTCTTGAGCATAATTATGTTGATAGATGAAGATCCCTTTATCTGATTGATGAACCTCCATTCCAAGATAATAGTGCATTAATCCAAGATCTTTCATCTCAAACTGTGTCAACATGGAGTGTTTGAACTCCCTATTCATTTTCTCATTACTACCCATAAAAATAAGATCATCCACATACAAACAAACTATGAGGATATCTTTACCTTGCTTTAGGTAGTAAAGTGTGGGTTCATTTTTGCTCCTTGTGAACCCATATTCTTTGAAGTACCCATCAATGCGTGAGTACCAAGCTCTTGGTGCCTGTTTGAGACCATAGAGTGCCTTCTTCAATCTGTAAACAAGGTGTTCCTTACCTTGCACTTCAAATCCCTGTGGCTGCTCAACATACACTTCTTCTGTCAAGTAGCCATTGAGAAATGCACTCTTCACATCCATGTGTTGGACTTGCCATCCTTTGTGTGCAGCTAAGGCAAGAACTGTTCGTATTGTCTCCTGTCTGGCTACAGGAGCAAATGTCTCTTCATAATCTATTCCATACTTATGAGTAAAACCCTTTGCCACTAACCTTGCCTTATGCTTTTCAATGCTTCCATCAGCATTAAACTTGGTCTTAAAGATCCATTTACAGCCAACACATTTCTTTCCTTTCGGAAGCTTCACGAGCTCCCAAGTGTCGTTGTTTTTTATAGAGGTTATCTCCTCTTCCATGGCATCTTGCCAAATCTTACGAGTACATGCCTTCTCAAAACTAGAAGGTTCAAGCTGTGCACTAGTTAACAATGCATAGTTAACTTGATCTCCTCTGGGTTCTTGTTGTGATTCATCATCACCATACAAGTGCATACTTTCTAATCTATGTAAAACAGATTCCATTTCACTAGCCTGACTTCTAGTATATCTTCTTGAAAAATTCTTATCCAACATCTGAGAGGATGGATGATACTGTAAAGTTCTCTTACCTTTGGATGGAACATCAATATCCATTGGTGAGGAACTAACTGATCGTTGTGGAGAAGGACTTGGAGAAGCAGTTGAATCTGAAGATGGACTTGGTGGATGTGAGGGCGGAGACTGCTTTCCTTTACGTGGTAGCTGTGGTTGCACCTGCTGAGCAACTACATCAGTGGCTTCAACATCACTGAATATTTGGGGCTTACCCCACTCTCCCCCTTCATCAAAAATCACATCCCTTGACACCACAATCTTTCGAGTTGTAGGATTGTAGAGTCTATAACCCTTTGTGTTTTTACAATATCCTACAAAAATGCAAGCATGACTCTTTGGATCCAACTTCTTTCTCAGCTCATCAGGAATATGAGCATATGCCAATGAACCAAATACTCGAAATACTTCACATTTGGTTTCTTACCATACCGAGGCTTGATAAGGTGTCTTCCCTTTCAAACTCGAAGTAGGACTTCTGTTCAAGATGTGAACACTAGTCCTTGTTGCATCTCCCCAATATGCATTACTCAAATGCTTTGTCTGAAGCATTGATCTCGCCATCTCCACAATGGTGCGATTCTTTCTTTCTGCTACACCATTCTATTGTGGAGTGTAGGCAGTTGTGAACTGCCTCTTGATGCCATGATGTTTACAAAAATTCAAAAACTGATTAGAGGAGTATTCTCCTCCTCTATCTGATCTAAGACATTTTATAGAATATCCACTCTCACTTTCAACTTTTGCTTTAAAATCAACAAAGCATGCAAATGCTTCATCCTTATGCTTCAAAAAGTATATCCAACACATTCTTGTGCAATCATCAATGAAAAGTAGGAAGTAAGAGTGGTTACCTAGACTCTTGGTCTGCATCGGACCACGGATGTCCGAATGTACCAAGCGAAGAGGATAGTTGGCCCTCCATGCTTGTCCACGAGGAAATTTCGATCCGGCATGCTTGCCCAAGGCACACCCTTCACGAGACTTCCTTACTATCTTGAACTTTGGGAAGTCCGAGTCACCATTGCTTGTGAAGTTAGCAATTTCAAACTTGCGAGAATTCAAGTGACCATATCTCAAGTGCCACAGGACATTTGGATTGGTAATAGCTACATTTGCTAACTTATTTCCTCCTAGGTGGCCAAACTTCAAAGGAAATAATCTATTTTTCGACATTGGCACTTGTGTAATGATTCTATTACTATGGTTTTTGTCAAAAATGGTGCATTTACCCTCATCAAAAATCAACTTATAATTCTTTTCAAGCATTTGACCAACACTTAAGATGAGGAGTGTAATAGATATCACTTACATGTTTTATGCCTTCTTTTGTTGGAACCGCCATAGCTCCAATGCCTTCAGTCATCACCCAATCGAATGCTGGATTTGTATGAGGAGTCTATCTTAGCAAAGAGTTCTTCTTTGCCACTCATGTGATTTGAACACCCTGTGTCCAAGATCCATGTATCATTCAAATTTTGCTCTGTACGGCCATAAGAGAGAAAGAGATTTGAGGACTCTTCCTCTTCTCCAAAATTCCCAAGTCGATTGCTTGCTCTCGGTTCTCTGCTTGCTTCCTTGTGAAGTCTTTGACCAACAATCTCGAGCATAATGGCTAGGTTTGCCACAATTGTAGCAAACTTGCTTTGATTTGTCTCCTCCTTTTCCTTTTCCAGATTGTTTTCCTCTGTATTCTTCTTTGTCCTCCTCTATTCTGGTTTCCACCTCTATTGGATGATCCTCCTCTGTTAGGAGTTCCCCCTCTTTGATTATTCCTGCCTCTGCCTCTTTGTTGACCTCTGCCTCGGCCTCTACCTCTTCCTTCATGTGTAGCAAAAGCCTTGTCATCTCCTCCATAACTGGTGGTAGGAGTTTCCTGCAATCTCTCTTCATGTGAGAGAAGTGATCCAGTTAATGCATCAAAAGACAATGTGGATAAGTCTTTTGATTCTTCAATAATTATTGCTACAGAATTCCATTTTGGAAGAAGTGTTCTCAACACTTTCTTCACCATCATCTCTGGCTTGATATCCTCTCCTAGTGTGACCATTTTGTCGACTATCGCTTTCACTCTCACACAGTAATCACCGACTCTTTCATTCTCCTGCATCTTGAGATTCTCAAAATCTCGTTTCAAGGTTTGCAGTTTTACCTGCTTCACCTGGTCACTGCCTCTATAGCTCTCTTTTAAGGCATTCCATGCATCTTGTGCAATGACATATGATGCAACCCTAGGAAAGATAGTTTTGTCTAAAGCAGCATGAATGTGATATAAAGCAAAAACATTATTCTTTTGTGCTTCTTTTCTTGTCTTTTTATCAGCATTAGAAAATGCTTGCCCATTCTATGACGATTGGTTACGTATAACCTTCCTCAACTACATCCCAAAGACCTTTTCCTATAAACAAAGTCTTCATTTTTATTGACCAGTATTCATAGTCACTACCATTAAATTCAGGGATTGGTAGACTAGTGTTTGCAACCATTGCAGAATAAACAACTTTTTATTCAAAGCAAACAAGTACTTTTATTGAGGCAAAGCTGGAAATACAAAGCGGTACAATATGATTTAATAATTTAAATCAAATCTCGCCTTCTTAGTGCATCTATGTTCTCCTTCAGAACTGCTGCTAATGATGACAATCTCAGGTTTCACTTCCACTGGATCTGCTGCTGCTGCTTGCTTCTTCTTCTTCTTCTTCTTCCTCTTCCTCTTCTTCTTCTGCTTCCACTGGGTCAGGATCAGGCTCAGGAGAGCGTGGTGTATAGCCCACACTCACTTCATCTGTTGGTACACCCGGTGTACAACTGGCACCAGTTTGAACATCCGAAACAAATTGCACAGTGTCGGATTCTTCAATTCTCTGTCCGAAGATATTGTCTTCGGAGTCAGCTTCGTATCCTGAGTCTGGCTTTCTTAGGTGAGAAATCACCTGATTCTCCAACTGACTAAATACAGTGTGAAGACTAGTTCGGCGAACCCTTTCATCAAAGGATTCCGGTGATTCTCTCTTCAAAAGAGAGATAAGTGCATGATAACTTCCTTCAGATCGGAACATCTACCATTTTCACAAGCACATTATTCCTCCTTTCACAAATTCTCTTTAATGTTTTTTAAAAGTTTTTTTAAATAAATTTAATAATCCTTTTTTTATTTTTTAAATTATCCTTTTTTAAAAAACAAATTTATTTAAAAAAGATAAATTTAAAAAATAAATAATATAAAAATTATTAAATAAATCAAAAAACCTTTAAAAAACAAAATAATTAAAAAAAAAATACCTTTTTACTTAGCGCGATTTGAACGCGCGATCGCCTTCTCTCTACGCGGGCACCTTTGCCACTGTGCCAAGGAGGCCGATGAAAACAAACACGGCCTCGGCCCTATTAATCTCCCGCGGCCGAAAAATTTTTAAACAAAAAAAATTTTTGTCTTTGTCGTGCGACGCTAGCGGGAGTCGACCCGCTAACCTCCTCCCAACAATCGAACCAACAATCCAACTTGCCAAGCGGGCGGACGTGAATAGAACGGAGGGCGCAGGGTATTAAACCGACGGCGGGCACGTGTTTTTAAAAAAAAAATTGACGTGGGTATATCCCACATGCGTCCTAAAAAGGACGCGCGAGGGTTTATTTTCAGAAACCCTCGCAGATGATTTCGACTGCCTTCGGGCAGTCGTGCTTCAACCAATCAAACTGCCACACTTCGCCACCTCGTCACGACGAATCGTCGACTGCCACGTGGCAAAATTTTGCCCACTTGCTGCCAACCAAATTGCGAATCGCCCTGCGCCACGTGTCGCGATCTGCTGCACCGCTACCACCTGTCGCCTCGGGAGTCGTGCCACTGCCACGTGTCGCCTCGACTGTCGTGCTGCTGCCACCTCCGCCTCGGGATCCGTGCCCGAACTGCCTCGGGATGCATGCTCGAGCCTGCTCGCGATCCGCCTCGGGATTCGAGCCCTGTTGCGAACTGCTTCGGGATGCGCGCTTGGTCGCGCCTCGGGAACCGTGCCCGCGCTGACCTAACTTCACCTCGGGAACCGTGCCCGTCGGACGACGAAGTCTGGCTCTGATACCAGATATTGAACCCGAACGCAGTCAAATCACAGAAAAATGCAGAAAAATTAACAACTTTATTAAAATTGAAGCATTCAACCTTCAACATATTCGAATTACATAATATATAGAAATGGAATAGGAGGAATGTCGGCAAAGGAGAGATAAGGGGAAAATAGGAGATAAGGAGGTTGAAGGGATAAGGAAAAGAGAGGAAGTGGAGGGATAAGGGGGAAGAAGGATTTACGGAGGGATAAGGAGGAGGAAAAATAGGAAGAAGTTAGGAGGGATATTAGGAGAGAAGGTACGGGAATTTGCCGACAAAAAATTGTCGACAAATGTAGGGTGTGTTCACACTTAGGCTTAGGATAGGGATCTTTCTAAGCCTAGTTAGGTGAATCCCTGTTCACATTTACAACAGCAATCAATATGATAACGAAAGTTGATCATAATTTTATGGTCCCTTCCTTGTAGCAGGTTTCAATTCTTACAAGAACTAGGAAGAAGCCAGTAATTGTTGATCCAGCAAAAATGGAGCCGCTGAAGGTCCCCGCTGAACAAAAGGGACAAGATGAAAAGACATAGCCGCAAGCAAAAGCACTTGTCACAACGACTAAACAAAAAGGTTATGTCTTGTTGAAGGATCTATTGCCCAAGCAAGCTTAAGAAAAGTTACAGGCAAAGGCATCAACTTCGCCACCTGTGATGGATCAAGTACAAATTGAGGCAAAGGAACAAGCCATAGAGCGTCTCGAGTACCCTTCACTAACTAAGTAGAAAAGGGTAGAAGTTACTCAACAATACCGAAATAAATATGAGCCAGCTAGTGAAGTGAAAGATTTTGGTACTTCTGACTACAATATTGTTGAAGAAATGAAGAGAATCCCTGCAAAGGTGAGTTTGTACGATGCATTGCGACTCCTCGGACAGGTTGATCTGTTGGAAGAATCTCTTAAGTCTACGAAAGATAAAAAGAAAAACCTCATCCAAAAAGTGTTAGCACAAACATTGACATCTTTCGCCACTGGTAAGAGTAGACCTCCCCCATTCTACCTATCTCTCAAAATGGAAGGATGGATCGTGCATAATTGTATGATCAATTCTGGTGCCGCGACTACTATCATGCCAAAGGCAGTATGTCAGGTCATGGGGATGGAATATACAAGGAGCAGCCCAGGCGTATTACAGTTGGACGAGACCCCAGTCAAGATAGTGGGTGTGATTAAAGGCATCCCCATCATTCTTCATAGCATGTCGTAAATCACGGTTATCCAGGAAGTATTGGTAGTCGACCTATAACCGTACTTCAGCATGACAAATCTAGGAGGATATATTTCAATGGATTATTCATATTTGAAGATCCCTTTTAAGGGAAGGAGAACATGAATCTATAATGAAAAGTCTTCCACTTTTCACATAAAAAGACTTGAGGAAGAAGAAAAGTCCACAGGTGCAATCAATATGATGACGAAAGAAGTGCAAGAAGTGCACCTGATGGAAGATCTTGGTGAGCTCCATCTAGAAGAGGAAGTTTCGTTGATGGATTTCAATGTAATGGTGGAAACTGATATCGATTTTTACACTATCACCAAACCTGAACAGATTGAAGCAGAAGCTTCTAGCTCCCGAGACCCTGTCTTCGATCAGTTATGGAAGTTATACTTCAATGGTGCAAGATGCAAGAATGGTGCAAGAGCGGGGATTGTTCTTATATTACAAATGTTTCGTTTTTAAAGGAGAATTTCAAAATTTCTGTTTTTCCAAAAAAAAAAAAAAAAACAACCTAAATGAAAAAAAACTTCAAAGAAACATACTAGTGACATCTTGCAATCTTGTTCCCAAAAAATTTTTGGTGCCATATTTAAGGTTTCCTTTAACACTTCATTTCCTCCGTTTGATCTTTTCATTTTCCTTTTCCTGTGCTGTTTCACTTTCCCTTCCTCTGTTTTGTTTCCTTCCTTTCGTTTAGTTTTCCCTCGAATGTCTTTTTCAATGGGATATTCCAATTTTTTTCGTAACGCCTTGCTTGGTAAATGGGCGAAACTGTGAAAATTTTGTTTGTTCCCCACCAACCCATAATTGATTCATTCATTAAATGGCTCGGGGGTAACGCTTCCAAAAATGCGTTTATCTTTACGCCCGCGTCGTGATGTTATACCCATAGGCATATTAAATAAGACGTTTCCTTCCACAGTGTACAATTCACGTTCACCCAGACTTTGTCGTGATACGAGTATCCGCGTGTCACGAAGCCACTTTAGAAATGTTATAATGCAATGAAACATTATTAATTAGAGCCCTAATTTTAGATAACATTCTTTTAAACCATGCGGGCCTTCCGCTTATTATTGGCTTCCATCCCAAACAAACGACACTGTCATGATTTCAAAATGGGAATGTTACACCTCTAACAATTCGCCTGGGCTCGACGTCGAGGGCCAGTCGCACACGCGACCGAGGGAGGACAACGCCGTTTCCAATTGCATCGCAATATTCATGGAATTCGTCTGCTATCTGTCATATCTTAGCCACGCGGCTGCTGTAATGACTATGCTTTTGGCTGCGTTCATGTGCCACATCACCATCACAAGATATGTCATTCGTGTTCGTGTCTCAACCCTGATCTATTGAAAATACCCTACAACGTCGCCTTAACCTGTCAAAACTGCTTCGCCACCTCACGTCTCATGTTGCGTTGAATTAGCGTCGGTACCGTCCTGATTCAGGTCCAGCTGTTGCATTCTACGTGGCGTCCAAAATGGGAGTCGATCCATCTCCATCTATGTGCGTGGCCACCACATGCTACCTGTCCATTACGTATCTCAGCCCCCCCTACACTTTTACCAAATTGTTGGCTACACCCAGGAGCTACTCTGCCATGTGGGTCTATTTTACAAATTTTAATTAAACCTACCACGTTGTCCAGATTGCTATTTCCGTCCGCTAGCGTCGAAAGTGGGCGAACAACTGTCGATCTCGATCTGTCGAAGCTGTTGCGGGTAAGCTTCCCATAACCATGTTGTCTACGACTGTCCTCTTGGCTAGTCTATTTCTTCATATGTCCAACGCGATGTGCCCTACTCCCATTCGAAATGTCTGTGCAACATCACTATGCAAATACTACGTTCATCGTCGTGAATCCCATGCAGATTTCATTGCTGGCGCCAAACTGTTCTCTTCCCTGTCTACCGGAGTATCCTTCGTACATGTGGGCCCAAACTATGTTGCCAGTCTATTTTAGCCCTTTATTCGGTGTCATTGTCTGACGCGTGAAACAAGACATCCTTTTATCTACTAAAAATAAACACGACATCAAGATGTTTACGCATTTGCTTCGTATCTGCTCTGCGCTGTATAATGATTGGTCGATGAGCTGCCACATTTCGCAAGTCTTCATGCCGTTCACTACAGTCTCCGCTGTCCATGTTGTCTTCACGCTGTCGTGGCCACCTTTGTGTCAATATCGGCGCTGCGTCTGCTAACTATTCCTCGACGACGTCGCTTTTTCCTTTGAAACCCTCTCATGTCACCATTCGAGTCCCTTTTGGCAAATATGGCGCCTCTTGCCCTTCCAATGGACTTCCAGATGCCACCATCGCTGCAGGACACACACCCCACTATGTCGTCTAGTCCCCTGGTTGTTTGCTCCTGCAGACGCTTAATCCGACCGTCGCGTAGCATGAAATGCCTCCTCTGGTCTCGTGTTTGACCTACGTCGCGACCCTCACTTCATATAACCTACACATACCAATGTAAACATTAATATAAAATCGCCAAAAAAAAAAATCGAAATTAATGAAATTTGAACTAACCTAAAACATTTATTTATTATATATATATATATATATATATATATATATATATATATATATATCTTTTATTATTATTTTTCTTTTTTATCATTATTACTATATATATATACACACCATATATAATAATAATAATAATGTGTGTTTTTATTTTATTTTTATTTTTATTTTAAACTCTTATATATATAAAAATATATATAGGTTTATTTTATTTTATTTTTTAATTGTTTTTATATGAGAATAAAAATTAATCAACTTTTCATAGATTGATTTATCCTACAACCTATTAAAAGAAACATTAGGTACTAACCATGGAAAATATGAACCTAACCAAACTGCGTTTAATGGGACTAATAAAGAAACACAACACAAACGATCTCAAAGAATTCCAAGTGAAGACCAAAAGGCAACATCAACTGAGGAATCATGGCATCTACATGGATGCATCTGAGGGTAACAATTTCCTCAAAGAAGAGCAACTCAAAGACACCCAAGATCATTCCTTCAAAGACAAAAATTAAAAGTGGGTCCCCAAGTTTCGGGGGTAGTTGTGGAGCAGCCATAATAGGTGGAAGCTCCATTTCAACAATGGGGCTTAGATTTCATTGGGGTTATTGATCCTCAATTCTATGATGACCATAAATATATTTTGACAGCGACAAATTACTTCACTAGGTGGGCAGAAGCCATTCCAACCAAGAAAACAAACTAGACTACAGTCATCTCCTTCCTCGAAGGACTGATTACCTGTTTTGGTGTACCAAACACTATTGTGATAGATAACGAGACTCCATTCATTAGGGTAAAAATTGCTGAGTTTGCAAGCAGGTATAAGATTTATCTAAAAACCTCTTCCAATTATTACTTGTAGGGTAACGATCTAGTCCACGAACAAGAATTTGCTTCGGATCTTGAAAATAACGCTTGGAAGCAATGAAAGGAGGTTGCATATGTTGTTAGATCCGATTTTGTGGACAGATCGCATATCAGTTAAGAAGTATATTAAAACTTCTCCTTACTCCCTGGTGTATGGAAAAGAGGCAGTTTTATCCACTCACATCGAGCTCCTAGTTATCTAGACCTTGCAGTCGTTCAGAGATGAAGACGACAAATATGACCCTATGAGTGCTAGGTTGACTCAACTTTTGCAGCTAGAAGAGGAGAGAGAAAAGGCATATGTGGTTTTCATCGAACATGCTAGAATAACACAAAAATGGTTCAGCAAGAAGACGACAAAGTGAAAATTTTAGGTTGGAGATCTAGTGCTCAAATGGAACGAGAACAAAGCCAATCCTGGAAAGCACCACAAGCTTGACGTGATCTGGGAAGGTCCATTTCGATTTGGCAAATGCATATCATCTCCCAGACATGGATGGTTGTGACCTTCCGATTCCAGTTAATGACCTTCATATGAAGGCTTACTTTAGTGACATGATCATGGTGTAAGTATGTAAATATGTACACATTTTATTTTTTGCAAGTATTTTTATTGCTTTAAAAATAAATAAATAAATTTTTGCCCTTTCTCCCTCCGAAAATCAAATTCGCCCCAAAAAATTATTACGAAAGTAATATTAAGTGATTTTGGTGAAATCAATTTAAATTATTTTAGTTTTCAGCAAAAAAAAAAAAAGAAGAGAATGAAGAAAATATTTTAAAATTATTTATTTTACCTAAGTGAATGCTAAAAAATAATTTAATTAAATTTAAAAGGGAAAATAAAAGAAGAGAGAAGGAAAGAGTTTTTTAATTCGCATGAGCTTCAATTTATAAAAGAGGAAAATAGGAGGGCGATAATAAAACAAAATGAAAGGAAAAAGCAAAACTTAAAAAGCTTTTTCGAAGATAAAAAAAGAGAAAGAAGATAAATTGAATTTTAAAAAGTGTTTTTCTATAATTGGGGCGAAAACGAAACACATTGATTTGTTTTAAAAATAGGGTTTAGCATGGAGACAAATCAAATAGGTTGAAGGCACTTTCGGGAGCAAAGAAGAGGAAGCAAGAGTACAACGCTAGAATAATTTCGCTCATTGGACGATTTTTGAGACACTTGATGATTTCTTTTGGTGCAAGTCGTTTCTTGTTGCAGTTTTTGAAAGCAATGTTTTGGTATTTTCAAGGAAGAAAATCTCTTAGTCTTCCCCAAGGGTATTGATTGGATTATTTGTGGTAGAACTATCTTTTCAAAGTAGTTGCTAGGGAGCCAAGGCAAGCTGTTCGAGGGCACAATGCGGTGAAAGCACAATTTTCAAGAAATATATTGTAGGGAATGGAGGTTAATAACCGTTAAAATAATTGATAAAAGTTCTGAGTGAGTAGACCAAGGCGCACATCCTTATGATTTCCACACGTGACGATTTCTTTTTGTGCAAGTCATTTCTTGTTGCAGTTTTCGAAAGCAATGTTTTGGTATTTTCAAGGAAGAAAATATCTTAGTCTTCCCCAAGGGTATTGATTGGCTTATTTGTGGTAGAACTATCTTTTCAAAGTAGCTGTTAGGGAGCCAAGGCACGCTTCGAGGGCACAACGCGGTGAAAGCACAATTTTCAAGAAAGATATTGTAGCGAATAGAGGTTAATAACCGTTAAAATCGTTGATAAAAGTTCTGAGTGAGTAGACCAAGACACAGATCCTTCTGAGTTCACCTAAGAGATTCACCGTTAATATGGTAGTTGGAGTCGTGCCCTATAAATAGAACATGTGAAATCATCCAAAGATTAAATTTTAAATTTTTGTCTACTATTTTCAAGATGTTATTTGTAAAATTATAGTGTCGTAAGGAACTGTCGAAATATCCACCATGGGAAAGAAAACCGTAGAATTAAAATATACTGCAGAGCCCAAGCAGTCAAGGAAGAAAGTAGAAGGTGGGAAAAGGTCCAAAAAAGCGTGGTAAAATGAGAACGTTGACTTGGATTCGTACTTTGACACCATGGCAAAATTCGAAGACTGCATCATCATGAACAAGGGCGTGGTTAAACTGCGTCAAGATGTGGAATTTGCTATCAAGCAAGGGTTGACATCGGAGAGCCCTTTAACAGTGTCATATTATGCGCAGTTGTTCTAGTATCTATGTATGCCTGTACATTCCTGCCCAGAGCTGGTGAAGATAATTACCAGATTTTATAACCCAACTACTAGGGTCGTTCGAAAGGCGAATGGATAAGTGCTTTTCACTATCTCTTCCAATGCAGTGAGGGAAGCATTTTCTTGTGGGTTGAAGCCTCCCTCTAACATGATCTCCAAAAAATTGCACATCAATGAACAAGAGGAGAAATACATGTCCATTGTGTTAATGCACTAATTCATGGAGATGCAATTAATCAAAGAGTCGCAACTAGGGCAGTTGCCAAATCTGTCGAAGCCATATTCAGATTTTAATATCCCAGATATATTTTCAATGGCGGTGTGGATTACTGGACTTCCTCCAAATTCCATGGTTCATAAGTGGTAGGCGGTTCTTGTGCAGTGCATATCACAGGTGGAGTTTTACGCTTCGACAACGATGAGGGCAAGTACAAACCTAATTAATTTTTATTGGGTAGATTTTATTTCTTGGAAGATGCACATTCAGTTGAAAAAAATGAATATGAGAGATGATACATCATTCACGAACACATCATTCCTCGTATGGTATTTCATTTTTTATTTGCATCAGCATTTTGCATTTATAGCTATTAAACAAGTTGATAAGGCAAACAAGGTTTTGTCGGTTTATATGTGGACTCCCACTCTATCGAGGAGAGAGTCATTTTACAATTTTAACAGCTTATTTTTGGGCCCCGCAATTGAGTTGATTTGTGGTAAGAGTGAAAGGGTACCGCAGGCAATGAGAGAAGCGATTGTCACGATAGAAAAGGGCAATATCTTCTTGTTGACTCAAGGCGTAGTTATGCAGTTTTTGGGCTTCACGGGCAAGTCGTTCCTGCTCTCATATTTCGCTACAGAGCATGTCTTCGCAATGGAGGTGGTGCATCAAAGTGACTATGTTAATGATGTTTATGGAGCAGGACATGGTAAAAGGACAACATGCACCATGCCCTTCAGATTTGACAGTATAGAGGTGAGCCAGGTCGATCAGAGTAGATTTCTCATGGAGGCTCTCCAAGATCTGGGTTTGGTGGAACTGCCTCAAAGATGGAGGTATGATTTGTTGGATCATTTTTTGAAATTAATTAAGGCCAAGAAGTTTCATTGTTTCTTGCGGTCTGATATCCAGTGGCATGTTGAATCTATGATGCCACTTCTACCATGACATGATTTTTATGAACAAGAAGCCAAATATAATCTTGTAGTGCACAAAGAGCATATTACTCCTCAAGGATCATTTAATCAGATGAAATATCAGCTACCTATGTAGTCAGAGGAAAAGATCACAAATTGGTGGATTATGAGGGTCCACCAAGGAAATTTTACATCGGCTTATGGGCTTAAGATGGACAAAGCATTCTCCAATACATATGATAAATTTGTCAATATCTATCAACTTGTTGCTTTCTCCAAGATCGTACCTCAAAGTTTTCAAAAATCTAAGAGTGAAGAAAGCGTGACCAAAAAGGATCGCTTGGCAACCAAATAAGCGACACAGGAGGAAGAGGAACAAACATTGGTATTTAAGAGAAAATCCTAGTGATCAAAGAGAAGCGTAGAAGAGACACTTCCTTTTTTGATGGCTACAAAGAAGCTAAAAGCTGGTGTAGTTCCTTTGTTCGTTGTTGCAGTTGGAACAGTTGTAGCTGCTACATCTACAGTAAATCCTCCTCCACTAGTATCAACTATTCACGTTAGCACTTCCCAAGAGCCTCCATTAATTCAAGAACAATAGTTGGACCAGTAAATAAAGGTCATATATCTCAAAGTAGAGGCGAAGAAGCAGCAATAGCAAGAGGAACATGTCTCACAACCACCTCCATCACTGGCTCACACAGCGCCCGAGCTTGAAGGTACGTCTTCTTTTTCCTCTTCCACTCAGGAGCAAGTAGTGATTGTCACTTCACCCCTAGCAGTTTCTATATCTATTGCTCCCATGTTCATCATTCCTTCTTCTATTTCGTTCCCTACCTCTCAACCAACAGTCACTACTGCTCCTCCTTCTATTCCCCTATCTTTAGTACCCTTTCTATTAGTTTGTTTGCATCAGGGCCAAATCCATTTTTACGTCCCTCACCTTTTGTTCCTGTCACTTCTTCTGTAGTTGTAATTATGTAAGCTCCTCCATGAGTGAGTTTAATTGTAGCCCTCCCTGGTGTTTCCATCCATTATGTTGTTTTGGTTCCCCCTCTTGTTTTTGTTTCCTTTTCTTCCTTTGAGCCAAAATGTTCACAGGCTATGTTCCCCTTCACCCCATTTTTGGAGCTGTAGGCATTACCCGAGTCACAGGTGATGCCTGAACATTGAGTGGCAGCGAAGGTCAGTCAAGCTCATCTAATTTTTTCATAGTGGTTGGAGAGCCATACGAGAAAGGAGACGCTCACTCCAGCTAAGCCACTCAAGAAATTCATCTTCGATCTAGTTGCCATGGAGACCCACACTACCAAGATGATTCCCCTGATCTAAAAAACACAAGAAGAGATGACTCTGAACGATTATGCTTACAAAGTCATGACAGAGGATCTAAAAAAATAGACCCTACTAAGAAGATGAGGAACATCTAGGTTGATATGAGCTCGGTTTACTTGCATGATGAGCACTACAAAAAAATATTCTTTGACACTGAAGCAAAGATCATCAAGCTTGAAGAAGATATAGTCAAAAGTAGAGTGCAATAGGATAATATGACAAAGGAGATAGAACATTGGTGATAGCAAGTGAAAGCCCATTAGACATCAAGAAAAGTAACGGAGCAAAAAGCACAGACAGTGAAGATACAACTTGAATCCATATAGAACTAGATGGTAGAGAAGGCTACACAGGCCGTGGGCTTCTCTCAAAAGACAATTAAGGAGGCCCATATTTGGTTGGCTAAAAGTTGTGAGAAGATGATGGTGAAACCAGTCTTGGTCCTACAATATCTATACGAGGTTTGAATACAAATTCAATTAGGGCAACATTTAGTGGAGACTATTGAGGATATGCTAGAGCCACATTTGGAGTTGGTAGTAAAGATCCAAGCCCTAGATTAGTCTAATATGCACATTCACCCCATGAGTGATATAGAACAATTCTGGTCTACCACCAAGGTTACATTGTGCAGTTATTTTCACAGGTTGGAAATGGTGAGAGAAGGCAGGAAATTCCTTAACGTAAATGAATGAGAGCATTATATTTTAATGGTTCATTTTGCTGCTCTTGCTAACATGGGATTCCTAAGTTTTATAGATGAATGGGGTGAGCCACTACCAAAGGAATAGTTAGAAGCAACCTGGAAAAATTTTGTGCATGACACATCAAAAATTTATAGGTGGGAAGAGCCAATTATGGAAGAACTAGTTCTACCGCTCATGAAAAGGTTTACTCGCATGGAGTCATCCTTGTTTGAATTAGCTCAGAAATCTAAGCGCAATAGCTTGGATGATATCTATAATCTATGGTACATTTATGAATCACTTAGTTTTCCTTCCCTTTTTACCATAAATGCTTGGGCTAAAGCAGTTACTGTTTATGAAGTTACCTGTGAAAGTTTGAAGGAACAATAACAGGCCGTAGCAGAATAGGCCACAGTAGAGTAGGGGTAGGGAAAGATGTCTGAACCAGAAGCACTGACCAATGCATTATGTAAGACAGACCACTGAGATCCCAATGGATAAAGGCCTGGAATAACTTGCATCCATACGAGTTGGATACCCTGAGAGCCACCAAAAATATTGCCAGTTTTGCATCTTGCCACATTGTAATTTTTTGGGGGTTTTTATTTACAGTTTTGATTGTAAATCGTGGTAAAATATGATGGATAATGGATATTCAGCAAATTATTGTCATAATAATATATTGTGTTTTAAATTATCCTCATTTGTTTCTTTCCTATGGATATCATATTGAAAATTTAAAAATGAAAAAAAAACCATATGAAGTGCATCGTTCGAAGGCAGAAATGCAGTTTTAATATGTGTGCGTTAAAATATTTTTGACAAAGGTAGATCATTATGCTAAGAGGAAAGCAAGATGAAGATGCAATATGGGTGGAGGCATTTCTTTTGAAAAAATATCTAAGTTACTATGGAGGACTTACAACATCTAAAATATTAAATTATTGCCCTTTCACGCCAAGTGAGATGCAACAATCCCCATCGCTCCTCCTTGAGGTTAAATCACATCTCCACGAGCAAGTTAGTAATGGGCCAAGTGTTGAAGATCAAAATGTAGGTTCGAGGTATGTTTGTCCCAAAGGTGGGGTGACAACACTATTCACCTCACCTTGGGATGAATATCATTTAAAAGTGCCTGTGGAAAAGTCAATGGGAGTTTCGCCCCAAGTGAGGGGCACCACTCCCATTCACCCTTCCTTGGGGTGAAAGCACATCCCTAAGGGGAAACAATGCAAAAAGTGTTTCTAAGTGTTAAAATGAAAATAGTAATAGGTGAAAGCATAACGAAACTCTTTGAATGGCACTCGTTAGGCTTAATTTTGGGATGTAAGCGTTGTCGCCCCTCTTCGAGGTGAAACTATAAGTGCAAGATGAATTGGCCCATGGTGGGGCCTGATTTGAAATAAAGGTAGGTAAAAGGCACTTTCGTCCCATAGGAAGGGTGAAAGCTCCATTCACCCCTCTTTGAGGTGAACGCATTTCAAAGGGTGTGATAGTATGGTTGAAAAGTCAAAAGGAGTTTCACCCAGAGTAAGGGGTAGCATTCTCTTTCATCCTTCCTTGGGGAAATAGCACATTGCAAAGGCATTCAAAAGCAATTTGTGGGCCCCATGCTTAGACAATTTTTAAATTTTTTTAAGGGGTTTCGCCCCAAAGGTGGGGTGAAAGCTTCACATGCCTCTTTTTGGGGTGAATGCTATTTCAAACGAAAGACGTCCCATGGCAGTCAAAGGTAAAGACGGTCAACGAAGCTTTCACCCTAAGTGTGGGGTGAACTTCCCAGTCGTCCCTCTATGAGGTGAAAGTGCAGATTAAAGGTATCCAAATATGCAAGGTGAATACAAAGCCAATGCTATTTTGGAGATAAGAGTGTGCACCATTAGAAGGAATAGTCAGAGGAATGTAGTCAACAATACTTTCGGGACGAAACCACGTAAAAAGTATTTCAAGCATGAAGGGTGAACGTTAAAGAGAGCAAAGAAGAGATCCTGCAGTCAAATAAAGCATTAAGAAAACATAAAAGGAGGAGTCTTGGTTAATGAAGTAGGGATGTATTTTCAGCATGAAGTATGTGGTGAATGAAAATGTGAACATGATGTTTCTTCCGAATTTGTTCCATGAAGAAGTATTGCAGTATTTTAGGGGTGAAATTATTTTCAAGCATCCACGAAGACTCTTCGAAAGTTCCCAGTATTGAGAATGGTGAGAATTTAATGATGGTGGCAAAAGGAGCTATGTTCCCGAATTTTATGCTGGAAGGATGCAGGATTAGATTCCATAGGATGATTTTCATAAGTTCCAAGACATTCCCAATCTACTTCACCTCTTTTCAAAGCAATACTCAGGTATGATGGACTTTCTTGACAAGGGTGAATTTCCAAGGCACAATGGAGGTACCAATTCAACAACCATCTTTGCAAATTTTTACGCATCGATGTCCACACTTGCTGATTTTCCAGGAATGTTTCCTCAAAATTCAAATTTATACTATAGAAGGAAGATTTTTGAAGGTTTTCGAGGAGGGAATTCCTCTTGCTGGTTCCTAATCTAGGCGTTTTTTTTTTGTGTATTAAATAAAAGAGGCGAAAACCTCTATAAATACTAGACATTTTTAATGTAAAAAGAAGAGGATAGACACTATGCAAAAAAACTCTTCAAGTTTTCTACGTAGATAGAAGGAACCTGGCTTCTAATTCTGCGAATGATTTCTATGTGTGATTTCTTTCTACTTTAATCATTTCTATTCTATAATCATGTCTATTATCTGCTAATTTTAAATTTTGCATCTGGATTTGAACACTGCTGGTGAGGAAGTGAGTACTAGAATGCAACTCTAGAAGTTATCTCCACGAAATCGTAAGTGGATTCTTTGCCTTCTTTCTATTCTATGCTAATATAACTCTTGATTTGAATTTTTGGTGCTAGTTTATCTCCAATCCTACATCTTCTAGCCTACAGCTATATTTCTCATTTCTTTCTGTTATTTTCATTTGTTTCCTGCAACTCTAAACTTAAAACTGGTGTAAGAATAGTAAGGGAGCCATTCCTCTTGGGATATTGGCCCAAAGGACATTTCTTTCCTTCGACCTTTCAATGTTGGCCGTGTCTAGGGCACACAAACACATGTTTTGTATTTTAGACAGATATTTGACCAACACTAATGTACATCTATATGCAAATCCAATTCAAATGCCTAAGTGATGAAATCAAGAAGCTAATGCCAAGTTAAAAGAGGTTCCTTAATATCCTTTCAAATTTTAATGTTCTTACTAATATAATGTTGCAAAGTAAAATGCATCACATAACTATGCATAAATATACATAAGTATGATTTTAAATTTAATGAATTCTAATCGTAAGTAAAATAACAAAATAAACTTTTCTATTTATCTTTTGAGCAAGGGTAGAAGAAAGATGTAGGAATACAAGTTTTAGCCTAAATGCAAAAACTACGTGCCTTTTTTTTTTTATGCCTAAGGTAGATAAATAAAAGAAAATATACATTAATATTCCTTTTTATTTTTTTCTTTTTATATTTGCGATAAAACCAAAAATAGAATAGAAACAAATGGTAGGCAAATAGTAAAACAAAAAATAAAGGAGGAACCTACCCGATCCAATGGGAAAGACAAAACCACTACCTATAGAAAAATATGTTGCATGCACAAAACTATCGCCTATAGCTCCTTAATATGGCAAATTCACGGGATCTTGCAAAATGAAATTGACTACAAAGGGGATTAGTTTTCTGTAGGTCTTCCAAATAGCCAAAGATATCTTGCTATCTTGTAGGCATAGTTAGACTCAAATGCATATAAATAAAGTTGAAATGCTTGGAAATTGGATGTTTAACTCATTGTAAATTTATCGCCCGAAAATACAGTGGAAAATGAATTCGCTTTCTATGACTCGAGGTAGATACCAGAGAACCAAAATAGAGAAATTATGACTATGAATTGCAAAATAAGTGATAAGAACTAGACAATAAAGAGGGTGTTGATTGCTAGTGAACCACCTTTATTGGTAGTCAAAGGTTGATTGAGGCTTGATTGACATTCAAGCATATTTGATTGAAGTTTGGTTGATTGTTAGAGATACTTGATTGAAAGTCTAGTTGTTGAGTTAAATAGGCTTCATTGATAGCCATTTGTGCTGACTTGATATTGTATGAAGGATTAATTGCCTGTGAAAAATATTTATAGGTAGGTAGGAACATTGGTTGGGTGCTTGAAATGAATTCATTGCCAATAAATTTGTCATCCAATAAATTCATAGCTTTCAACTATTGGAGGTCAAAATCAATGAAAGAGACAAAAACTATTGCTTGACAAATTCGACTTGAGGCTACGAATTTGTGAGAGTTTGATCTGGTTGTAGAATTTGAGTTTGAGGATATGGATCATGGTTGATTTAATTGTTTGGTGGATTTGTGATAAAATTGGTTTGATTAGGTGGTCTAATTTTAGGTATGCATTTGGCCCCTTTTTTTATGTATTTGAAAATAATAACTATGTCAAAAAAACAAATGCATTGAGTTTCAATTAACCAATACAAGACAAAATGTAGCGACAAATCAAAATTTAGGTGTAAAAAATTACCTAGGTTTTTTATTGGGTAATTCTTGCATCATGCAATAGAAGAATTGCTTTGCCCCTAGCCTATGTGAACCCTCAAGTTTTTGAACGATCCTATGTGGTGTCGAGGGAACTCAAATAGGTTGGATCAAAAAGTGGAATGGCAAAAAATTTTATCCTGGATGGTAAAATAGGCAAGGGAGGGGTTAAAATGATTCATTTTTATTGAATAAAAAAGGAAACTAGGGCTTTAGAGAAAATGTAGTATAAAGCAAAATGGTACAACTGGGATGACCGATTCACAGAATGGAGGTAGTATCAGGTGGAAGTGGACTAGTTGGGGTCGAACTACATGTATGGGTATTTTTTGCTAGTTACATTCTTAAAATTTGTCTTTTATGTTAGGGTTGTTGCAGACAACGAATTCACACATGGGGTTGTGAATTTACCATCATGAATGCAATGAATTTGTGAGACCCTTAGAGATGGTGAATTCTCCATCCAAGGCAATGAATTCACTCAAATACGATGAATTCGAACTTACATGAAGAAAATTAGCAATTTTTGGCTTTTGGTCATGTATTTTATGCATGTAGGTGCTAGACATTTTACACATTGTAGATGAATTTTCAAAATGTACGATATTGAATTCAATGCCATGTTTTAGGTAGGGTAGTTTGATAGGATGATAATGCTACTTTGTGCTTTGATATTCGATCTATTTATTAGAGATATGAGCAAGAGACTTCTAAATTGGGGGTGAGGCAAGATCATTGTCCAAATGAAGGATAAACAAACTTAGTTTGCTTAAGGTCCCTTCATTTTATATACGCTCTATCAATCCTTTATGGGGTGGCTTGTGGGAAGGACAAGAGTCTTGTTTGTAGAATTTTACTATAGGTGTGGGCATGGGAGCACTTGGATATTAGGTAGCTAGTCAAACTTCTAGTAGATGTGGATGATGCATAGGCACCCATGGGCTTTTAACGGGACCATGACCATGAGATAAGGTAGATACCTTTTAGGGAAGTTTTGATGGTAGCTTAGAAGGTCATTGACAACTTCCAGGTAAAGCAAGTTATATGGAACCCTTGGAGGGCTCACCTAGGATGGAAAAAGGATTATTTTAAGCTGACATGGATTAGGAGAGTTAGGTGACTATGGGTATACTAAAATAGATTGAGCTCTATCAATTAGATCACATATTGTGTCAATTTGACCTAATACCTAAGGGAGTGTCGATGTTGGGGGAGGTATGGTATCAAAGAGTAACCCAAGAGAGGGGTCAGGGTTTTGGGGATCCTCTAAACTGTAGTAACTTTCAAAATAAGGATATAAATGACCCCTCAATGTTTGCCCTGGTAGGGGATGATGTTGGAGTATATTATATTATTTGGTACATGCTAATGTACTCCCATGGTACCTTCATGGTATAATTTTAAATAATATATTAGGTTTGAGTCATAATTTAGAATGTGAGTTATATTTCTCTTTTATGTAAGTGTGCATGTGCAAGAAATACATAAGTGTCATGTGAGTAAGTGTGCAAACGTAAGTTGAGTCTATGTGAAAAGTGACTTATATGTAAGAGATCAAATATGTAATGTAAAGATGTGCACAAGTGTCTTAGGTTGAAGTGTGCAAGTTATAGAAGTGCAAGAGTCATGTATAGGTGTGCATACAATATAGAGTCAAGTGTTCATCAAGTATGCAAGTGTCAAGTAGAGAAGCCAAGAGTCATAAGACTTGGCATATGGAAAGGAATAGTCAAATATACAAAGAGTCATTCTACTATGGATATATACTCCATAGATCATATCATATGATATATCGATGAAGAGAAAGTATGTCGTGATAAAATTAAGCTTGATAAGCAATAAAATAGAATCAAGTTGAAGAAATAAGGAAAACACACGGTACACAATATTTCACCTAGGAAAACCCTTTTAGGTAAAAAAACCCAACATAGTAACCTTCTTATTGCATAAATGCAACCATCTCCAATACAATAATGCAATTATCTATGTGTAAACCCTAATGCAAGTGTGAAATAAATAACAAAGGCACATGCACAAATTTTACAAAATCATGGGTTCAAAAACAACTCATTCGAAGAACATCATTTTTCTCTTTTTATGACTATAAAACATGAAAGTATCCAACACATATCCAAAATTCTCCCGCTTGTTGAATACTTTCAATAGGGGGCAACAACACTCTATTATGAACTGTTAAGGACAATCATACCTATTGATTTTTCACACCAAGAATTTTTTTTTTGCACTCATAGCCTTTGTTAATGAATCAACAACATTTTCCTCTATGTTAAGTTTTTTCAACTCCTGATTCCTCTCAACCATTTCTATCACAAAATGATGTTGGATATCAATATGTTTTAATCGAGCATGAAAAATAGAATTCTTGGCCAGAAAAATTGCACTCTAACTATCATTGTTAATTCTCACAACCTTTTGTATAAGACCAACTGTTGAGCACAACCTTTGTAGCCACACTAGTTCCTTACATGCATGAGTTATTGCCATGTACTCTTCCTCTATTGTGGATAAAGAAACCACTAATTTCTTTCTACTCATTCAACTCACTACCCCTCAAAAAATACTAAATAGATAGGCACCGATAGATCTTCTATTATCAAGATCTCCAACCTAATCATAATCCTTAAAACCTTGTAGATTCAAAGTTTTATTTTCTTTAGCTTTTCCTTGGTAGAAGATTGTATAATTTGAGGTGCCATGTAACTATATGAAAATCCTCTTCACAAAAGTCCAATGTTCCTTTCTTATATGGGACGTATATGTGCTCATTACTTCCATTGCATGTTTAATGTTAGC
This sequence comes from Wollemia nobilis, assembly GCA_028583015.1. Taxonomy (NCBI): domain Eukaryota; kingdom Viridiplantae; phylum Streptophyta; class Pinopsida; order Araucariales; family Araucariaceae; genus Wollemia; species Wollemia nobilis. The sequence goes on along the minus strand of JAQPPZ010016368.1, from coordinate 173,797 downwards.
TCTAGTACAAACCATTGCATACATCAAGCTTCCCATAGTGCTAGCATAAGGAACCTGATACATCTCTTGAATTTCATATTCTGTCTTGGGATACTGTTTAACAAATATTTTTTGACCAATACGAAATGGAGTACTCATAGGTTTACTATCATGCATCCTAAACCTCTGTAGTATCAATTCAATATACTTCCTCTGATTGACCCATAATTTCTTGTTTGCATGATCCCTTATGATTTCCATACCCAAAATAAAATTTGCAACACCAAGATCCTTCATGTCAAATTGAGAAGATAACTGAGATTTGAATGAACTAATCATCTCTTTATTGTTACCAATTAACATGTCATCCACATACAAAACAATGATAACAAAATTTTCACCTTCTTCGTAGAAATACACACAAGGATCTACTTTGCTTCTTTTAAGCCTAAGTGAAAAAACAAACCTGTCAAATTTCTAATTCCACATTCTTGGTGATTGCATTAAAGGGACTTTTCCAGCTTGAATACCAAGTTCTCCTTATGTCATCTCAAAGCAAAATTTAGAGTAGGAATAAGTAGTAGACATGGTAAGGAGTGGAGAGAAGTTAAAACTCCTATCAATATAAGTAATAGAGAGAAGATAATAGTATTATAATTTCAAGTAGATAAGGGACAAGAAATAACCTCATAATCTCCAAAAGAACAATCTTAGACATCAATTAATCAGCGAAAGAAAAATGACCAAGCAACTAGATAAATATTTATGGGAGCTAGAGAAGAGACAAGGGAGGCTTTACAATTATTTAACAAAAAGCCTAGGGGACTAGATTAAGGTAATATAATCATATATTTGCATGATTATTTAAATGATATAAGTAGTAAATTTGTTTTCCTATATGAATATGGCTTGAGATTGGTTTTGGAGGACCCAAAAGAGAATAATCATGAGAGAAAGGGGTAGAAGAGAGTGTTTCTCCCTCAGCAGGGTAAAGTAGGAAGATAATGGAGGATAGATAAGCAAATGGATCAAACAAAGATTTAGTTTGATATGGAAGAGAAGACTCTTTGAGACCAATTTAGAAAATAAAAGAAAAATAAATAAACCTTTTGAAGAACCTTTCCCCCTCAAAGAGAGGCAAAGAAAGTAAACTTCGAAAATCCCCCATCAACAACATTTCCTCTAAATGTTTTTGAAGCCTTATAATAATATAAATCTCACATGAAAATAAGCACATGATCAAATATAATGAAGTTGCAATATAAATAAACTTATATAATTTGTAATAGAGATAATATGAGTCAACTAATATGTAAATCAGGTCTTAATATTATAACAAATAACATGAAATAATATGCTCATATATGAATATAATATCTTGAAATATACAATCTAACAACACTTACGATACTAGTTGCTCAAGTGTATGCAAACTTGTATTACTCCTCTTTCTGATACAAATATTTCATAGAGATAACAATAGGACACAATGTAGACTATATAGACGATATAGATATCTATGTATGTGATATAGACTATGTTCTCTATGGAGTAATATATAGCCTTTCTAGGATGACTCTTTGGTTACCATGACTCTTCCTTTCTATATGCCAAGCCTCATGACTCTTGGATTCTCTACTTGACACTTGCATACACATGACACTATCTTGTATGTACACTTAGATTTGACTCTTCACATGACTCTTTCTAATATAAAGACATATGTGCACTCTTACATAATGGAAACTTGTGTATATTTACACTCATAACACTTGCACACATAATTACATGACACTTGTGCATTTTATGCACATTATTACATTACATGAAATATTAACTCACACTCGAATCTAGGACACACTTCTAATATAATATATACAATGATGTACCAAGGTGGTACATTGGCATGTACCAAATAATGTAATATTATCCAACATCCTCTCCTTGTAGTTCCTCATCTCAATGTAATGTTTTCCTCCTATGGGAATATATGCTTTAAAATCTTAGAAAAAGGAAAATCTAGACAAAATCAAGGTTCCTTAATAGGTAGGATTTCCTATCTAGAAATAGCTCAAAAAATAACCGAGAAAGAAATTATATCTGGTAAATAAAGATCTACTTATGGGGTCCTTAGAACAAGACAACCCCTTGAGTTAAGCAATTCATGATTATTATGTCTCTAAATATTAAAGGATTTGGATCTCCTCACAACAAGATAGCCCTAAAAAGACTTATTAAAATTTAGAAGCCTAGTATTATCTTGATATAGGCAACCATGTTAGAGGTAGGAAAGGCAACAATTATAATATAATTCACTCCTACCAAGCTAGAAGTTTATTGGGATAGATTCAAATGGCAAATTAGGGGGAATTATCTTGGGATGGATAAATTCTTGTCAATTGATTGAAAACTCCTTCGTAGAAGCAGAAGTAGTATTAGAAGTCCACTCCAATAAATTAGAGAAAACTATAACTATAGTAAATATGTCTAATCCATATGGAGATAGGAAGGTTTTTTTTGGCAAAACTTTTTTCTCCATGGTGGGAGGGGATTTAAAATTTGTTACAGAAAGAAGTGAACTATGGGGAGAAGAAGCCAGAATGGACCAACCAGTTGACATTTTTCTTCATAAAATTTAGAGTGCTAGAATATGTGATATAGAACCAACAAAGCTTACTCCTACATGAAGGAACAATGAATTGGAACACATGGAATATCTCAAAAATTAGATAGATTTATAGTTTTAGAGAAGCTCATAGCTTTATCTAATAAGATGAGAATATGGATAGATCAAGGGGAATATTTGGATCATTCTCCAATCCTTTTACAACTAGAAAATTATGAGGATAAACCACTAGGCCATTTCAAATTCAATCTCATTTGGTTGAGGGATGAATAATTTCAAAACTTAATAAGAACATAATAGAGGCATTATGACCCAACCTTATAAGAGATAGCCATATTTTAGTTCACTAGTAATCTCAAGAGAATAAAAGATGTCACATTAGGTTGGGCCAAAGAAAAATACTAGGAAACGGATGCTAGACATACTAAAATTAAATCTTTTGTAAATTATCTTTACATTACCAAAGGTAATGATGATTTTTCAAAAAATAAAATCATGCAAGTCAAAGAATTGGAAAAAAAGAAGAGAGAATTATTGGAATGGGAGTAGGAAAAATGTGTAATGAAAACCAAGGCTTTATAGCTAGAACAAGGGGATGAAAATATAAAATTTTATTTCAAAATTATGCAAAACAAAGAAAATATACAAACATAATTAGGGAAATGAAAGGAGGGAATGGAAACTATTTGGGAAGATTCTAGCAGTTGGTACCATTAGTAGTAGACTACTTCAAAGACTTGTATAAAGATCCAAATAGAGCAAATATATGAGAGACAATCAAACTAATTCTTGAACTGCCTAAGATGATCAATAAGAAACAAAATAAACTTTGTTCTCAGAAATCATCAAGGAGGAGTTACATTCAGTAGTCAAATCATTATAGAAATGGAAAAGTCCAAGTCTATATGGATGGACAATTGATTTTTATTTGGAGTTTTACGAATTTTTGGAGGATATTTTAAAAGTGGTATAAGAATCAAGGATTAAGGAACAATTGCTAGGATCCATAAACTCCACTTTCTTGGCATTGATACCAAAAAAGAACTATCCAAAATATGTTGAGGACTACAAACCTATATCTTTATGTAATACTCTCTACAAAATCATCTCAAATATTATATCTAGGAGAACTGAATGGTTCTTCTCAAATATATTTTTAGAACTATTTATACTTTTAAGTAAAAGGTAGATTTATGAAGCAATAGGGGTAGCCTAAGAAATTCAATAAATACAAGGAAGAAATAAGAAATGGTGATAAGCAATAGTAATAAAATTATATCTAGCAAAAGCTTTTGATAAAGTAAATTGATTATATATTAGGTTGAACATAATCAAATTGGATGTATGATTCCCTTTGTGAATTGGATGATGGGATGTATCAATTTTACCTATTTAATTGTACTTATCAATGGTTCAACTTCTAGTTTTTCAAGGCTTCTAGAGGTTTGAGACAAGAGTATCCTCTTTCTCCTCTCCCTTTTATTTTAGTAGTAGAACTTTTGAGTAGATTGATTAAGGAACATAAAATATAAGAAATGATCAAGGGTATTAAAATTGGTAACTCTTTGAAGTTTGTCCATTTTCTCTTTGTAGATGATGTTTCACTTTTTAAAAATGAGACATTGAAGGTAACCTCAAAGTATAAAGCAATGTTAGACCTATATTGTATAGCTATAGAAATGTAAACGAATATTTAAAAAATAGATATGGCCTTCAATAAGTCTCAACTAGGGTAAGTAGAAGCAATAATGAGAATTTTTGGTTTCAAGCATGTAGACCCTAATAAAGAGATAACATATTTAGGCTTTCATCTGAAACCTAATGACTATGGGTACAAGTGTTGGAGATATATATTACATTATTTTGTAAGTATTAAAATACCTTATGGAATATTTGTAAATATTAGATTAGGAATGATGTTTATATTTTTCCTAATGTATGTGTCAATATGTGAGGAGTGTCCATGTGTTATATAATAAAGTGTGTGTCTATATGTGCAAAGTATGAGGTGTGAGTTGTGAGAGTGCAAAATTTCAAGTGAGTAAGTGAAGAGTCATAGGATTTAAGTGTCAAGTGAGAGAGTGAAGAGTCACATGAGATGTAAAGTGAAGATTCATGAGAGTTTTGTCATAATGTGAGAATGTGAAAGGATGCATCTCCTGAGAGATTGAGGAGAGCAAAATTCGTGTAAAGTTATATATTAGAGACAAATATCCATTTAATGTAACAAGTTTGAAATGTTTGAATATAATAGTGTAGTTTCTCATTGTGTTAAATACTTATGTTATTTATATGATTTATTTACCTCATATTTGATCCTAGAAAATATACCTATGAGATTATCTAGCAAAAATGCCAACAACTAGGACTAGATCTGGTTATACACCAAAATAGATAAGAGGATAACAACTTGGTGCACTATGTGGCTATCATTAGGGGTCATCTTACATTGGTGAAATCAATATTGGAAGCCACCCTAGTCTATTGACAATCCCTAGCTTATATTCCCATTACAATAGTAGAAAAAATAAGGAAGAAGTGTTTTTGTTTCCTTTGGTTAGGGAACAAATAGAAGGATGCAATGGCACTAGTTAAATGGAATAGAATAGCTAAACCAAAATTAGACAAAGGATGGGGCCTCAAGAATATTTATAATTTTGAAAAAGCTTTAGCAATAAATTTTTTATGGAGATTGATAACTAACAAAGGATTATGACAAGAAGTAATTCAAGAGAAATATTTAGGTACCTTATCATTTGTAGATTGGATTAAACTATAGAATAAATCAGTTTCAAAAACCATAATTATTTGGAAAGCACTAGTGAGAGCTTTCCCATTAGTTGGGAATTTCTTGGCATGGAAAATAGGGAATGGAAATGAAGTAAGGATAGAAAAAGATCTTTGGTTAGGCAACAAAGGAGATTGTCAACTTCTATAAAACATAGTAGATCATCTCCATAACCAATGAAATAAGGTATTGACACAAGTGGTATCAATAGATATCAACAAAGAGTACCAATTTATAGAAACAATGATAGCTCATAGTAAAAGAGCTAACATAGGGAGGAAATGAAGTACATATTTGGCATGATTACACAAAGGAACTAAAAATAGAAAATATAAGACTAAATCAATAAAGAAACTTTCTAATATGGTCCAAGATTCTAGAAACTAGGTAGTACATAGCCAAAGAAGGGTATAAGGCAAGCTCTAGCAACAACAATGAGGAAAAACTTTGGTGGTGGAGTAGAATATGGAAGGTAAAAGCTCCCCTAAAAACTAAAATATTTGTTTGGTTAGCTCTATCCAAAAAAGTACTAACATGGGATGTTCTTCAAAGGAGTTCCTAGCAAGGACCAAGTTAGTGTGTCATGTGAAAAAAGGAAGAAGAAATAGTGGATGATATTTTGGTTCATTTCCCTTTTGCAAGAAGTGTGGAATTCTATTATGCCTTTGACTTAAGAGAAGGACAGTGGTTTGCTAGGAACCTTTTAGATAACATGCAATAGTGGTTCAAAGAAATAGGATAAAATGAGTATAAATGTATCCCTTTGATAGTAGCATAGGGCTTATGGATGGTTAATATACCATATTGTTTTAAGGTAAGGAAATTCTAGTGATTTAGGTGCAAATGCAAATTAAATCTATTTTTGAAAGTCTCAAAATCTCCCCAAAACCAAAATTGAGCAGACATATAGGAACAATAGTGGATTCTATGAAGGCACAAATAATATAGTAAAACAAAAAGCACTGATACTCTTAATGAGAATAGTAGTAAGACAAGAAATTACAACTTTACAAATATGGAGATCCAAAATAATTGATAAGTTCGGTTGTAAATCATGTTGAGATGAAAAACATGCTCCTTAATCCTTTCAATGAGCAAGTAAAATTATTACAATCTTCTATAACAAAAAATTCATATAAGCACATATGTAGGGAACTAAAAGTAGAAGCAAACGATCTTTCAAAAGATGGTTTGAATCTTCCAGCAGACACTTGGCATAGGGAATAAGTCTCATAGTCCTCCTTTTATTAAGGATCATATTAGAGATCTATTAATAGCAAAAAAGGATTTTGAAAGGGACCTTCACCTTTATTCTATAGAAAGACAGGCTTCAAAATAGTGTCAATATTCAAAATTGAAACCTAAGTCCTACTCAATTTGGGAACTCAAGTAAGATTCATTTGAGAACTATGATTGATCAGGAAGTTACTCCTACTTTCCACCTGTTAGTCCTATTATTAGAATTCTATTTTTGGATTGTAAGCTAATTATAAAATATTACAACATGGAGGCCAATACTCCTAGTTTAATTTAAACCATCTCCTACATGGGATGTAACCTAATTTTTTTAGGGTAATTCATACCCATGGCATTGTAATTTTTTCAAACTTAAAAATGAAAATTGTAATTTTTTTGAGGAAACAAAAAACTCTAGTAATGTAAATTAAACTCCACATGATATCTACAAAAAAATATCTTTGGGTAATTTTTTGGCATAAATGTAATGGCTTCAATGTTTCAAATACCCTTTGGGATATCATAATATCTAGATATATTTTCTTGAATCTCTCATATATAATTATTTATGTATAATTACACAACACTTAGATACATCCTTCGTAGGATATGCCATGATTACTTTGACTTTTAATGCATATTTTATTCATTATTATAGTTTTACTTCAATCCAAAAGCTTTAACTTTTTATTTTGTTATCTAGTAATTTATGCTTATGAGGAAGTCATGAGACCAATGTCCAATTATCTTGGAAATCACTTTTGGGTAACTTTTTGGCATAAATGTAATGGTTTCAATGTTTCAAATACCCTTTGGGATATCATAATATCTAGATATATTTTCTTGGATCTCTCATATAGAATTATTTATGTATAATTACACAACACTTAGATACATCTTCTTAGGATATGCCATGCTTACTTTAACTTTTAATGCATATTTTCTTCATTATGATAGTTTTAATTCAATCCAAAAGCTTTAACTTTTTATTTTGTTATCTAGTAATTTATGCTTATGAGAAAGTCATGAGACCAATGTCCAATTATCTTGGAAATCACTTTCTTCTATTTTTCCTTTTGTTTCTTCCTTTTTTATGTTGTGGATGTGCTAACATTGAGCTACTTACTTATATGTCTAAACATCCTATAGACTCACAACTACCCTCCCAATAGATAGTCACATCTTATTTCTATCAAATTTACATGTTGTACCACCTATTGACATCATTGCACATATAATACTTTTTTCATTGTTGCTCTTGCTTTTTCCTTTCTATGGGTTGAATGTCTAGTGTCAAGTCCTAACAACTAAAAACTTGCTCTCAATTTCCTATACTAAAGTATTTAAGCTTGTTTTACAAGAGAACCTCCTTCAAAATGTTTATCATATATTTTTCACACATTGATGGGTTGAGAGACTCTTATACTTATCTTGATAAATAAAATCATCCAATATTGTTGGATCAATTTTTAAAAGCTTTTGTTGCACTCTACCAATAGCTACATGTACTAAGTCTATTGTCACAACATTTGGAATAATAACATTTGCATCTTGAACATCTTCTAGAATTACTTCTAGAATATTTGTAACCTAAGCTTCTTGAATATTTGCAAATTGATCTTCTTGAACATTTGTAGCTTGAACTTGTGGAACATTTGTATCTTGACCTGTATGGCTTGCACTCTCTCTTCCTTAATCCAAAACTCGACAAGCTTCTCTTTTATTTTTAGCTGCTAGTTTTTTCTTTGATATTTAAGATTTTTTTCCTCTTTCTTTTCTCTTGTACTTCAAGTGGTACATTCCTATATTTTAGCCAGTTTCTCTTTTTTTTTTTGGTAGATTGATTGTATTAACAACGGGATTTTATAGAGGATCCCAAAACCTTATGTACAAAAATAGGGCTGAGCCCATTCTGTCCTTACAGGCCTCAAGGGCTAGGATCAATCAGACTTGCAAAATCTAACTAAACCTGATTCAAAATTGCCCATAGGGCTTACAAAGGGGCCTCTCCGTGAGAGGATCGACAGACAAAAACTAATATGAAGAAAACAAAACGAAAGCAACAGAAAACCTTGGGAAAAACAAGAAAAAACCACAAGGAAGGCAGCCTCGGATCCTCCGCTACTCCAGATCCTCCTGGTCATCCTTAATGTTCTGCTCCTTGATCCTAGTCAGCACAAAGAAACAATGGGGCACGTGGCACGAGCTGGAAGCCACCTCCGAGCGCCTTCTCTTTATGCTTATGTGTCTTCATGAGGAAACTCTAATATGGCCATCTTCTCCACCTCATCTGAAAAGGACGACCTCCATACTACCAACACAAAGGTCAAAAGATCTTTATTAGCCATGTAATCTGCCAACCTATTACCCTCCCGATAGATGTGATTGATTTGGACATCGATCCATCTAGAGAGGAGGATCCTTGCCTTGGAGACAATATTGAAAAATTTCCATGAAGGATCTTTGCCATTCGAAAGATACCTTGTGATATTTAGAGAGTCACCTTTGATGACCAAAGGGCGAGGATCCTCTGAGAGGAGTTGAATCCCTTTGAGGACACCCTTGGCCTTCGCACTGTGATTAGATTGGATACCCAAGTTCTCATAGAAGGTGAGGACAATCCTCCCCCTATGATCTCTGGCCACCCCTCCTGCAGCTGCTGGCCCTGGGTTGCCACAAGCAGTGCCATCAAAGTTCAACTTAAGCCAAACCTTTGGGGGTTTCTCCATTTGACCTTGAGCCTGGACGAAAAGATGTTAGGGTGATCTGGATCCTCCTTGAGGTTCATCCTTTTGAACACAGTTTCCTCCGATCGAATCCTGGGGAGGGGACTAGGAGTGAATTTTGAATTTTCTACTACAAAGGCAAGAGCTCTGAAGGCTATGGAAGGAGGGTCTCTTGGAGGATTATCGAAGACTCTTTCGTTCCTCTCCAACCAAATCTGCCAAAGGATGTGATGGAAGGATGCATCGAAAAGGAACCAAAGCTTAGGATTTTTGAACGGGTTTGGCCATTGAGCAAAGGCTTCCTTGATTGTCCTAGGAGGGCTCTAGGGGACCTGAAAGGAGGAGAGGATCACGCTGAACACCATGGTGGTGAATGGGCAGTGAAGGAAGAGATGATCTGCATATTCATAATCTGCCATGCAAAAATAACACCTACTGGGGAAGGTAAATCCTCTTTTGTGCAGGTTGTCCATGGTTAGAGCTTTATTCTGAAAAAAAACCAAGTAAAGAAATTTACCTTTGGGATCACTCCTTTTCGCCAGACTATCTACCACGGGAAATCCCCCTTAGCATCCTTGGAAAGGATCTCGTAGGCTATCCTAACCAAGAAGACGCCAGTGTCAGTGCATGTCCAGATCATCTTGTCGGGTCTTTTGGCAGTCGGGATGGTAAGCCCTGGAGGATCTTATCTAGAGAGGAGACTTTAGCTTCACGATCGATGAGGGTTGGGATGTTCCACTAAGGGCGGCCATCCTTCCTCACAATGTAGTCTTTTGCCTTCTGCTGGGAGTTTGGGTCCACCAAGGATTTGAGGAGGGAAAGTTTAGCCTTCTAATATAGAGGATCTTCTTTGGCCCATTTGTCCTTCCAGAAGTTGATTGTTTGCCCATCTCCTAAAATCCATTGGACTCCCTTACTGAGCAGCTGCCTGGCTTGGAGGACTACTTTCTAGAAAGTGGATCTGTCGAAGGGGGCCTCAACATCCAAGAAGGAGCAGTTGGCGAGGTATTTCTTCTTGATGATTTTGACCCACTCCACAGGCTCGTTGGTCAGGATCCTCCAAGCATGCTTGGCTATGAGGGCCAGGTTCAACAGACTAGTTCTCCTTAGCCCAAGCCCACCTTGGTCTTTGATTTTACACACATTGTCCCATGCCACCAAAGGGATCCTAGATTTATCTTTGTTCCCAAACCATAGAAAGTTCCTCTGAATCTGTTCGATCTTGCGGTGGACAGACATTGTGAGGCTAAATACTGACATGAAGTAGGTCGAGATCCCTTGGAGGTAAGCTTTGGTGAGGGTAGCCTTGCCTGCCTAGGACATAAACTTGCCTTTCCAAGAGGCCAACTTCCTATGAATTCACTCCACCACCATATTCCACATGTTGTCCTTGGCCCTGCCACTGTAGAAGAGGGGGAGCCCAAGGTAGGTGGTAGGGAGGGATTTGATCGTGCATCCCAGGATTCTGGCAATGCGGATCTACCGCCCTTGGGGAGTATTCAGGAAGAAAAGCTTGCTCTTGATGTAGTTTATTTTTTGGCCCGTAGCTCACTTGTAAAGGGAGAGGATCCTCTTGATGTGTTTGGTCTGGGCCACAGAGGTGATAGTAGACAAGAGGGTGTCATCCACAAACTTCTGGTGGGTGACTGCTTCCACTCCAGAGGTGGGGATGATGCCTGAAATCCTCTGTCTTCGGAGGCTCTCCTTGAGGGTTCTTTCCAGAACCTCTACCAGGATGATGAAGAGAATGGGGGATAGGGGGTCTCCTTTCCTGAGCCCTCTGGCACTCTGGAAGTAGCCTGCGGGGGACCCATTGATTAGGACAAAGAAGTAAGGGGTGGATATGTAGCTTTGGACAAGGTCGATCCAAGAGGGAGGAAAACCAAACTTTAGGAGAACAGCGTAGAGGAAACCCCTATCCACCCTTTCGAAGGCTTTGTTCATGTCAAGCTTGAGAAGGAGGGCAGCCTTATTAGACAAGGACGTAGAGTGGAGAGTCTCATGGATAGAAATGACACCATCAAGGATGTTTCTGCCTTTCACAGAGATGCCTTGGCAAGGGTCAAGAGCAAGGGCAAGATGGGCTTCAACCTGTTAGCTAAGACTTTGATCAATATCTTATAGAAAACATTGCAAAGGCTGATGGGTCTATAGTCCGAGAAGGTCCTAAAGGCAGAGGTTTTTGGAATAAGAGCTAAGGAGGTGGCATTCAGACTGGGGTGGATGGATCCAGAGGCTTGGATCTCACAAATGGCATCACAAACATCATTCCCCACAACCTCCCACATGGTCTGGAAAGAGCGAGGAGGAAACCCATCTAGACTCGGGGTTTTGTTAGGTTGCATAGAAAATAAGGCCTCTTTGATCTCAAAAGAAGAAAAAGGATCTAGGAGCCTGAGGCTAGCCTCCTGGGGTACCAGAGAGGGGATTTTTGCCAAAAGATCTCTTTAGGCCTGTAAGTCACTTTCGAAGGAGGATCCCAACAAATCTTGAAAGAAGCCCACTGCTTCAATTCTGATCTTAGCAATGTCCTTGGTAGCCATACCATCACTTCACCAAATTTCCTTGATTTTGTTGGAACCTCTATGTCGAAGGGTAGAAGCATGAAAAAACTCGGTGTTGGAGTCTCCTTCCTTCAGCCATAGATCTCTATATTTATGTCTCCAGAAGGTCTCTTCCCTAGCCAGGATAGTGTGAAAGTCTGCCAGGAGGATTCTCTCTTCATTTCTGTCAAATTCGCTGAAGACACTTGCCTCAAACCTTCTTTCCAAGTTTTTGAGGCTTTCAGATATGCCTTTCTTGAATTCGAAGATGTTGTCGAAGACCTCTTTATTCTAGATCTTCAGGTTTTCTTTGACAGATTTAAGCTTTAGGGCTAGGCATTTTAAGGTGGATCCTTTTACCTCCTGCTTCCACCATCTCGCTACTTGCGCTCTGAAATCTTTATGATGGGTCCACATGGATTCGAACCTAAAGAGTGTTTTGAAACTAGGCGCTTCACCTGATTTAAGAAGTACGAGGTTGTGGTCTAATCCGATCCTGAGAAGAGCTAGGAGGGTCGCATCCCCCAAGAAGGAAATAGTCTCCTGGGAGATAAGGAACCTGTCTAGCTTGACCTGGATAAACCCACTTCCTATTCTCCTGTTGCTCCAGGTAAAAGAGGAACCTTTGAGCTCTATGTCAACTAGCTCGTTGGTGTCGACAAAATCTCTGAAGTATTCTATGCTTCTAGAACCAATATTAGATCCTCTTTTTTTTTTGAAAGGATGTAAATGGCAGTTGAAGTCCCCCCTATTATCCAAGGGAGGGCATTGAAATTCCTTTGCATCTGGGTGATGGTCTTCCACATCTCAACCCTCTTAATGACCGAGTTAGGGGCGTAGATGTTGGACAGGATTCACGATCGATTGTTTGTCTTAGAATGAAAGAGGATATTGAGAATCTTGCTAGATGAAGAAAGTAGACTTCCTTCTACTAGGGTCGGGTCCCATAAGACCATGAGCCCACCTGAAGATCCTTGAGCTGGACTGAACAAGATCTTTGATTTGGCCCAGATAGATTTTGTTGCTTTTTTAGTAGAGACCACATCAACCTTGGTCTCTTGGAGGATAAGGATAGAGGGATTTGATCATTTTCGGAGGTCCACAACCATCCTCTGCTTGGCTGCTCTAGTCAGTCCTCTCACATTCCATGAGAGAACCTTCATCTTGATGATTTGGAGGTTTTCTTGTCTCCCTTCACCATTTGGAAGGGGGGTTTGGTTCCTTGTGCTTCGTCCCACTGAGTGTCTGAATCATCCGAAAATAGCAACAGTTGGGTCCCATTCGCCACATCCTCTACTATTTCTTTGTCTCTCTGATCTTTGCCAGAAGGTCTTCCTCTTTTCCTCTCATTGCCAAAATCCATCGATTGTTTCCTACTTTTGGTTTTCCTAGGGCTGACCCTTCCTGATAGAGAGGATCCCCTTTTTTCATGATGATGAGAAGGAAACTCCCCCTTTTCCCTATGGGGTGAGGTTTTCTTATTGCTTAGCAAATAATTTTCCACGAGTTAGTGATGGGAGAGATTTGTACCTAGGAATTCGGTTCCTCTGCTTCATTTTGGGGTGGAAGGCTTGAACTCGCCTCTCGATGCTCCTTTTCTTGAAGGGAGTTTCCTCCTTGCTATGAACCTTGCTTCGACTGCTTGACAGACCCGTCTTGTTCCTCCTCTTGAGCTTGTTGTCTGCCCGAGTCAGGTTTGGGCTTCACTGGGAGTTGTTCAATGGGAGGAGGATTCCTCTTATGTTTCTCCCTCGTCACCAACTACGAGTCTCGAGGGTATGTGGATCTTTTGGTCAGCTCCTCCGCTCATTGGCCCCTGGCAGCTGGACACTGAGTCTGGAGGTGCCCTTGAGTGCGGTAGTGTGAATAAAAGGTGGGTTTGTTCTCATACTAGATGGCCTATCTTTTGATGAAGGTTGATCCTGATCGCAGGTTGATGAAGAAGGGAAGCTCAGAGTCTAGGTCTGCTAGCACACAGAACTGAGCCTGGGTCAGTCTGGACTGGGCTTTAGTGGGGGGATAAATGGAGACTAATTATCCAATGGACCGTGCTATTCCTCTGATAACATTTTCATGCCAGTAGTGAAGAGGAAGGCTGGGAAGCCTTACCAAAATCTGAGCAATGTTGATGTTTTGGTTATTCGGGTTGAAATCTTTCCCACTTTCGAAGAAAGAGGCTCTTGCGCCCCAGGAACCATGGCCCTCTCGCTAGGATTTTACAGTAATCCTCCCGGTTGTTAAGGATTATGGCAAAGAAACCCCAGGTTAGTACCGCAATCTCCCTGTTTCCAAAGATTCACCACTTGGAGAGAGCCCATTTGTAGATGGATTCCATGTCTGGGCATCCTCCTATGAACTTGCCAATTAAGGTAAAATTTTTTAATTCCAAAAAACTATTCAGGACCTCGTTGGGGATGTCCAAATCCTCGCCAGATGGAAATAGTTCTTGGGTAAAGCAACTGTCTGGGGTTGCATGGCTCGCCACCATGTGGGCATAGGATCCTCTCGCGTTAGGGTTGGGGGCCCCCCTTTGGTCACCTTTGTCCGAGGGGTCCTTGTCTTTCTTCTCTGATCCGTCTTGTTGACCTTCTACTGCTGGGTGCACTGATTCATCCCCACTGGATCCCCTTCGACCTCTGCCCGCCTCACTGGTATTCCTACCTCCTATCGACGAGACGGATCCTTTCCCACATTCCACCATGCGAATCCTCTCATTGGATCCTCCTTCACTCTCCTTCATTGTTCTCCTCGCCTAGGTGTCCGCTAGTTTCTCTTATTATTCATGATATCACTTGTATAATAAATTATTGGAGCACATATTGTAAGTTATAGATTGCTCAAATTTACTATGTGAATTTGTATGCATGTTGGTATAGGTTTTATAGACAAACAAATTGCTTTAAAAGATTCAAATAAAAAAAATGACTAATTTAATTGTGTTTAAAAGGATTATTTAATTGAAGAACTTAAATTCCCATAAAATAAGGCCCAAGGTTGAAAGCAACATTTAAAAAAATGCTTTTGTTATTTAAATCAAGGTAAAATCAATTTAATATTTATTTTAATAACAAAACCCATATGTAGGTATTTCTAAAAGTTAAAAATATTCTGCTGGGAGTGGCTTCAAAAAGTTAAATATTTTTTGGTTTTGTGATCGGGCTCAGTCGGCCTGGGAGTGGCTTCTTGAAAATTTTAGACCTTTTATGCAAGAGGATTTTACCTGGGTGCATGCTATTTTGGGTGATCCTATTGCTTTTTCCTTCAACTTGGGTGTTGTTTGGAATATTTTTAGAATTGGTACCCTATTTTATCTTTGGAAGTCCCGGAATAGAGCTATTTTTTCTCAGTAAGATGTCGGGCGTGTCTTCTTTGTTGCTGATAAATATGCTATATTCTTTGATTGTTGGTTACAGATTCAAGTACAGGTTGAAAAGTACATGTGGAGTTGCAGTACTTACGTACCCTCATGGAGCATTGGGGGAATGCGCCCTGCATTATGAATCTACATATTTGACACTGTTTTGACGATTGTTTTTTTTTTTTTTTAATTTGAAAAATCTTGTATTAAAACAAAGATCATTTACAAGTTGGGAAGAGACTTTTCCCAGCCTTAGTCAGAGAGAACACAAGCTTACAACAGTAAAAAAAGATTCGCAATGGAGCCAAATCTCTTAAACCATTAACTAGCTAACAGGGGGATCGGTTTGGTTTGTTGATGCAACTTGTCGCGATATTGCGACACTTTTTCCTTCTTCTCATTTGGCCGCGAAAATGCAACATGTCGCGATATCGCGACACTTTTCTCCCTTGGACGCGAAAATGCAACATGTCGCGATATCGCGACACTTTTCCTCTTCTGGCCGCGACGTTGCAACATGTTGCGATATCGTGACACTTTTTCCTCCTTTGGCCGCGACGAAGCAACATGTCGCGATATCGCTACACTTTTTCTCCTTGGGCCGCGATGTTGCAACATGTCGTGATATCGCGACACCTTTTCCTCCTTTGGCCGCGACGAAGCAACATGTCGCGATATCGCAATGTTTTGACGATTGTTATCTGGCTTTTATGGACTATTTCTGACACTCTTGTGTACTCCTAACCACAGTGGTTAGTGTTTTGGTTTACGGGGTGTTAATCCCACCCGCCCTTTTTTTGTATGATTAAACATTATTTTATTAATATAATGGTTTTTTCATTAAAAAAAAAAAGTCAACAATAAAAAATAAAAAATATATTTAAGATATGTATGGTCAAGGTTGAAAATAAAACCAAGGGATGGAGTTATATTATGAATAATAAAAAAATTATTAGGTGAAAGTATATATTAAGAAGAATTCTAAATTTTAAAGTAAAGGGGAGGAGGTAATTTTTTTAAAATGAGACAAGAGAACAAGAGAAGTTGGTTTTCATTGAGACAATAAAACAGAAAATGTTTGATTTATATTTAAAAAATAAAAAACGAATGCAATTTGGGTGGGATTGTGTAGGGGAAGGGAAGAGGTGGTCAACTAAAGGGGCACGTGGGCATGAATTGTGGTGGTAAGTATTTCATATGAAAATATATTCATGTGAAAGTATTTTCACATTAAAATACCTTCATGCAAAGTCATAGTCTATAAAAAATTATGTAAGTTTTAGGGTCTATTTTTGGTGGTAATCTTGGTATGGGCATTAGAAGCATGCTATTTTTTAAAGAGGGAAAGTGGCAAATTATAATGCTAGAAAAGGGGGTCAAACAAATAAGTTTTTGGTAAAAATTATTTATCTAGATAAATGTTTTAATGCATATTTCAAAAATATATATATTTTGGAGGGTTTGAGATGATTTAATATTTAAAAGAACTAAATATTTGTTGTTTTTTAAAATCAATACTTAAAATTAAAATAATTATAATAAATTGAAAAAAATCTAAAAAATATCCTACCTCTGAATGTAGGAAGTATAGACCCAAATTCACAAACTCTTATAACAAAAGAATGATTTACATAATTTACCATAATTAAGGTACAAAAATGTGTAATAAAACAAGCATGAACATAATAAGCATATAGGCTATCTCTTAGATATGCCTATCTCAAAATACAAAGAACATACTAGGCATATCAATTGTCTTATTCTTTTGTCATTTGGCCTACATGATATCTTGGACCTTTACTTTGATTGGGTCGACCTCATCGGTTGACTTGTCTGGCAACACCTTAATTGCTAATATGCATTAGACTACATCCAAATAAGGATAGATAAAACTTAATATTATAAATTACAACTTATATTGCACAAAAAAAAAAAAAATATATATATATATATATATATATATATTAAAATATATATATATATATATATATATATATATATATATATATATCTAATAAAAAATTAATAAATATAAATAATTATTAGTATATAATGATTAGACTATTAAAATTAGCAGGGTGTTGGACAATTGTATTATCAAGAGAATGATACATATATAGGTATAATATTAAGTTAATTACGATTATATGACATAATGATTAATAATCAAATTCATGCATGCATACTAGTAAAAATAGTTAACATTAACCTTAAACACCATCCAACAACTTTATTGGTGATGTCGATGTTCAATAAGGATAGAAAATCAACAACTGAACTGCACTACAACAATATATTATAATGAGATTTACCTCACTATATTACAAATAATAATAAAATATACAAATAAGTACATAATCAAGTTGGATTAACCAACAACAATGTTAAATTAACCAATAAGTGAATAGCAAGATGTATATAAATTCACAAACAAACTAAAGTAAAGCATCAAACTTTTTATTTCACTCCTCATGATCATAAACCATGGCAACCACTAATTTGTGTTTAGACAAAAAAAAAATCATGTATCATCATAATGAAAACATAATAAAATGCATACTTAAAAAAACATATATTAATATACCAAATCCTTGATTAATTAAACAAAAATAAGATATTACAAATTTGTAAAACTCAATAAATATAATATTTTTATTTAAAAAACACAATATCATCACAAAACTCAATAAATATTATAATTTTAACTTAAAAAATACAACAATCAAAGAAATCAATCTTTTACTAGGGCTTGCAAAAACCCTCAAACAACAAATGAATAACTTTGAAAGTAGAATTTTAACATAAAGCAACTCTATGCACTTGTTTTGCCTTGTTTGCCTAGGACTATTTAAAAGGTTATCACTCAGAAAAAGGTTTTTTTTTTTTTTTAAGATTTGGTTAGTATGAGAAACTTTTATGATTTATGTTTAAGGCTGGGCATTTTTATCTCAACATAGCCTTTTAGAAGAGAAGAACCAAAGTCCAAATTGATATGTTATTCTTGAAACTTTATATATATATATATATAAATAAATAAAAGATTTGGCTAGTGTGAGAGATTCACATTTTTATCTCATCATAACCTCTTATAAGGGGAAAGCCGAGCCAAAGCTCAAAAACCAATCTCTCACACTAACCATATATATATATATATATATAGATTTTGGTTAGTGTGAGAAATCTTAGGATCGATGTTGAGGCCTAGGCATCCTTATTCACCAGCTCTCATAAGGGAGAGAGAAATTATAAAGATTAAATTACCAAAGAGCCTTCATATTGGGCCAAGCTTTCAAACTAGTTCCCAAGTGTTGGTCTCTATCCAAGATTTTTTTATATGAAGGAATGGATGTCCTCTCCATTAAAAAAAAACTATCCATAAACATTTACTTTAATGAAAAAGAACTTAAAAAAATTCAAAATTTAAACCACAGACCTCAAAGTAACAAACACTCGTAACGGTCTACTACTTCAACCAAAAAATTAAACTTTGTAAAAGTTTACTCTGTCAAAAGTAATTCTCTTCTTAAAAATTTAACTTTAACATTGACATGAGGAAAAGTATTTAAATTTGGTGTATATACAACAAAAACGCGTTTGTGATGGGTCTCCTTAAATTGTTTGTGATGGTCTCCTAAATTATAACGTGGCTTGTCACATCTTAGTTTAGAATTCAAACAGGTGTACAGCAATAGTTGTATCATTGAAGATATATATATTTTTTCCTGTACATAAGTTTATGCGTAATACATCATTGAAGATATAGATATTTTCCTGTACATACATGCTTTAAACTTCAATTTTTAAAACAAATTTAAAATTCTAATCACATAAAAATCCTAAAAACAACCTAAAAATAATTGTAAACGCAACAATATAATTATTGCACTTCCGAAGACACTGCCCCACATAGTCAATCATGTCATGTCGCACTGGACCGCGTGAATATATGCATGACTTGTCACATCTTATGATAATAACATATACAAATTTGAGAGTTGAGGTGAAGTTTAATAGTCAATCATGTCATGTCGCACTGGACCGCGTGGATATATGCATGACTTGTCACATCTTATGATGATAACATATACAAATTTGAGAGTTGAGGCGAAGTTTAAAGGTGAGATTATTATAAATTTTATAAGTATGTTAGAAAAGTATTTGATTTTTTCACTAATGTTATGTATTAAAGGATTGTATTAAAGGATTGAGATTATATTAAATGTTTTTTTTAATATTATATATATATATTTATTATGGAGATTGAAACAGGATCACATCACTGTCATATATACTTTAATATTGATATATATAAATTATAAGATGTATTCTTATAATATTTTAATAACTTAAATTTATATTTTTTTCAAATTTAATTTAAAATAAATTTTAAAATAATATATTAATAATTAATAAAAAAATGAAAGAAAATAAAAATATAATAAATGAGACCAACACCGTTTTGTGATGCTTCACTGTTTGCCCCCAAGAACTAGGTGGATTGGTAGTTGTTTGTCTGGACACTTAAAGAGACATGGGTTCAAACCTTGGGGGTGTCAATTTGCAAAGGTAGTAGTTTGCTTTGAATCCTTTGAGTGTATGCATACATTTCATACATTTACGAAGAAGAGACTTGGGTTCAAACCTTGGAGTTGCCAATTTGTAAAGGTAGTAGTGTGAGATTGGAGGTGTCAATTTGCAAAGGTAGTAGTGTGAGATTGGAGGTGCCAATTTGCAAAGGTTAGTGTGAGACTTGGGTTCAAACCTTGGAGGTGCTAATTTGCAAAGGTAGTAATGTGAGACTTGGGTTCAAACCTTGGAGGTGCCAATTTACAAAGGTAGTAGTGTGCTCTGAATCCTCTAAGTGCATGTTAAATCGAGAATGATGGTACGAATATTGGACGATCGGTGATCCTTCTCACGTCTCGTCAATAACAATGAGGTGAAATAGACTTTTTTTTTGGGAGTAGACCCTATGGTTTGAATTTGTACGCATCTTGGACGATTGGTGATCCCTCTCACGTCTCTCGTCAACAACAACAAGGTGAAATAGGCTTTTTTTTTTTTTGGGAGTAGACCCTATGGTTGGTTTGAACTTGTAATGGGAAAAAAAGTTATAGCATATTGATAAGAAGTTTGGTATAAAGAGATTTGACACTAGGAGGTGAGGCAATGCGATTTCACACTATGACCATTTGTTAAAAAAAAAAAAATAGTAGTTACCCATTGGAAAAAAGTAGTTCTCCATTCTTTTTTATGTATCAAAAAATAAATAAGAAGAGATTGGAAGTGCCAATTTGCAAAGGATAGTGTGAGACTTGGGTTCAAACCTTGGAGGTGCTAATTTGCAAAGGTAGTAATGTGAGACTTGGGTTTAAACCTTGGAGGTGCCAATTTGAAAAGGTAGTAGTGTGCTCTGAAATCCTCTAAGTGCATGTTAAATCGAGAACGATGGTACAAATCTTGAAATCCTCTAAGTGCATGTTAAATCGAGAACGATGGTACAAATCTTGGACGATTGGTGATCCTTCTCACGTCTCGTCAACAACAACAAGGTAAAATAGGCTTTTTTTTTTTTTTTTTTTTTTTGGGGACAGACCCTATGGTTTGAACTTGTACGAATCTTGGATGATCGGTGATCCCTCTCACGTCTCGTCAACAACAACGAGGTGAAATAGACTTTGTTTTTTGGGAGTAGACCCCATGGTTTGGACTTGTAATGGGAAAAAAAGTTAAAGTTTGGTATAAAAAGATTTGACACTAAAAAGTTTGGTATAAAAAGATTTGACACTAGGAAGTGAGGCAATGCCATTTCATACTATAACCAGTTGTTCAGAAAAATAATAATTACCCATTGAAAAAAAAATAGTTCCCCATTCTTTTTATGTATAAAAATACATAAAAAAATAAATGAGAAGATTTCACTGATTTTTAACTTTTATTAGATGACTTGATATAGTTATCGCATATTCGAAAAAAAACTAAAAGAAGATTTAACTTTAATTGATTTTTAATAGTCATAGCACCTACTTAATTTCCTTTTCATTTGAAGTGTGAGATTTAATTGTTAATTGATTTTTAATAGTCATAGCACCTACTTCCTTTCCTTTTCATTTGGGGTGTGAGGAACTTGCTTGGCACAGTGGCCCACAGCTGCTTTGATTTTTAATAGTCATAGCACCTACTTCCTTTCCTTTTCATTTGAAGTGTGAGGAACTTGCTTGGCACAGTGGCCCACAGCTGCTTTGATTTTTAATAGTCATAGCACCTACTTCCTTTCCTTTTCATTTGAAGTGTGAGGAACTTGCTTGGCACAGTGGCCCACAGCTGCTTTGATTTTTAATAGTCATAGCACCTACTTCCTTTCCTTTTCATTTGAAGTGTGAGGAACTTGCTTGGCACAGTGGCCTACAGCTGCTTTTCTTGCCCGTGAGTCAGAAAATGCTCCATTTTTCGTGTGAGGAACTTGCTTGGCACAGTGGCCTACAGCTGCTTTTCTTGTCCTTGAGTCAGAAAACGCTCTTTTTTTATCCTTTTCCCACATGAATAAGCAGGGCTACCTAAGTTTCCCACATGAATAAGCAGGGCTACCCAAGTTACGTTTTTAAACCCTAGCAACGTAATAATATCAATTACCTGTCCTTGTTTTGTTGATCTTTGCATTACAAGCTTTGAGCATTCGTTATCTGTGGAAGGCAGGGGAGGCCCAGCACTCGGGATTTCCAACAGACGGCCATTCAGAAACAACACCACCAGTCTCTGGACGAAGTGTAGCTTAATTAATCAAGATCATTGGAGGTTTCTTAAAATGGCGAGCTGCAGTAGAGGTTAGTATACAACTTCGCATTCCAGTTTGTGGGTTTTCCTATTAAACATTTTTATTTGTATTTTTTTCCAATTATAGTTTTGTGATATTTGGTATTCTAGTCTGTGGAGATAAAGCAGACAGTTCTCGAAGTGTGGCTTGGCTTTTCATTGGGCTCATTTTGGGTTTGCGGGGGTAAGAGGGTTGGGGATTGTGGTGAGCGAGGTTTGTGAGGTTTGAGGTGATTGGGGTTGCGGATTGTGGTGAACGAGGTTTGTGAGGTTTGAGGTGATTGGGGTTGCGATACTGGGTGTTTTGGGGTTTGTATGAATGGGAAATGGGGTTGAATGGGGAAATGGGGTTGGAGGGTGTGGGAACTGAGGAAATAGGTTTTAATTTGGGTTGCGGGGGTGGGGTTATTTTGGTGGGTTGAGGCCGGGTTTGGGAGTGTGGGATTCTTTGCTGACGTGGGAGGTTGGGTAATCGAGGTTGGGCGGCTTATGAGGAATGTCTAGATCTTGGGGAGGGATTGTATGTTGGGGATTTGGAGGTTGGGCGGCTTACGAGGAATGAATGTCTAGATCTTGGGGAGGGGTTGTGTGTTGGGGATTTGGAGGGGCATTGCTGGGACAAGCGGTGAGGGAATGAGAAAGGGTCAATTGGATATGGTTAATGGGACAAGCGGTGAGGGAATGAGAAAGGGTCAATTGAGAAAGGGTCAATTGGAAATGGGATTTCGGTGGTATTGCTCGGTGAATTAGATCTGGTTATGATAATGGGATTTCGGTGGTATTGCTCGGTGAATTAGATCTGGTTATGATAGGTAAAGAAGAGGGTCAATTGGGTGTAGTCGGGGATTGCCAGGTAATAGGGTGGAATCTGGGGTAATTGTGTGGGTAAGTTTTAGATCGTGCAGGGTTTGGCGGGCGGTGAAGCGTTTTAGGGAGGCTGTGCTTGGTGATTAGTCTGGGAGGCTGTGTTTGGTGATTAGTGTGGCTTGGTTGGGTGGTTGGAGCCTTGTAGCAGATTCAAGCAGGTCCGTGGAACCGTTTTTGTTGGTTTAATGGTGTTGTGAATTGTGATCGTATAAGCGGAAGTTGTGGGTTATATGTATGCACTAGAGGAGTTGGAAATGGGCTTTGTTCGGCCGTCAGTGTTTGTAGAAGGGGTGAATGCAGTCGGCAATCAATCTAATGATAACTGGGATCACAATAAATAAATAGTAAAAATAATTGACAAGGTAGTGTGAGGCCTCCATGTCTTAAAAATGAACCTTTACTGATAAATATCTGTTAATTTGATATACCGTATAGATGAGATAGAAGGCTTTCCTTCTCTCGTAAATATCTGTATGTAAATATCTCTTAATATCAATCTCACTGTTGATTTTATATACCGTATAGAAATCCCGTTATAATAGCTGCTGCTTTTAAAGGGCTGGTCTTAAACCCGTTATAATAGCTGCCTGCTTTTAAAGGGCTGGTCTTAAAGTGGCTAAATATCTCTATCGCCGAGATTATGGGCTGACGGATCCGGATATGCCCGGGTTCGACCAGGCAGAACCCTGGACAGACCGGAGGAGAACAAGCTTCTTCCCTGTTAGCAATCTCATACCGGCGCGCTTCGCTGTAAGCAATCCCATAATCCCATACCGTTGCTTATTCCAACGATTTTTAATATCTTTTGCTTTGCCGAAATAATCCAAGATCATCTGATTTTAAAAAATAAATAAAAGGGTATTTGTTAATTAATTCATAATTCATTTAAATTTTCCCTCGAATGAAAATTCTGCCATAGCATCCGCTCCGCTGAGACTATAAATAATTCGAAATAATTGAAATCGTTATTCAATTTCTTCTGTCGAAGCCTTCAAATAGTTTCGTCTATTGAGACCGTCAGTCAATAATTCGATATAATTCAAAATATTCCGTCAAAGATTAAACGTTGAAGTTTTTCGGCATGTTTTTAGGGTTTGACATATATACTAGTAATTAATATATGATTTTTATTAATTTTTGCACAACTAAACCCAAAACAAACTTAAGACAAAAAAAAATTTACCTTATAAATTAAATTTTATAAATTTACATGTAAAATTAAAACCTTAATTCATGGTATAAAACTCTTGCTTCCTACCACTTACCTAAACCCACTTACCCAAACCCCTTGGGCTGCTACAAAAGTGGGTTTGTTATAGTTTTGAAATTTGATATGAAAGATTTTGATTATGATTTCCTATGACATGACCCATATTGCGGGGTAAATAATAAATGCACATTTTGCATTCCTGATGTTTATAAATCATTTGGAAATATATGAGCAATAGGATAAGATGATTGCTCATCTTAACTCTATCTGTTCCCTATATGGTTAATTTGTTCTCAAGATGCTATTCTTTCCTATTCTTTATTGATTCTGGTAAATATTTGGCATGGATTTCAGAAGTGGTGTCTATCTCAAGTGAGATGAATCAAGCGGTAACACTGGTCTAAACCGCAGTCATCTATTTGGTTCTACTAAAGGTAAATATTAATTCTGACAAAGGAGGTTGATGATATGCCTAACATCCCCTTCATAGGAATTTTCCTGAATCCATTGTCTATCATCATAGATAGAGGTTCAGTCAAACCTGTTTCAGTCTGGACCGATTTGGATCGTTTTGGTCCACATCTTTTTTTTAATATATGATGAGTAACCTGAATCCCTTTCCTTTTTGAAACATACTCATGTCCATTGAACTCTGTTGTTGCTGGGAGAACTATACTTTGTTACACTACACTGCTCCCCATTGTTTTGGATTCACAGTCAAAGATGGTTGTTCTTAGCTAAAGACAACCATCTCATAACCACTGCAGATGTACCTGATTTAGCAGAGGTACAAGTGGTGTGAAACATGGACCAGTTCAGTTTTCAAGGATTTGCAACTCTTTTGAACTTACATTTGGAATCTATACTTTTCTTTTCTTCTATTTTTATATTTTTCATGATTTTTTTAATTTTTTTTTATTTCATGTATATCTGTAAAATATTAATTATTTAAATTTTCTGACCGAGCTGAACGTCTTTAAGAATTGAGCTTATGAACCTTTTCCTTTTAAATTCTTATTCCTTTGGCCTTCTATTGAAACGCCCAAAGGTATTTATGTCTGTCACTATACATCAAACTAATGTCTCTGCATTCATTATGAGTTGATGGGTCATTCTCAATTAGTCAGTGAAAGTCATCATGTGAAATGGAAGCTGCGATCATGAACAATGTGGGTCCAGTTGATCTTTGGGTCTGCAAAATCTGGGCTCTGAGTCAGTTTGCATGCGTCTTTATTGAATAACATGTTCCATTGTTGGATTCTGAAATAAAAGAATGATTATATTCAGAATCGGGGCTAAAAAAATTCACAACTAAGTGAAGTGATAGGAGATGTCACAACTTCAGATGTATACCAACTTCTTTCTCATGAATGATAATGTTTATGACAATATGCACAGTTTTCTTGAAACCGACACAACATAGAATATGATCAATATGTCACTTTAACCACAAATGGCAAGCGAAAACATTCTCCAGAAGATTGATTATGATTATTACAGTGATTACTCTTATCATCTGCCAAGTGGTTCTTCATATCACAAAAGACACAGATTTGTATGCCAATTAGATCTAGCAGAATTTTGTAAACCCTCTTGTCTCATATGTTTTGTATGCCAATCAGATCTAGCAGAGTTTTGTAAACCCTGTTGTCTCATATTTTTGGTATTTGAGTTTTTAAACTTATCAGTTTTTTTTTTTTTTTATTATTTCTTTTTCTCTTATGTGGTTCAAAATTTGAAAAGAAGGGAAGAGGTTAGTAAGGACAATATTCATATATTTTACATCAATTTTTGTTTTACCTTTTTACTCTCAATGATTTAAATATTGTAATATTGTCCTCTACATTATCAAATTGAGCCAATTTAAGAGAAGAAAACTCTAATTCTAAGCAAATTACTTTAGTTTTAACCTTTCCAAATAACTCCTGCAATTTAGACCATCTTAATAGGTTCACTATCCTCTTTGATATAGAAAAGCAATTTTGTTTCAATCAATAAGGAAAATAGACCAAGAGCTTTTTCTTCTCTTTGACAATGACTTTCTTCATCAAGGGATACCGCTTTATCTTCATGAAAGATGCAACATAGTTTCTTATGACATAATAGGCTAATCATTTGGGTTGACCAAATACATTAATTTTACCCATTGAGATGAGTAACTAGGTCTTGATGATCCATCTTACGCAATTTGAATCCTAACACTACAATAAGGACATGAACTAATGCCACCAGTCATAGAGCTCAAAATATTGTGTGTTTTAAAAAAAAAGGTTCAAAATGCTTTTGTAAAAGTAATGAACCTTCATAAGTTTTTCCGATTCATGTGATGTTGGTCCCATTACAAGCTGTTTATTCCTATGTTGGAATTTCGTTGCACTTTCATACCTCTTCTTATGGAATTTGAAAAAAAAAATTAAGAAAAAAAAATCCAATTGCTTTTTGCCAATTAGTATTCTATGACTCATTGGTGTCTTGCAATTATCTCTTACCATTTAAATGCCCATAAACTTGTGTGACTATGATAATTGTTTCACTTTGATTAGTTGAAGGCATTTAAATATTTAAAAATAGGTTTTATATGACGTGAAAGACGACAACATCAGTTGTCTAGTTGGCCTCCATGATTGCAAATGTATTTGTTTTTGAGATTGGTATCAAAAGTAGGGTTTGAACCCAGATCTCCTACAAGATAAGTGCCTTGTGCTAGCTAAGGTGTCACTCATCATTGAGAGGTTGAATCTACAAAAAAAATTTTTATAAATGACACTTAATCATGCCTTGACTATAACAAATAAGTCCATGAGCACTCGAGCAAAAACTTTTCTCATCACAATTCGAATTTGGATCAACACAACTATGTACAATTTCAAAAATGTAATCAATTGGATTGTTCATGCGATGGCTTAAAAATGAAGACATCTCTATAGAGTTCTCTATTTACACTATTTAAAGATATATTTGATTGAGCAAAATAAGAGTGTATTTTGAACTTTGAACCACTTCTAACAAGTTTCCATGTTTCTACTTAGTTGGCCAATGGGTCATTATTTAGCAAAAGGTTAAAGATGACTTATCTTCCACGTAATATGAATGGAGCTCAACTTAAAGACAATGAAAAAAAATAGCATGCAAGGTCAAATCATGATGTTCTACACACAATGCACTATTTTGTCCCTTGCTAGCCATCTTGCAATCTTGTTGATAATCGCAACACTTTGATGATAAATTATACAATGGTGGGGGTATTTATACTAATGTCAAAACCCCACTTACATGAATGAGTTTAACCTAAACTAACATAATAAAAGGGCTTAAGGTTAATTATAAGTTATAATGTGGATTTAACCATAATAAGGTTAGCTACAACTCATAGGGGTTACATAATAAAATGTTACAATTAATTGAATAGATTGTACAATGAAATGCCCTTAGGCTTATCCATGATTACATCATACAATGTTGGCCTTGGCTTTGAATTAAGTTAGACTTTCAACAATATTACTATAATACCCAAACATCATGCTCTCTCCCTCGGTCACACACACATGCATGCGAGCACTCCATCTATTTTTCATTTTTGTTAAAGCAATTGTCCGATCTACATCAGTATTTTAGATGTAGCTATAATAGGTCTATTATAGCTATACACTAATTGCTTGATTATAGAGTATGCTAGTAATTTATCTTTAACTTCCTCATCCTTTCATTGTTTTCTTCTCATATAAGAAAACTTTTGAACCTCTTGGTTGACATTCATTTTTAAAATTAAACTTATTGAAATCTTGTTTAATAGTCTATTTTTTCTTTTTATTTGAAAAATCTTCATAACTTATATAAGTATATTTTCTTATTTTTGGATCTAACTAAAGCAACTTTTGTGCCATACATTGAATTGGACATCGACTTTGGGATGTGCTTAATTTAGTCATTGCTATGTAATATCTATTTTTTCTTGTTTGCTCCAAATTAATAGAAATGAGTTCCTAGTGCATAGCAATTTACTTAAATGTTCAATGTCATTATTTCTTCTTAAAATTTGATAGAGAATGTGTTCCTTATACTTACATTGATGGTAATACTATGACACTATTTCCTATTGAGCTTATAGTGTAAATCAACATCTTGTTGTAACACTTATTCATTTCATGTCTTAACCCTAACATTTTGCTGTATATTATGAACACATTTTGAAATAATAGTGTTAGATTTTATTTTGGTAAGTGAATTAGGTTTCTAGTATATTTGGAATTTTCCTTAATACACAATTTGAAAATTCTGCCCATAGATCTATCTTTGTTAGAATTATATACAAATTTAGATAATTTGAAACCTAAATCCCATTAATTTGGATTTTTTCCTCTCAAATGTCGCAACAATTTCCCAAACATTGGCTTACTACATTTATTTTCTAATGTATTTGTAGAATTTTATCAATATTTAATCATAACTTACTACATTTATTTTCTAATATATTTGTACATAATAGTCAATATTGAATGATAACTTATAATCCATTCTATTCTATAATGTCCTCTAAAAATAAATATGGAATCTCGTATTTTAGTCACTTGTGATGGTATATGAGACAATCTACAATTTTTCTTTTCTTTGTAAAATAAATCAATTCTATCACAAGCATCATCTCATTTTTTCACAGAATAAATGATCCACTTGAAGAATTTATTTAACATCAAAGATGCTAATTCATCACTTTTTTGAGTTCAAACATCTCTAAAACAAAATAAATAAAGTATTTGTCTTTGACACATTTAACACTCGTAAGAGTTTATAAAACCTAACGACCTACTACTCTTTTGTATCTCACAAATTAAGTTGACAATATAAAAAAAATAGTTTAATATCTTTTCTAATGTGACTCTAAAGTTAATTTGACTTGCTAAGTTATAAGTTTTATCTCTTCTAAAATGTCTTATTCTACTAGAATGTATCTCTTAAATCAATTCCACTAGTTTACAACTAGAATGAATATAGAAATATATATAAAACCATTAAGAAACACATATTCATCATAGTATCATTTATATATGTTATGATTTGTAAAGATTAAAACGTGAATTATCTACATACTCCATTTTCAACTAAGCCTTAGAGTTGATAAATTGATTACTTATAGTGAAAAATAGATGATCGATTTTACTCAAATAATTAGAATACATATTTAGAGTTGACAAATTGATCACGTATTGTGAAAAATAGATGATCGATTTTACTCAAATCATTATAATACATATTTTTCTTATTCATTTAATGTTGTACAAAAACATTTATATTTTACAAAGAAAAAAGTTTAGGATATTTAATAGACAAGTTAGACTAGTAATTTATACTCTCCAAATCTTGATTATCATTCAATAAGATGAACTCTCTATGCAAAATGTAGTAGCTTACATGCTTCAATGCTTGAATTATATCATATATCTTCTTAAATGTTGAATTAAATATTTTTGTAAAATTGGCAATCGGTTTTTCTTATCAATTATAAGGTGTTTTTTTTAATATATAGTGGATCAAGATTTATGGTTTAATAACCTTCTTGTTACACTCTTTGAAACATGTTTTTGTTGTTTATCCTATGGAATGATTCTTCATTTTGTACAACCTATCAAGGATGTGCATATGCCCCTAAAATTTACAATAAACCTCTTATAGAAGTTTGCAAATACATAAAAATTTATCATTTTTGGTTTTTTGAGGGACAAACCATTATAGTATAGCCTTAAATTTTTGGGGATCCATGCTAACTTTGTTAGATGAAATAACATTACCAAGGGAAAAACTTGACTTTGCAACACTCACTCTTATCAATATTGATAAATAATCTCTCTTTCCTAAGTGTCTTAAACATAACTAGCAGATGATATGGATTTCCATCTATACTTTTGCTACTTTTATAACATCATTAGGGTAGACTCGTAAACTTTTCAATGTAATGTTTGTATAATATTTAAATTTGTGGTCCATAGTCCACATACAATACTTGTTATAGCATTGGATAATCCACATGGGATTATT
The DNA here is from genome assembly GCA_028583015.1 of Wollemia nobilis. NCBI lineage: Eukaryota > Viridiplantae > Streptophyta > Pinopsida > Araucariales > Araucariaceae > Wollemia > Wollemia nobilis. The sequence continues at coordinate 143,618 of JAQPPZ010016368.1, read as the reverse complement.
AACCATTTATGTAATCGATAATTTATTTTTGAATTCAATATTTCAATCAACCCCTTGTACTATTTTGATTTGATGATAAGCATATCTAAGATCAATTTAGGAGAACATATTAGCATCTAGGACTTCAATATTGATAAATAATCTCTCTTTATTAAGTGTCTTAAACATAACTAGCAGATGATATGGATTTCCATCTATACTTTTGCTACTTTTATAACATCATTAGGGTAGACTCGTAAACTTTTCAATGTAATGTTTGTATAATATTTAAATTTGTGGTCCATAGTCCACATACAATACTTGTTATAGAATTGGATAATCCACATGAGATTATTAACCATTTATGTAATCGATAATTTATTTTTGAATTCAATATTTCAATCAACCCTTTGTACTATTCTGATTTGATGATAAGCACTTCTAAGATCAATCTTGGAGAACATATTAGCATCTACTAATTAGTGTAAAGTATCATTCATTCTTGGCAATGAGTAACTATATTTTATAGTAATTTTACTAAAATACTTATAATCCATATACAAACTCCATCTACCATCTTTCTTAAGTGAAAAAAGAGGTGAAATTACATGAACTCGTGTTTTTCTTCTAAAACATTTATCTAAGAATTATGAAGTTATGTAATTACAAGATGTGTTCATATTTTTGTCTAAGGGATACAATTAATAAGTATTATGTTTCAATGTAATTTTGCACCCACAACAAAGTGAATTTGGTCAATGACTCCCTTTAAAGGAAATAGACTTGTTGGCTTCTCCCTTAATATAAAATCATCAAAATGGTCTTCTAGCATATCTTGAACCTCCAAGTAAGGTCTCATATTAATGGGTACTTTTTTTCTAATGGAAACGGCAAAAAAACACACTTTCATTTGTCTTCTTTCAAAAAAGTTTGCTATCCCATTATTGAAAAACTAAATCACTCATAAAAATTTGTTTGACTTCCTTTAAAGAATTTAAAGTATACTTCTTGGCTATCTCATCATTTAAGTATTTTCCATAGCATTATGGATGCCATACTTATTATATGAACTTAGTTTATAAAGAAATAAATGATAAGCATCCATAGGTACCATGCCACACAACACCTTATCCTTACATGATACAATGTTAAAAGAAATGAAGTAGGATTTGTTACATTGACTTTTTTTTTAAGTCATAAAATTTTGCAAGGGTTTTGATTTGGAAAATTAAATCCGTTATAACTTTTTAACCATTTTTTGACTTTACTAAATTATCCGAAGAATCATTGTTGAGGGTATCTTTGCATATCTTGCCCCTTCATTTGCATGTATAATTACCCTTCTCTAAAGTTATTTCCTTATTTCTCTTTGTCAAAGCCTTTTACAACATTAAGTTTTCTCTTGATTTATCAACTTATGGATCTTTTTATTTTATTATAAATTGTCTCACCATAAAGAAGAACAAAACTTTAATTTTGTTATTACAAACTTCACCCTTCTTTGATCATCTTCATAAATTCCTTCCAATTCAAAATACATCTCTCACTCATACCTTGTTTATAAATAATTTTAGGTTTTAGGTTTTAGGTTTTATTCTCTTTTGAATTTTGTTTTGTTTTGCTTGACATAACTTTAATCAACTTCTCTATTGGATAATATGTTGTCTATATAAGCCTTTTCCATTTTTAATTCATCCTTCAATTTTTGATAGTATAATTTGAATTTTAGTTTTTCAATATTCTTACTAAATTTTTACTATGTGCTCTCCATTGCCTAATATTTCTCCTCCTTATGGGACCCTAATTCATATTAAACACTTTTTGTACTATTCTTCGATTTAGCCCTCAAGATGCTCTAATATCAATCTAATGTAGCAACTCTAATGCAACTTGTATTATATTAGAATCACTCAAATACAATTGAAAGAAGGGTCTATTAAATTTATAGAGGATAGCCAACAATATAAGTATTACACCAAAAAATAGAAGAAAAAATCCAATGAAATTCTATACATAAAAATACCAAATATCCCCAAAATACTAACATGTTAAGTTCAAATATACTCATCCATTGTTGAAAAGGAATATATGTAGGAACTAAAATCAATTTTGATAAAAACAAAAAAGAGTTGAAAAATGTTGCAACTAAAATCAATTTTGATGAAGACAAAAAAAACTTCAAAAACCCTTACCTTGTGATTTTCTTATCTCTCATACTCAAATCTAGTCTTGCTAATACACATACATATCTATACTAATACATATAGTCCATTTTTCACTCACTTAAAAAATAATTTCCCATAGCACAAATATTATAAAGCGAGATAAGAGGATGAGTTAATCATGCTATTACACACATACATATCTATGCGTATATAAATATATAAACCTAATACATTGAGTCCCATTTTTTACTTGAAAAATAATTTCTCATAGCACAAATATTATGATAGAGATAAGAGGATGAATTAATCATGGACTAATATTATTGTAATTTATGTTAGTTACATGTGTTTAATATCCCTATAGTTTGCATCAATGATGAATACTAATATGGTTGTAGTTCAAAAAACAATCAATGAACAAAGAGACCAGCATACAATAGAAGACGAAGACGAAGACGAAGGTTACTACTAATGCATGAAGGAAAGGTATTGACAATGATAAGGGAAGATTTTGGACAAAGCTAACACACTCTTAAAGTAAGGACACCATGAACTCATGACTAAGAACACTTACATCCCTAAATCTTAGACTCACGAAACAAGAAAAAATTAATAATGTGCAAGGATACCATGCATGAAGAGTATATTGTTTTTTTATTATTTTTTGTGTGTAAAGAATGAGATTGGTGAATTAGTTCCTTATCCCAAGGGTAATAACATCATCATGTATAGATATACCTATAAGATCAAAATACTTTAGAAAGGATTATGAATAGATTCAATGTTGGTTTTCAAAGTATTCTCTCATAAGAAAGGGTATGGTACATTGAAAATTTACTCAATTGTATATGATTAATATTGTCAAACAATTAATCTCCATAGTTACCATACATGATGTAAAATTCTTATAAGGATGTCAAAAATACCTTCTTTTACTGTGTATGTGAATAAATCTTGTTAAAGTAAATATTTAAATCTGTCAATGGAGGTGACCATCTAGTTGTTGCATATCAAAATAGTGTCTCTATGGGATGAATAAACCGTTAAGTCCTTGTTAAAAACAATTAGGTTCAATAACAATGGGTTCACAAGAAGTGATGGGTTCACATGAAGTGGTCGTGATCATAGAATTTTATTTTAGAAAGAAGCAAAATCAAATCTTTATAATTATCTTCTATGTGGATGAGATTAATAATTATCTTCTACGTGGATGAGCTTTATTGTCATTGGGAGTGACACCACATTGATTTACAATATTAAATCAAAGATGAGAAATAAACTTTAGATGAACTGCATGGGATTTTTGCACTTCTTTCTAAGAATTCAAGTACTTTAGATGAAGGACAACATATTCATCTCTCAAGTTGAATATATGTTTGATCTTCTATATAGGTTCAATATAAAAAAAAAAAACTATGTGTTTGATCTTCTATAGAGGTTCAATATAAAAAAAAACTATAATCATCAAAACTCATTTATAACTCAGTATTAGTGTAACATCAAACATATAAATTGATTTCAACTTATTCCTGGTCTTAATATAAAAAAACTATAATAAATTCAAAACTCATTAATAACTCAGTATTAGTGTAAAATCAAACATATCAACGATTGTGATTCCACCAAAAATGATTTCAAACATTTCAACGATTGTGGTTCCACCAAAATTGATTTCAACTTATTCTTGGTCTTGATATAAAAAAACTATAATCAATTCAAAACTCATTAATAACTCAACATTCGTGTAACATCAAACATATCAATGATTGTGATTCCACCAAAATTGATTTCAACTTATTCCCGGTCTTATATATGTGTTAGATTCACCCTAATAATTCCTTTGTTTTAATTTGGTATTCAAATTTATTTAAAATATTAGGTGATTGTGATTCCACCAATATTGATTACAACTTCTTCCACATATTATATGTATTAGATTCACCCTAATAATTCCTTTTTTTTTAAATATGGTATTCAAATTTGTTTAGAATATGAGGTGGTGTTCACGTGAGATACAATCTAAATAGTGTTATACCTACATTTTATTGGACCTTAGTATCACGTTTCCTATTAGAGGGGTCCTTAGAGTTAGGGCCTACATTGACATAAATTATGTTGGTAATATAGATGATATACAATCTACGTTAAAGCATATATCCATCCTTTTTATGGGTTCATTACTTAGTTTTCAAGGAATAAGATGTAATAGTCATATCCATTGGAGAATGCATATACCATTAATGCCTCTTTAAAGGTATGTGTTAGATTCACCCTAATAATTCCTTTGTTTTAAATATGATATTCAAATTTGTTTAGAATATGAGGTGGTGTTCACGTGAGATACAATCTAAATAGTGTTATACCAAAATTTCCTTCAACCTTAGTATCACATTTTCTATTGGAGGGGTCCTTAGAGTTAGGGGCTACATTAACACAAATTATGTTGATAATATAGATGATACACAATCTACGTTATAACATATAATCATTCTTTTTTATGATGCCATTACTTAGTTTTCAAGAAATAAGATGTAATAGTCATACCTACTAGAGAATGCAAGTACCATTAATGCTTCTTTAAAGGAGTTGTGGATTCAAAATTTTCTTAACGTACTAATTCTTTCCTAATCCACTATGAGAGCTAAGTTTCTTAAGCTCGTAACAAGGTAAATAAAACATATATTAAAAGACATGAAAGATAATGCCTTCTTTAATGTTCCTTCTAGTTTAGTTGAAAAATGTTTGTTGTTGGTCTAACTTTGGGGCTTTTAGAATTCATATCTTGTCAATTTGTGTTATTGATTGTGATTTAGCACCTTCTTCAAGTTCCTTTTAGTTTAGTTGAAAGGGGTTATTAGCACTTGTGTTTGTTGTTAGTCTAACTTGGGGCTTTTAGGATTCATATCTTATCAATTTGTGTTATTGATTGTGATATAGTGATTATCATTTTGTGATATTTTGAGTTTAGTACTTTTATGCCTTGAAGGTATAAAACACATATGCATGTACTTACCAATTTATCAGAGTTTCATTCTTTTTTGATCAAATATGTTTCAACCATCATTTATAGTGTTTATCAATATATAGTAATATTAACTTGAACATTTTTTTATTATTTGCTTGCTCTCAAATCTTTTAACTACTATAAATTTCAACAATTCTAAGCAAAATATAATATTTTTTACTGTTTTATTGCATATTTTCAACCTAATATTTCTTTACTGATATCCTTTTAAATCCTTATGTATATCTTTTTACAATTAAATTCAAAATATCTTTGAAATTTTAATTAATTTTTTAAAAAACAAAAACTTTATTATATCTTAAAAATATACTGTTTAAATAAATGTCAATTAAATTATTTTAAAAATAATTTAAAATTTTATAATTAAAATAATTTTTAAATTAATAAATTATAAAGGCCCAAAGTTCAAAACCCGGTCACTACGAAAGGACCATACAGGTTCCTCATAAAACCCTATGTAAACTCATTGAAAAAAGTCTCAAAGAGAATTGGGCTTTCCTCATAAAACCCTATGTAAACTCATTGAAAAAAGTCTCAGAGAATTGGGCTTTGACCAGGTTCAAACCCCACTCAATATGAAGGGACCATACAAGACCCCTCATAAAAACCTATATAAACTCAGTTGAAAAAAGTCCCAAGGGGAATTGGGCTTTGGCTCATAAAAACCTACATAAACTCAGTTGAAAAAAATCCGAAGAGGAATTGGGCTTTGGCTCATAAAACCTATATAAACTCACTTGAAAAAAACCCATAGGGGAATTGGGCTTTGGCTCATAAAACCTATATAAACTCACTTGAAAAAAACCCATAGGGAAATTGGGCTTTGGCTCTTCTTCGAAAGGTTGGAGATTCAAATGACAACTGTGTGTTAATCCCTCGTTGATAAACATAATTTTCCTATAAAAAATCATAACTTATAAAAGATTACTCAACCCAATACTACCTGAAACAAAAAAATAAAATAAATTATAAAATTAATAAACTTATTTTTATTAATTTTAATAAATTTTAAACATATGTATATTGTTAATATACAATATCTCAAAACATAATACTAAAACTCTAACTTCTATAGCTTCTCACCACAACTTTAATATTTTTATTTTGATTTTTTAAAATTAAAAAAATACCGATTCCACCATTAAAACAAATAAATAAATAAAATAGAAAGTACAAGTTAATTATTCCCAATAATATATTTTTAAGATAAAATTTTATTCAAATTGATTTCTTCGAAGACAATGCTTTGGTATATGAACATGTTCGACCCCCTCCTCAAAGCTCCACTACATAATTGTAAGCTGCTTACAGCTTTTCTCTGTTTTTTTTGGAAATCTAAAGTATCTAACTTATCGTTGTTTACGCAGACGAAGAAAGCAAGTATGTTGGTGAAGATGTATTCCTCAGTCACAGTGGTAAGCAGAAAAACTTTGTTCGGCAGTTATACAAAGACCTCACAACAAAGGGAGTGTCCTGTTTCTTTGATGAGAGTCGTCAAAGCCTCCCTTTAGCGGAAAAGTGGGCCCCTCTTATATTTGAAGCGGCGGAGACATGCAGAGTAGCAGTCTTGCTTCTCTCTATGGACTTTATTCAATCAAGATGGCCAATGCTGGAACTTTCTGCTTTCGTGAAAGCTAAAAATTCTGGTAAAAATTCCAACCTCAAAATATTACCATTGTTCTTTAAGATCTCCCCAGACCAACTTAAGGTTCTTACTTTAGATACACAAGACATCCTTGAATGGACAAAGCTGGAGAGATTGAAGGAGACGCGGATTGAATGGAAGAACGCTTTAAGAGAAGTGCGGAAAATTACGGGATTGCCGTTCAAGGGCCAAGATGAAGTGAATTACAGAGAAGAAATTATTCAAGAAATCCTCAAACTACTTCCCACGCCACTTTGTTTAATGCCAGGTAACCCCGCAGCACGATTTTCCATTTTATATTTGTCGGTCTGTCTGTCTCGAATAGATATGCGTGTGCCTTCAAAATATTCGTTATATACCATGCACGAGGTAGAGGCTTTGTTCAACAATGTTTCTTTAACCTGACTAAACGTGTATATAAATGTTGGATGTTTATCGTGACGTATTTTCTGTTAAATTGACAGGTGGAACAGTTGGATTAGGGGAGAGACAAGCAGAGGTGATAGAGTTGCTCCAGTGGACATCCGGAGACACGCCGCGCATGGCTTTGGTTATCTATGGCTTCGGGGGAATAGGGAAAACAACTCTGGCAAAAGCCGTCGTTGCTGAAATAAAGCCTTACCACTGTGCCAGAGTCGAATTCAACATAGAGTCGTCCAAAAATAACATCAGAGAAATGCAGCAAAAAATAATAAATGATATGTTCCCCAACAGAGAAACAAAGTTCACATATTGCTCGCCGGATAGAAATGACAAAGGCATTTAAAGAAGGCGGCTACAAACCTATATTTTTGTTCATTGATAATGTCCCAAAGAAACAAGATCTAGAAGAGCTCCTGCCTAGCGACATGAGAGATCTCCCCAACGGCAGTCGAATCCTCGTAACAACTCGGTACCTAGGCACCACTGATATGTTTATAGAAGATGAAGCTGGCATTAAGCGCCAAGAGTATCGTGTCCGACCTCTTTCAGAAGAAGATGCAAAGACTTATTTGCGCAAAGGCCCTGACAATCGACAGCTTGAAAATATTCAAGAAGAAGATGTAGAAAGGATTATAAATGTTTGCAAAGGGGTTCCGCTAGTTCTGAGAATTGTCCGTGCTCATTTTCGAAAGCAGGGATACCAGGCAGACAGGTGTAGGCAGATCCTTGAAAACTTAGAAAGAGGAGGGCAGATCAAGGAAGAAAATCTGGGAGGCACTCTTACTGATTTTGTGTATGACCAGTTGGAGGAATCCACTCAGCAAGCATTTCTGGACATATGCTGTTTTTTTTATGGTATGGATCCTTCTCATGTGGAGTATATTGTAGGAGCACAGGAACTGACATCCTTGGAGGAAGCAGCTTTTGTACAAAGGTCTGACGACAATAAGACATTGATTGTTCATGATATAATTCGAAAAAGAGGGCAAAACAAGGCGAAATCCACGAGAATCATGAATGTGGAATTTTTGATTGATGCTGCAAATGAGAAGGTACGCATCCTCATCATGTCATACTTAAATGGACAAACACATCTCCTCTTAATAGTTTCTGATCTTTGTTACAATTCTGCAGAGGCTCAAAGATATTCGAGGAGTTTGGCTTCTCGACGGGAATGAACCTGAATATTTAGTTGAAGAGCAACACCTGAAAGCAATGACAGAGTTACGAGTTCTGGCTCTTGGAAGGCACAAGAGGGTCCGTCAACGATGTGAGGTGACATTTAAAGAACTAAGATATCTTAAAGTAGGTGGTGACATTCCTTGCTTGCCTATGAATTTAGGGAAACTTTCAAAATTGGCGTTCTACCAAGGGCCTCTTTTCAAAGAAGGTTTCAGTATGTATAAGGTAAGTCATCTGCACTATAAGCATGAATCCTCTCATAATTACAAGAGTCTTGTGGATATGTAGGAGAAGGTCCTGACAATCAAATTGCAATATTGATGCAGCTACCAAAAGAATTGAGAGTGCTAATTGCTGCACACCAATCTGATTTTAACGAGTCCACATGTTCAGAGGAGTCAACTCCCATAAGTGTAAATTCTTCCTTAAAAGAATTGGACTTATCAGAATTGGAAAACGTGCAGAAGGTTCCCCCGGGGCTTCATTTGTTAACTTCATTGGAGATATTGAGATGGGAGAATTGGCAGAGAATGAAAGAGTTGCCGGAGGAAGTCTGCCAACTGACTATGTTGACTAAATTGAATTTGTCAGGTTGGACATCGTTGACTTGTCTGCCCGAAGCATTTGGACGACTCACAGCTCTGAAGCATTTAAAGTTATATCATTGCATTGCTTTGCAGTGTCTTCCACAATCATTTGGGGAACTCAAAACGCTGAAGTATTTATGGTTGTCTGTGTGCGGTTTAAAGCGTTTGCCTGAATCATTTGGACAACTCGCAGGCTTAGAAAAATTATGGTTAAGCCACTGCAGATTGCAATGTCTTCCAGAATCATTTGGGGAACTCAAAGCGCTGAAGGGTTTAGATTTGTCTGGGAGCGGTTTAAAGCGTCTGCCGGAATCATTTGGACAACTCGCAGGCTTAGAGAAATTAAGTTTAAGCGACTCCACAGCTTTGCATTGTCTTCCAGAATCATTTGGGGAACTCAAAGCACTCAAGAATTTAGGTTTATATTGCTGCAAGGCTTTGGGGCGTCTGCCGGAATCTTTTGGACAACTCACAGCCTTAGAGGAATTAAAGTTAAGCCATTGTACAGCTTTGAAGTGCCTTCCCGAATCATTTGGGGAACTCAAAGCTCTAAAGGGTCTAGATTTGACATCCTGCGAGGCTTTGGAGCGTCTTCCGAAATCATTTGGAGAACTTACATCTGTAGTATACATAAATATGCTAAATTGTCCAGCAGGAGCAGATCTCAGCCAATTCGGAGCAAATCTCAAAAATGTAACCAGTGAAGATGAAGAAAATCAAAGACATCTGGCCATTGAAGATGATGAATCATTGAAGGTTGGTAAGCTGTTATATGCTAGACAGTTGACAAGTCCGTCTGTTAAAAGAAAGAGTCTTCAGGTTTGTATTCCTCAATTTTAGATGTTTTATTGAATAGAGAAGTATGACCATAAAATAGATGCAAGAGTAGGAAGGATAATTTTATAAGTGTTGAAAATTTTATTTTTAATCAATAATTTAATTCATTTATTAAAAGTTTATAAAAAATAAAGTTTTTTGGTTAAGAATCTTTTAATTAAAATAAGTATAATTATTTTAATATTACAATAAATTTTAGAAAATATAAAATTGAAACAATAATATTGTAATACGAAATGTAAATATAATTATTTTATTATTCAAAATAGAAACACAATATAGAATCGTAGGTTTCTTCAAATGGGCAACCTCCTTAGAATTAGAGTTTTTTACAATTAGAAAAAGAACTTGATACATTCCTCTCATGTTGTTGCCTTTATAAAGACTCTCATTAACCCTAGCCATAGTGCTCAAGGTTGAGTATGCAAGTGTGGACCCAATCTAGAAACTTCTAGCAAAGAGACAATTACATCTTTTATAACGATACATTATTTGATCCCATATGTTTAGGCATCCAAGGTGCCACATACACATTACATTATATTACATAATAATGTTAGGATGGGGTCCTAACATGTCCTTCCCCTTAAAAAATCTTTATCCTTAAATCTAGAGATGAGAAAATTGTTGTTGTAGTTGGTGAAGTGGTTCCCATGTGGCATCCTCTAGTTGTAGTCTCCACCATTGTACTAGAACATTAGTGATGGTACAATTATGAAGATTGTGTGTGCGCTAATCTAAAATTTTCTCGGGCTCTAAAATGATGGATCCTTCTTCATCCAACTTAGGCAATGTTGATTGAACCTATACTTTGCTTTGAATGACCTTCAATGAAGAAACATGAAAGGATGGATGGATCTTAGAAGAGGGTGATAAGTCGAGCTTATAGGTAACGAAACCAATTTGCTCTAGTACCTTGTAGGGGCATAAGCTTTTGGAATCCATGAAGTTGTATTGAATATTGTTTGTATGGTTATAGATAGAGAAAGACCATGTCCCCCACACCAAAATTATTCTTCGAATGATGTCGATTAGCTTTTTGGTGCATCTAGTTCTGAGCCAACTCCAAGTACTCGAGTTTCTAGAGAAGTGTTGCATGTTGAAGAGTGGTATCTACTGCTTGGACCTTGGAATTTCCTAGAATATAGAAGGATGATGTTGGAGGAGGGTGTCCATATATTGGTTCAAATAATATGAACTTAGTACCAGTATGATAAAAAATGTTATACCATCGTTCTACTAAAGGAAACCACTTGACCCCCTATGTTGGACGCTCTAAAGCAATGTAGGTACATCTCCAAACACTTCTTGACAATTTGTGTTTGGCCATCTATTTGTGGATGGTATGTTCAACTCATTTAAAGTTGGGTGTCCTACGATTTAAACAACTCTTGTCAAAAGTGACTAGTAAAAGTAGAGTTTGGGTTAAAAACTAGGGATTGGGGCATGTCATGTAGGTCAAAGATGAAATCCATAAAAAATTGAGCAACTGTAGAAATAATGTAAGGATGGGCTAGGGAACAAAAATGAGCATACTTTGTGATTCAATCCACTACCACAGGAATGATTGCTTTAACCCCATACTTTAGAAGCCCTTTAATAAAGTCCATGAAATATTGATCTTTCCTTGTGTTAGAGTTGAAAGGGGCTGAAGTGTGCCTGGAGTGCATACAGTTTCTCCTTTCATCCTTTGGCAAGTATCACATTTAACTACAAAAGTTTAAATATCTCTTTTCATTCCCATTCAAAAGAATGTGTGCTTAGCCTTTTTGTAAGTTTTAAGGAACCTTGAATGTCCTATTGTTGGTGATGCATGCATTTCTTACAAAATAGATTTACAAATTAAGATTTTTAAGGACAAAAAATTGGCCATTATATCTTAGGTTTTGTCCATTTCATATCTAGGTTAGGAGCTAGGATCATCTTGAAGTTGTTGAATTAGGGACTGCAAGGTAAAGTCCTTGGCTGCTTCATCTCTAAGCTAATGGTCCAATTACAGATATGAGGTTGATATAGCATATAACATATTATGAATCTCATATTGTCAGGAAAGTGCATTGACCACTATAGAATCCTTCTCCTTTTTATAGATGATTTCATAATCATACCCTCAATAATTTGGAGACCCATTTTACTATTCAGGTTTGGATACCCATTGTTCCAAGAAGAATTTGAGACTTTGATGGTCTGTTTTGATTGAAAAGTGTCACTCGATGAGGTATGGTCATCGATGATTGACAAAACCCAAACCATGTATTTCTCATAGGTTGATTTTTCTAATAAGTTTTTTCCTAATAGCACCTTGCTAGTGAATGCCAACGATCTTCCTTGTATCATTAATATCCCAATTCCACTTCCTAAAACATCACTTTAAATTACAAAAGGCTGGGAGAAATAAAATGTTGCTAGCACTAACATAGATAGCATGGCTTGTTTATGATGCTGAAAAGCTTGTTTTGTTGGTTCTAACCATAGGAACATAGTTTTCCTCAACATGGCTATCAACAGGGTTGTTATATTTCCATAGTTCTAAATAAGTTTTTAATAATACCCAGTGGGGACCAAGAAACCCTGAAGACCTTTGAGGGTTTTGTGCTTTGGCCATTCTTGTATACCTGTAATTTTCTTTGGGTCTACCTTAATCCTTCTTTTGATACAATATGGCCCAAATATTCTACCTCTTACATACAAAAGGAACATTTTGACCACTTTGCATATAGTTGATTCCTAGCTAAGAGTTGCAAGGTCAGGTCCAAATGCTTGAGATGATCCTCCTATGTACAATTGTAGATCAGAATATCATCAAAGAAGACTAAAATAAGCTTGCATTGGAAATGTTAAAAGATTACATCATAAGACTCTAGAATGTAGAAGGTGCATTGGTAAGGCCAAAGGGCATGACCAAGATTTAGTAGTGATCGTCAAGTGTCGGAAAAGTTAATTTTGGAAGTCTTCTTTCGGTATTCTAATTTAATGGTACCTTGAGTACAAATCCAACTTTAAAAAATGTTGAGCACCATGGAACTCATCTGATAACTCATCAATTACAGGAATAAGAAATTTGTCCTTGATGGTAATTTTATTAAGTTCACAAAAATCCATGCATAACCACCATGACCTGTTGTTTTTACGTAGTAGTAAGACAAGATAAATAAGGACTGGCATTGTATCTAATGATCCTTGCTACCAATAATACTTGTACCACTTTCTCAATCTTTTTTTTTTGTATGTATGAATACCTGTATTGGAAAATATTTGAAGGGAGGCTACCTCATACAAGTTGTATCGCATGATCATGAGTATATCAAAGTGGTAGACCTTGGAGTTCTTTAAACATAGATGCATATTTCTATAGGAATTAAAATTCGTCTTGATACTTTGTATCTTTGTTATTTGGTGCATATATAGAAAATCGCATGATCATGAGTATATCAAAGTGGTAGACCTTGGAGTTCTTTAAACATAGATGCATATTTCTATAGGAATTAAAATTCGTCTTGATACTTTGTATCTTTGTTATTTGGTGCATATATAGAAAATAAATGTGCCTCCATGAGATGACTTCTTTATGAGATTTTCCATCCAATGAGATGAAACAAATTGGGTGGCACTTGTAGTCATTCCCTATAAAGTTTATTGTATTCCCTACTAATTGAATTTCATCCATAGTTCAAAAAATTCTATACTATTGGGTCCAAGGTCCGAAGCAACTATGTTCCCAGTACAACATCACATCCTCCCAAAGGAAGGGCAAACAAGTTAGCCTTAAGATTGTATTACCCCATTTGTATCGATATTTCTACATTATAGGAATGTTCCTCCATTAGCTATCATAACCTTAAAATAATTACAGGTATTTATAGCACAATTTTCTTGTTTCTCCACTCGAGGATCAACGCAATTATGTGTGCTGTTAGAGGAATCAGCGAAGTAGTTGTGGTTGTAAGGAAGTTGAAGTAGTGAAGAGGGAGGCTAGATTGAAGGCTAGGCTGGTTGAAGTTGAGTAAAATCCACCTCATCATGGTTTCTAGTGGGCTTGTTACCAGACCTATACGAAAAGACTAAAAGAAGAAAATGAAGCCTTAAAGTTGTAGGTTAAGGAGTTGGGAGGAGTACCTATTCCATCGCCTCATCCTCAACAAAATCAAAGTCCCCACCAGCAATATTAATCATCAACAAGGCCAGCAACCAATCTAAAGGGAAGGGTAGATGTAGATGCTAGTTTTTATTGACTTTCCACCTTAGCAAAATAAATAAAATGAATGTGTTGGTATGTACATAATATTTTTTGGCAAAGTTTTGATATAGTTGGATAGAGTTGATAATATAATATTTCATGCAAAAATGTAATGAGTTAAGTGATAGTTATGCATGAATAAATCATGAAGGTTAGTTGTCATGTAGTTGAGAGATGAAATAAAATAAAATGTAAGACAAACATAATAAGAGAGGTAAGATGTCGGGGAAGGTAGTTACCTAAACTATCTTCTTTCAAGTTTAAATGGAACTCTTATTCATTTGAGTAGGTACATATTCAGACAAAAAATATTGTACATGGTACATTGGATATACAAAAGATAGGCGTTATAGATGATGAGAATAAATTGTGTATTGATTGTAATTTGTACATGCTACAAAGGGTACATTGATGGGATAAGCCATGTGTAGTGCATTTGTATAGGCTCATGTAATACAATATCTTGATAATATCAAATCATTATTCCATCATTATTTTGTGTATATTGCTTGCATGTATTTATATCCATTTTTAATGTTATAGATAAACTTTTTAGATTACTTTTATCTATATTTTGGTTGACGTACTTCATCTATATAGGGTCATTTGGGCTAGGGCTAGGCCATCCCATGTAAGCCTAGGCTTTATGATCTGAAGGACAATCTGTCTAATTTTTGTGCCTGGTTATTTGGACCTCAGATTGGTTCCTCTAACTATGGTGTTGTGCATGGTTGTCAAATACAACATGATGGAGGTCATATAGGCTATAGTCTGTGAGATTGCTTGGGCAGTTTAATTGTCATACTTAATTTTTCTTGGAAGGGTGGAAAATCATACCATTTTTCACATAATAGAGGATATTTTAAGGAAGCTTTAAATGTTGACTATGACTGCTTTGTTTTCATTTTGAGAGATTGTAATGGAATTAAACACACTTTCTTGTTTCTCAAGATAGATATGCATACCAAAACCAATAGTATCATGAATAGTATTACAAATTAGAGAGGTAATGGGAGGATGGAGGAGGAGAAGGAGAAGGAGGAGTGGTGTTAGGAGGAGGTGAAGCCATGACATTTAAGGAAGAAAGAGGATGTCGGTCAAAACTGATGGTATTTGGAATGTTGTGATGCTTACTAAGATTTTTGAGTTGGCACTTCTTTCTGCTCATGCACACATCCTTTGAATGAGCAATGTGCTACATTTGGTTGTTGATTTACAACCAACCAGTAGGGGCAACAAGTTGATTCATACACTAAGGGTAATTACAAAACCCAAAAGAATCCCTTAGATAACTTATGAAAAATATTATGAGAAATACCTCTTATTTCAATCAATTTGAAGAGATGATGGTAATAATATAAGTCGTTGACAAGGGTCTTAGCTCATCCAATTCCTAAAATAGTGTTACTAGAAATACCCCTTGTTTTGAGTGACTTGGAGAGATGATTGCAATGGGATAGGTCTTCCATAACGGTCTAACAATACCGTATATATATATATATATATATATTCAAACAGGTTCAAAAAAGGAAGTAACAATTATGAACTTATAATATTAAAAGACAAATGCGTCGAAATATGAACACACAAAAATTGAAAAAAAAAATACCAAATTGTAAGTAGAACTATTCTATAGATGATTTGGAATGTTTTTCATGTCCTTTGCCACCAATTTGCATTGCCACAAGGAGCAAAGATTAATGCTTTCATATCACTTGTAAAGAAACAACTTCAATAAATGCAATCATAACCATAACAATTCATGTTTACATTATTAAAGGTATAGAATGGACTATAAACGAAAAGTAATATCATCAAAAACATAGAAAAGGTATTATACGTAAGGTATTTTTAATATCATGCCCATCCTCATGGGTAGCATGATCTAGTAAATCCCTTAGATTTTTTAATTCTCAACCAAACCAATATGCATGATCGAGCAAACAAAGAAAGTATTTTACTTTATCTTGCTATAAGTAATAAAAAAACATGTTATTACCATCATTTTATAAACCTAACAATATACAATTAAAAAATTATTTATTTAATCCCAAAATAATTTGTATTGTATCATAACTTATTGTATCAAAAACATCCTCTTTTGTACGCTATTAAGTCTAGCCTTACTATTGAAAAATAGAGTTCATGCATACTATCAGGATGTTAAATCTTCTAAAATATGAGAATCAAACTTTTAAAAAATTAAAACTTTAACTCTATTCTATACTATCCAGGTGGTGTAGGTGAGTTGGAGAGGAGAGGGCAATTCTCCAAGGGAGGTCCCAGGTTCAAATCTCCACCCTACCAAAAAGTTGAATTGGGTATCTAAAATCCAATTGATAATGTTGGTGCGGGCAGGGTCGAGTGCGACTCCCGGGTAACTTTGACGATAGAACCCCCTGTTTGCGGTCTCTTAGACCAAAGCGGTCCCGCAAAAGGTTTTTTGCTTTAAAAAAAAAAAAAACTCTATTCTATACTTAATTCATTTTTATTTCATCAAATATTATTTTTTATTTAATTTATTTTTTACTACAAATATATATAGCATCTACTTACATTTGTCTATTTAATATTTTAAAATATAATTTAAAAACAAAAAAATATCTCTATTTATATATTTAAATATATAATATAAAATTTCTTTTTATTTTATTTATTTTTTATTATAAATATATACCATCTACTTATATTTGTCTATTTAATTTTTTACATATAATTTAAAACATTAAACTCTATATTATTATATATATACTTAAATATTTGATATGAAAGTGAAACTCTTGAATCCCTCTACTTCCTCTTTCAAACTCTGGCCCATTCTACCCACATATGACAAGTACACCACTGCACGACTGCCCGTTTAAAGTTGTGATTCATAGCCATTCCACGTCATCCCAAAGCAATGTTAACGATATCCAGTAACGCTTGCTCAAAACGAATATAACTCGAAATAAAACATACAGAAACAAACGTGGCAGGCGGCCTCAGTCCGTACACATACAGAAACAAACGCCCTAAGCAGATCGCACTCTCGAATTCTCGTCGTAGTTGACGGAAATTCGTAGGCCGCCGGGTCTCCTCGCTGTTGCCGGATATTGGATAATTAATTACTGTGCAGTTTATAGAAATTAAATATTATTAAAAAATAATAATTCAATTGACTGTAAGTAGTTTTTAAGAACAATGGGACAACGACCTAATAGGCAATGGAATAAGGGTATTGTGATTTTTCTGGGGACAATACATACCATTCAAAATTGTGTGACATTTAACCAAATACATCTCCGAGCCCACATCGATAATCGGTCCGTAAACATTAAGAGACAAAAGCCCCAAGTAGATTGAACCCTCGAAGTTTCGTCGTGGTTAACTGAAATTTGTAGGCGTGGCGAAATATTATAAAGATCTGAGACCACGAGCCTTTCCTAACATTCTTCTCTGTTCTCTCCTCCCTTCCACCTATTTAAGCTCCTTTCCAGCCTCAAAACACGGTAATCAATATAACACATTTCATAGCTAAGTTCGATGATAAGGTAGTGTGGGGACTCTTTGCCGTGGGCGGATCTTCAATAATTAACTGTCCATTTTATTTTGTTCGGGATTCGATTCCGTAGCAGATTTGAACGGCTGCCATTCCCCCCCGTAGTCCAACAAAATGAAGGATATATAGGTATTTATTTATTATCTTTGTTCGTTACCCTACACATTATTCTAGATACAAGTCCGCTAACTCTGAGCCTTGTTTTGGAACACTGCAGGACGTGGCGGTGACATTGCAGTTCGACCTTCAATGCCATAAATGCAGAATGCGGGCTATGAAGGCCATTGCCGGGGTCGAAGGTTGGAAACCTCTGGCCTGATAACTTTCTTGCCTTCTTTGTTATTATTAGTACTGTAATTACAACGATGATGATGCTAATGAGCCCGAAGAATATCCTGATTACAGGGGTGCACTCGGTGAGCGTGAATACGGAGGAGAACAAGGCAGCTGTCGTCGGGAACATGGATCCGCTTCATCTGGCGAAAACGCTTAGGAAATTCGGTTACGTGGAATTGCTGTGTGTCGCGCCTTACCTCAGAGATGAAGATCCCAATGCATGCACTATTTCTTGAGGAAGCACGTTTTACTTTTTCGGTTCCCCATTAGCAGCCTCTGAGCTTGAGGGTTTCGGCTTCGAGAGAAACCCCACATGTACAATATTGTCCCATTTTTTAATTTAAATATTTTGTCTCTATTGAATCTTTAGAAAGGGAATATAATGGTTGTCAAAAATGAGCTGATTTTTTCTCTGGATCTTCTAGGAAGCAGCGAGGTTACTATTTTTAGGTAAAAAGGTCCTCCTTTGTTGAGGAGTCTTATGCTGGAATTGAGAAGAAAGGCATTGCAAATTCCTTGTAATGCCCTTTTAGCTTTGGAGACTTCTTGACGATCAAAACTAAACTTTAATTCCAACTTTGTCTTGAAAATTATAGAAAATCTCAGAATATTAATGGAACCAAAATTTTAGTTACAGAATTTCATATTCCTCTCATGGAGACAGAACCGGGGATTGCATGAATTTTGAAGGGTACATTTTTGCATTACTAGAGCAAGAAATTGACTGTAAGGTTCGAAGAATTACGAAAAGTAATACCATAAAAAAAAAGTAGAAGAGAGATTTACATGAGAGGGCATTTTGTAAGAGAGGAATCATAGTTAAAGTTAAGATCCACAGATGAAGTTAGAAGTTAAAGTAAGAGCCTTCAGCATTTATAGATATTGGAGTAATTAAAGTTATTAAAGTTAGAGCCTTCAGCATTAATAGAGTGGTTTAGGGGATATTGAAGTAATGAATAGTATCAATTTTATATTTAAATAATAGGTTGTAGATTTAGATTAATAAGGTATGAGATTTGAAATCATAAATTTGAAAAACATAGTATTATTAAGAAAAGCCCCACAAGAGGCATCAGCAAGGGTATCTATCCTAAAAAGAGAGGGGAGTGTTTGAGTGTAAGTGAAGAGTCATAATTGAAGTTAAAAGCTAAAGTTCAACTTAGAAACCCCAAGCACTCGTAGTGACTAATGAGAGTGTTGGAGCAATGAGGAGCATCTACCCATCCATCCTTGAGTGATTCAACATGTGTATCATTCATTGTTGGATTATATTGCATGGGTTGAAGTGAGATGGTAAAAAAGCATATATAATGTAGTGAATAATATTGTATAAAGTTGGATGGCAACAAATCCGACAAAGAATATTATATGGAATTGAATGACTATATATCAATGAAGTAATTGGGTGGTGCAATTGTACCTATATTGAGTATACTAATTTTTATTGTGTTTTATTTATATTACACAAATAGTGAAAGTATGTGAGATAATTTGTAAGCTTCTATAATGTTTGATATAATAACAATTTAAGTATCAAAGTATTTGATCCTAACATATTTTTTGTATCAACCTCTATGGCATGCCTTCTTAGTGTAACTTGACTTTTAAAAGAAATAATTTTTATACATATAAAATAAAGTAAATGATGAAAATTCTATATTAAATTGTACCATCCAAGCTTTTTGTTGAAGGTAAAAGAGTAAGAATTTCAATTAATTATTATTTTGTTTTAATTTTTTTTTTGGTTATATAGGGGAGTTAATTACAACCACTATTTTTAATAACTGACAAGCATAGGATTCAAACCACATGGATTGCTCCCAATAGCCTATTCATCTCGTTGTTGTTGACCTGGAGTAAGATGGAGACCATTGATTGCTCAAGGTTTGCATCATCATCATCGATCTAGCGGGCACTCAGAGGATTTAGCATGAACTACTACCTTTGCTAAAGCTAGCAACGTGCCCTCGAGGTTTGAATCTAGGTCTCTTCTTGGCAAGTACTTGTCCAGTCAATCTTTTACCAATTCACCTAGCCCTTGGAATTTCATTTTTAAATCTTGCATTCAAGGAGGAATGTGACCTTAAAGATAAGGAACAATACAAAAACTAATTATTAATGGAGTGGTTATGAAGTCACTTAATTTTCACAATCATAAATATGGGTTATAATTATGGGCACCAAAAGGGGATCCCAAGAGGTGTTTGCCTCTATGGTTAATTTTCTCTCAAGGACCAACCCACACTGAGATGGGAGGGTATTGTTGTCGGTTCGTTGTTTGCATTTTTGAGCTCTTATCTTTTGTGAGAGAGATTATAGGTTCACCAAGGGTAGTTTTTTTATTTCCCTAAATCTAGTTGATGAGTTGATTTTTACAAGTACTGAAATTTTTATGCTAACCTAACGTCTAGATGCAAGGATGATAGTGTAAATAAAAAATAAAGACAATGATGCAACAAAAAAAGTTCTATATGTGACTTTGGTTCTTGACATGAGTTCTAAGATATACCTTTGCAAAATAAAATTTCTTCTTTTTTTTATTTCAAACAAAGATGATAAATATATGCAAAAAACAAAGCTAGCCTAAGGTACATCTATATGCAAATTCGATTCAAATGCCCAAGTGATGAAATCAAGAAGCTAATGCCAAGTTAAAAGAGGTTCCTTTAATTTTTTTACTAAAATATTGTTGCAAAGTAAAATGCATCACACAACTATGCATAAATACAAGAGCTACCTAAGTATGATTTTAACTTTAATGAATTCTAATCCTAAGTAAAATAAGAAAATAAACTTTTTTATTATCTTTTGGGCAAAGGGCAAAAGAAATATGCAGGAATACAAGTTTTAGCCTAAATGCAAAAGCTACATGCCTTTTTATTTTGATGCCTCGCGCGGCCCTGGCTGCCATGGCAGCCCTTGGCATGGCAAAGCTGCCGCAGGTTGCCAAGGGCTGCCATGGCAGCAGGCGGCCGCACGGGCTGCCAAGACAGCCAGCGTGCCACGTGCCGCCTTGGCAGCGAGAGCGCCGCGCGGTGCCTTGGCAGCGAGAGCGCCGCGCGGTGCCTTGTGCTTTGGCAGCCCGCGCGGCGCCTTGGCAGCCTGCGGCAGCTATGCCACAGGCTGCCAAGGGATGCCATGGCAGCCAGCATGGAAGGCAAATAAAAAAAAAAAAACTATGCTAAGATTCTTGTTATTTTTTATTTTAATGTTTATAGTAAAAAAAATAGAATAGAAACAAATGGTAGGGAAATAGCAGAACAAAATATAGAGGAGAAACCTACTAGATCCGATGACCAAGACAAGATTGCCACTATAGCAAAATATGCCATACACATAAAATTATTGGTTGTAGCTCCTTTAGATGGTGAATTCACTAGATATTGCAAAATGAAATATACTGAAGAAGGGATTAATTTTTTGGAGGTCTTCAAAATAGCCAAAGGTATATTGCTATCTAGTAGGCACAGTTAGAGCCCCAAATTCATATAAACAAAGTTGAAATGCTTGGAAATTGGATGTTTTACTCATTTTGAATTCATCGCCTAAAAATATAGTGAACAATAAATTTACTTTTTGTGACTTCAGACACATACCAAGGAATCAAAATAAATAAATAATGACTAGGGCTTGTAAAAGAAGTGATGAGAAGTAGATAAAGAAAGAGGGTGTTGATTGGTAGTGAACTACCTTGATCGAGGTTTGATTAATATTCAAGCATATTTGATTAAAGTTTGATTGAAATTCTGATTGCTAAGTTAAATAAGCTTCATTGATAGTCGTTTAGGCTAACTAGGCATGGTATGAAGGGCTAACTACCTGTGACAAGCAATTGTAGGTAGGCAGGAATATTGGTTGGATGCTTGAAATGAATTTGTTGCCAATGAATTTGTTAGTCAATAAATTCATAAATTTAGACTACTAGACATCAAACTTGATGAAAGAGACAAAATCTGGGTGGGAAAACTAGTTTTTGTGAATTTTCCACCCAAGATGGTGAATTTTTTGCTTGACGAATTCATATTGAGGCAACGGATTCATGAGAGTTTGATCTGGTTGTAGAATTTGAGTTTGAGGATGTAGATCATGGTTGATTTAATTATTTCGTGGATTTGTGATAAAATTGGTTTGATTAGGTGGTCTAATTTTAGGTATCTACATTTACCCCCTTTTTATCGATTTAAAATAATAAATATTTTAAAAAAAGGTACTGAGCTTCAATTAACCAATTCAAGATAGAACATAGCGATAAGTCAAATTTTAGGTACAAAAAAATATCCAGGATTTTTATTGGGTAATTCTTGCATCGTGCAATAGAAGAATTGTTTTACCTCCAACATGTATGACTCGTCGAGTTCTTGAAGGATCCTATGTAGTTTTGAGGGAACTCAAATAGGTTGGGCCAAAAAGTGGAGAGGTAAAAGTTTTTATCTTGGAGGGTAAAATAGGCAAGGTAGGGTAAAAATGATTCATTTTTATTGCACGAAAAAGGAAACTAAAGTTGTAGAGAAACTTTAGTAGAAAGCAAAATGACACAACTGGGATGATCAACTCATATAATGGAGGTAGTGTTGGGTGGAGGTGGGCCAATTGGGGCCCAACTACTTGTATGTGTCTTTTTTGCTAGTTACATTTTAAAACAATTTTTTTTTTAAATTATCATTGACAACGAATTCACACATGGGGTTGCAAATTTTCCCTTATGAATACAATGAATTTATGAAATCCTCATAGATGGTGAATTCTCCATCCAAGGCGACAAATTCACTTAGAGACAATGAATTCAAACTTAGGTGAAGAATATTAGCAGTTTTTACTTTTGGTCATGTCTTTTATGCATGTGGGTGCTGGATATTTTATACATTGTAGATAAAATATATTACACCTATAGGCCGATGGTTGCAAATATCACCCTTATAGAGAGGACAATTTTATATGGCATTGACATCATATATCTTGTCATGATACCTAATATTGAGCTAGACAATACCTTATTAACAACATTGGCTAAGTAAGGACATTTGAAGTGTGCCATATTTTTGCCATTGACAAGAGAGATGTTGATGACTTTAGAGGATATGTGGAGGATCATTTTGATGCAAATCATACGAGGACCACTTTTAAGGAGTTGAAATAGGGTTTGTTTGCTAGAGGTATTGACTTGGGACCTGTAGTTTTGGTTGATAATGTATGACATTGACTTCAATGACATGTTCTAGGTAGGGTATTTTGATAGGATGATAATGCTACTTTGTGCTTTGATCTCTAGTCTATTGATCAGAGATATGAACAAGATATTTCTGCATTGGGTTGAGGTAAGATTATCATCCAAATGATGGATCAACAGGCTTAGTTTACTTGAGGTCCCTTCATTTTATGTAGGCTCTATCAAACCCTTTATGGGGTGGCTTGTGGGAAGGGCAAGAGTATTATTTATGGAATTTTACTAAAGTGTGAGCATGGGAGCACTTGGATATTAGGCATCTCATTGGGCATATAGTAGATTAGATAGGGTAGAGATCTTTTAGGGAAGTTTTTATGGTAGTTCAAAAGATCATTGACAACGTCTAGGTAAAGCAGGTTATATAGAATCCTTAGCGAGCTCACCTAGGATGGGTAGAGGATACTTTTAAGCTGACATAGACTAGAAGATTTAATGACTATGGGGATCTTGAAGAGATTTTAATCTCCATCAGTTAGATTGCATCTTGTGTCAATTTGGCCTACCTTAGGGAGTGTCGATGTTGGGCGAGGTATGGTATAAAAGAGTGACTTGAGAGCAGGGTTATGCATAGTGGTGAATATTCATAAATTGGGTGAATATTAGGATTTCCAAAATTGGAAATTGGTGAATATGAGTACCCTTGACGTTGGCCCATTCACCTAAAATTTTTGGGATCAATTTTTTCTTAGGGTTAATTTACAACAATATATATCCAAATATAGAAAGCTATTTTTGATCCTGATCTTATGGTGGTATTTTTATGAAGTTATAAGGTAATTTAATACATAAAATTTTTCCCCAAATATGACCTTACTTTTAATGCTTCAAATACCCCAAATTTTGGTGTGAAGATGATTAATTTGATTTTCTTAGGATTAACCTTGATTTGCCTTGATTTCGAGTTAGGATTCACTATTTTTTCAAGTATATTTTGAGTCCAAACCCTTATGCATAACCCTACCTAAGAGAGGGGTCAGGGTTTCGGGGATCCTTTAGATTGTAATAACTTTCAAAAGTAGGACATAAATGACCCCTTGATGCTTGCTTTGGTAGGGGATGATGTTGGAGTATATTACATTATTTGGTATATGCTAATTTACCCCTATGGTACCTTCATGGTACATTTGTAAATAATATATTAGGGTTGAGTCATAGTTTAGAGTGTGAGTTATATTTCCCCTTAATGTAAGTGTGCATATGCAAGAAATGTGCAAGTGCCATGTGAGCATGTGTACAAATGTAAGTAGAGTCTATGTGCATAAGTGTCTTATATGTAAGAGATCAAATATGTAATGTAAATATGTACACAAGTGTATTAGGTTAAAGTGTGCAAGTTATAGAAGTGCAAGAGTCATGTATAGGTGTACATACAATATAGAATCAAGTGTTCATCAAGTATGCAAGTGTCAAGTAGAGGAGCCAAGAGTCATGAGACTTGGCATATGGAAAGGAATAATCAAGTATACAAAGAGTCATTCTACTATGGATATATAATCCATAGATCATATCATATGATATATTGAATCACAATTACATTATAGATAAAAGAGCAAGTTCTTATCATATTTGTAAGAGAAAAATGAGTAATAAATATTGCATACATTTTGAGCAATTAATATTGTAAGTTGTTAGACATGCTTAGTGGATTTTGATTTAGACTATTTACATTTATATTGCTTCTTATTATTGAATGTTATTAGCCTTGATATACATATTAATTTTCTCATATTATTCTACTCGTATTATTATCTTGACTTTATTGTATTGGGATTACATTAAATTTGATCCTATAATATTTATCCTATGCGATTTATGGTAGTATTAAGGCTAAAATACCATCAAATGATGTAAGAACACTGCCAATATATTGATAATGGTATAATCAATTTAGGCTAGAGAGGGTCACACATATAATGCAACGATCTTAGGTAAGGCCTAATCTAAGGGTCTGATGGCCTCTTTTGGCAGTTATAGAGAGCTTGATATAGAGGCCAAGGGATAGGTCCATGCCTTGTTGGGCTCTAGCTATTCCCTACCACTACAACTCTTGATATTAGGGTCAATACCAACAGGACCATAAAGGAGGCATACCAGTAGGAAAGGAACACTATGAGGAGGAAGATTGATCTCTTTCAAGCATAGGTGGATCAAGCAATGGGGGCATAGGATGTTACTCTTGCAGAGAGAGACCAAGCCTTAACATAAAGAGACTAGGCTAGCATGGAGAGGGATTATAGATCTCATGAGGCTTCTCAATTATGGTAGGAGTGAGATGATGTTGTAGCCAAGGTACCCACAATAAGGATTAGGAATAGTGACACAACCGTTTGAGCTCTTATTGACCAAATATCCTATCTCTAGGTCTAAAACACAACCAAGGTGGAGGGGAACACTCAATAGAGGAAATTATATGCAGTCGTTCCTCCATATCAAAGGCAACCCTCTCTTATTAGTGTTGTTGCCATCATACAACATACCCTAATTTGGAGACCCACTTGAAATTTTGTGGTTACTGTAAAGTTTTCGAGTGATGTTTTGTTTTGTCTATATCAATAATTTCTGTAATATGGTACTAAAATATGTTCAAGTTCCAAATCTTGTAGGAAAGTCTTTCACAAAAAATTCAATGAATTAAATTTTTTAACTATTTAAGGAAGAGATTAAAGTTATTCTATTCAATCCATGTATAAATAATGTATAAGAATTCTTGAATCCAATCTATTGATTATCTTTCATTAATTAAAAAATGAATGAAAAAATAAACAAAGAGAACAATAGAGAATGATAGTTTTTCACTTTATATTATTCTCACAAGGCTTGTGTAAAAATTCTTATTATCCACGTGAAATAAAATATTGTTAACAAGGTAAATGCTTTTAACATTATGGAAAGGACTAATTCCAAACCTATTTATTCTGCGCAGGTATCCAGGATACTAAAAAATGATGGCCTGATTTTCAACCCAAATCTGGCCACCTAGTGGACACAGTGCATGAACTTTCAAGGTACTTGGCTCGTTTGAGTAAGTATAAGCGCGATATTTGTAATGTGAACAACTTGTCATGTGTTATTGTATGCGTTCATGTTGATGAAGTCTCACAGCATCGATGCATGTGGGACTAAACCCACAATAATAGCTTGGGAGAGTCGAATGGGATTATTTCATCAATATTTTCTAAAATAAGTAAATATGTTCTTGGCAGGAAAAGGACTGTTGGTTTGTCCATATGTGAAAAGACCATGTTTGTTGAGAATTTAGTATTTGTGGTAGTAAGGTGTATATGATATTTTGGCCAAACAAGACATTGTTTCTCCTCCTACAGACGAGTTCCTATGGAGAACAAGCACAATTGGGTTATGAAATTATGGACACTAGAGTCTATAATTGGTTCACACCTGCTACAATATATTCACAATTGTAGATACAATATTGGCTACTAACAAGATGATCTTCGATTGAATAAATTGCTCGTCGTAAACTAGCACATATGAATGCTGGAGAAACCAGTAGAGTTGAATAAATTACAAAAGCTTAACCACCTCTTCGACGTTACTGGAAGTTGATTTATCAATGCTCTAGTGCATTGGAGAAGAATGATGAGTGTGGTCTCGATTTTGGATGATCAATGTTACAAATTGGACGTTATGAAGAAAAGCTACACTCTACTAAAAGGCAAAGGCATTGGAGAAGTGACGACATTAACGAACGAGCCCGACATACACGTATGAGTCACTGCATAACTATGCACAGGAACTTTTTTATTTGAGCATATAGATTCATTAGTTTGCGTTCTGGCGAAACTGTGGCAGTGGAAGACTTGCTAAAAAAGGACGAAGGTAAATTTTGAAGAAGTTTCAATTTATTTTTCTACCAAAGTTCGGGAGCGGGAGCGAAGTGCGAAGGGAGGGCCTGAAGTCTGACTTTATAGTCAAAGTTGGGATTGCGCTCTCATAACTTGCACAATCGGGTTGCGCAAGCGCAGTCGGGTTGCCCACGGGAGAAAGTGCTAAGTCTGGCAAGCACTCAGTCAACGCCCAACTGTGCTGGTCAACGCCAGACTACGTTGGTCAAAGGTAGCGAAGTCCGACTTCGCTGCGCAGTCGGGAGGACAACTCGAGACTTAGGAAAATTTTTGCCTTGCAAAAAAATTCCTGTCTTGTAGACTTTTGCTGTTCGAAGGCTTGCGCGACTTCGGCATTGGTTTTCCTAGCTTGGCAAGAACTGTACAAGTGGAGAGAAACACCGAATCTGAGTGCAATGTTTTAGATCTAAGCTCAAAATTATAGAACCCGAAAGAAATTGCTCTGAGGCAATTTGTACAGAGAACAACAACAAATTTTGTGCACATAGAGATAACTACAAACCCTACAGATGCCTTAAACAATAGAAAATTTTATTCATATAAGACAAGGGTTACAGAAGTCCTCAACTGAGGAAATACTAACATCTGCAGACTAAAGCTGCAGGATAAAATAAAAGGGAAAACAAATTTCGAGTCTGCTGCTCGGACATTAGACAGATGAGATACACTGCTCACAAAATGATCTCGTTTGCTACTCTGCTGTTTCTCCAAATTTCCTCCCGCTCTACTCTCTCTCCCCTCTTATTTGTCTGAAGACTAGAACTGCCTTATATATCCGCGATGAGAAGAAGATAGAGGTTATCCTCTGATAGGTTCTCATAAACCCTAAACTAGGGTTTCTGACCAATCGCTGAACTGACATTAACTTCTATGACCAATCATTGAATTGGCATTAACTTCTGCGGTGATCAGATCTACCAAACGTCACATCTATCAGAAGGCACGTGTGACGTCAAGTCAAAAGTTTTTTCAGGATCCTCGACTATGCGAGCGCAGTCCAGCTTCGCCCAAGTTTGGAGCGTAGTTTGGCGGAGGCATGAAATCTAGATTAATATTTCTAACACCCTCATTTAAAACTGATTTCACAAGCGCTTTGACTCCAAGCTGCTCTTGCAATTTGCTGAAGTCTTCCTCCTTCAAAGGCTTCGTGAAAATATTTGCCAACTGCTCCTTGAATCTGCAAAACTACAGTTGAATTTCTCTAGACTTCACCAACTCTATGATGAAGTGATAACGAATATCGATGTGCTTCATCCGACCATGGAACATGAGATCCTTTGACAGTGCAATGGCCAAATTGTTATCACAAAAAATTGTTGTCGCGCCTTCCGAAGGATAGTTTAGTTCACTAAGAACTCTTCGTAGCCAAAAATGTCTGGCATGCGGATGACGTGGCAATGATATATTCTACTTCGGCTATGGACAATGCAATGATGGGTTGCTTCTTGGATGCCCATGAGACTGCCCGTGATCCGATATGGAAAGAATACCCGAAGGTGCTCTTTCGATCGTCGATGTTGCCAGCCCAGTCACTATCTATGAAGCCCACCAATTCCAACTGGTCCTGTCTGGTGTAAAATAGGCCATTGTTCCACATCATGTTGACATAGCACAAGATCCTCTTGCGTACTTGCCAGTGTGTGTCCTTCAGAGTCTCCATGAAACGACTGATCAGACTGACTCCGAATATCAGATCTGACCAAGTTGTAGTCAAATACATCAGACTGCCAACTAGCCTCTTGAACAAGGTTGGATCTACATTCCTCCCTAAATCCAGCTTGCTCAGCTTCAAACCTATGGCTACAGGTGTGATGGTAGGTTTGTTGTCCTCCATATTGAACCACTTCAGGATATCCTTCGCATACTTGCCCTGAGAAATGAATATGCCATCTATCGATTGGTCAACTTCAATGCCGAGAAAATACTTCATCAGCCCTAAGTCTGTCATCTCGAACTCCTTCATGGATATTCTGAACTGGGCAAACAGTGTTGTGTTGTTGCCAGTGTAAATTAAATCGTCCACATATAGGCAAACGATTATGAGCTCACCTACATCATTTGTCTTCATGTACAAGGTGTGCTCATATGGGCATTTTACAAACCCATTTTGCTGAAAATAATTGTCAATCCGGTTGTACCAAGCCCGGGGTGCCTGCTTCAAACCGTACAAGGCCTTCTTTAGCTTCAAGGCTTTGCCCTCCTGGCCTTCAATTTTGTAACCTGGTGGCTGGTCTATGTAGACCTCTTCCTCCAACACTT
The DNA here is from genome assembly GCA_028583015.1 of Wollemia nobilis. Taxonomy (NCBI): domain Eukaryota; kingdom Viridiplantae; phylum Streptophyta; class Pinopsida; order Araucariales; family Araucariaceae; genus Wollemia; species Wollemia nobilis. The sequence continues at coordinate 114,315 of JAQPPZ010016368.1, read as the reverse complement.
CATTGAGGAAGGCTGACTTGACATCCATCTGGTACATCTTCCAACCCTGTTGGGCTACCAATGCCAAGATCATCTTGATTATGTCAAGTCGGGCTACAGGCACATAAACCTCATGGTAATCGATGCTTGAATTCTGCTTGTAACCCTTCACCACCAATCTGGCTTTATGCTTATCAACGTCTCCTTGGGCATTGAACTTTGTCTTATACACCCGCTTGACCCCAATGGTCTTCTTCCCTACTGGAAGATCTGTCAGTTGCCATGTATCATTATTTTTAATGGCTTCAATCTCCTCGTCCATAGCCTGCACCCACTTCTGATTCTGACTTGCATCTTCGAACTCTACTGGATCAACTTCAGTAAATAATGCAAAGTCAGAGTACTCTTCATCTACATGGGTTTGGTTTGCCTCGTGGATTTCTTGCAAGCTCCTTATCTTCGTTGGCATCACCAAGTTTTGGATTCTACTTGCACATGGAGGTGACCAAGATGGAGTGGTTGTGCTACTGCTGGCACCATTGCTACTATTGGAGGTTGCAGGTGGCTGCACACTTCCTTCTTCCAAGTCAACAAACTCTACTACTGCTGGCTCTAATCGGCCAGTCTTCGACTTCCAGTTCCAGGCTTCATTTTCAAGAAACTTCACATCACGGCTGATGATGAGCTTCTTCGTCATAGGGTTGTACAACATATATGCCTTTGCCTGCTCACTGTACCCTATGAAAATGCACTTCTCAGCTCTATCATCCAACTTCTGTTGCTTCTCTTCTGGAACATGTGCATATGCAATGCACCCGAACACATGCAAGTGAGCCACACTTGGCTTCACACCACTCCAGGCCTCCTGAGGGATTTTGTCCTTCATGCTTTTGGTGGGACATATGTTTAGTAGGTAGACTGCACATGTTATAGCCTCTGCCCAAAATTTGTGTGGCAATCCCTTCACCTTCATCATGCTTCGTGCCATCTCCATGATGGTTTGGTTCTTCCTCTCAGCTACGTCGTTCTGTTGTGGCATGTATCTGGTAGTGAACTGCCTTTGAATTCCATGCTGCTTGCAGTAGTTATGGAATTCATTGGAGATGTATTCACCTCCGCCATCTATCCTGAGAGTCTTGATCTGATATCTGCTCTGTTTCTCCACTAGAGCCTTGAACTCCTTGAATATAGCAAGTGCTTCTGATTTTAGCTTGATGGCATAGATCCAAGTCTTCCGGTTGAAGTCATCTATGAACATTAAGAAGTATTTATTGTCGACAAACGTGCTGGTCTGCATCAGGCCGCAAATGTCTGAGTGCACTAGCTCCAATGGCTGTGATGCTCTCCAAGACTGACCGGAAGGGAATGAATCCCTATGTTGTTTGCCGACTAAGCAACCTTCACAAACTTGATTTTACTGCTTTATCAGGGGTAAACCCTTCTCCATCTGCTTCTTGTATAGTTGATTCAGGCCACTGAAGTTCAGGTGGCCAAATATGAGATGCCACAACCAGGTATCATCTTTCACAACTACACTTAGAGACATCAATGATTCATTATGAATCTGTAGCAAAAACATTTTATTCTTTGTCATGGAAACTGTAGCAATCTACCCATGTGACTTGTCTCTGATGGTGCAAGCTCCATATTTGAACTGGATCGTATGTCCCTTCTGCACGAGTTGTCCAATGCTCAACAGGTTATGCTTCAGTCCAGGCACATAGTAGATGTCATAGATCTGCTTTCGTTCACCGTGCCTAGTGCGGATGAGGATCTTTCCTTTCCCCATTATGAGAACCTTGTTGTTGTTCCCCATCTTCACCTCATACTGGACTATTTCATCCAGTTGGGAGAACATCTCTTTTTTCCCCATCATGTGGTTGCTGCACCCATTGTCTAAATACCAGACATTCTTCTGGCACTCCTCAATGTTGCAAGTCAAAAACATATTTCCTCCTATCGCATTTTTGGTTTCATTCATGTAATGGGCTTGCTGCTGGTTCTCCTTGGCCATCCATTTTTTGCACTGTGAGATGTAATGGTTGAACTTCTTGCAAAAATAACACTAGACCTTTGACATGTCCTTCTTCTAACCAGATCCAGCTTGCTAATTTCTCGAACTGCCTCTTCCACCTTGCTGATGGAAATTATAGTTGGTCTCTCCTTCGCTAGGGTTTGACTGTCCTCCTTGCTTGTTGCCTTTCCCACGCTTGCCTTTGCCTCTTGCTTCATGAGAACTAGAGGCACCATGGTGGGAATCTTGTCTGTCGTTGTCTCGAAATGAGACCTGAGCTTTGAATGCTTGCTCCAAAGAGGTCTAAGATGGAAAGCTTAGCCTCTGTTCATGTGTCTACAACGAACCCATGAGTTCGTCTATCGAGAGGGTTGTTAGATCCCTCAACTCTTCGATTGCTATCACAATCGAGTCAAACTTGACAGACAGACTTTTGAGAATTTTCTTCATGATTCTCTGGCTTTGCATAATTTCTCTGTTCAACCGCATCTGGTTGATAATGTCCGTCGTTCGAGTGAAGAAATCACTCATAGAATCGGACTCACTCATCTGTAGATTTTTAAACTCCCTCCTGAGCATCTACAACTTCACCAACTTTACCTTATTGGTGCCCTGGTACGAGCTGGCCAGAATCTCCCAGGCCTGCTTCACCTTGGTGGTTGATGCAATCCACGGGAAGATGGACTCCTCGACCGTTTGCATGATGTAGAAGAGGGCCTTATGGTCCTTCTTTTTGTTCTCTTTCAATATGTCCTTGTCTGCTTGAGAGAGGGCGGCCAGTGCTGTTGCATCTGTTGATTTTGGGTAGCCATTCTTGACTAACTCTCACAGCTTCTGAGATCCAGATATTCATTTGGATGCTCTAGTAATCGTAATTCTTCCTATTGAAGCGCAAGATCTGGAACTACAAATTGTTGCTACTAGAAGCCATTCTACTTCGATCTCCGCATCAAGGGATCAATGGCTCTGATACCAATTTGAAAAAGTTTCAATTTATTTTTTTGTCGAAGTCCGAGAGAGAGCAAAGTGCAAAGGGAGGGCCCGAAGTCCGACTTCGCAGCCGAAGTCGGGCTGCGCTCTCCTCTATTGCGCAATCGGATTGCGCTCCCATAACTTGCGCAATCGGGCTGCACAAGTGCAGTCGGGTTGCGCACTATAGAAAGTGCTAAGTCCGACAAGCACTCGGTCAACGCTCGACTGCACTGGTCAATGCCCGACTACACTGGTCAAAGGTAGTGAAGTCCAACTTTGCTGCGCAGTCGGGAGGACAACTCCAGACTTAGGCAAATTTTTGCCTTGCAAAAAATTTCCTGTCTTGTAGACTTTTGCTGTCCAGAGGCTTGCGCGACTTCAGCGTTGGTTTGTCTGGCTTGGCAAGAACTGTACGAGAGGAGAGAAACACCGAATCTGAGTGCAATGTTTCAGATCTGAGCTCAAACTTATAGAACCCGAAAGAAATCGCTCTGAGGCGATTTGTATAGAGAACAACAACAGATTTTGTGCACACAAAGATAATTGCAAACCCTACAGATGCCTTAAACAACAACAAATTTTATTCATATAAGAGAAGGGTTACAGAAGTCCTCAATTGAGAAAATACTAACATCTGCAGACTAAAGCTGTAGGATAAACTGAAAGAGAAAACAAATGTCGAGTCTGCTGCTCGAAAATTAAACAAATGAGCAACACTGCTCACAAAACGATCTCGTCTGCTACTCTGTTGTTTCTCAAAATTTCCTCCTACTCTCCTCTTTCTCCCCTCTTATTTTTCCGAAGACTCGAACTGCCTTATATAGCCACAGTGAGAGGAAGATAGAGGTTATCCTCTGACAGGTTCTAATAGACCCTAAAATAGGGTTTTTGACTAATCGCTAAACTAACATTAACTTCGCTGACCAATCGTTGAACTGGCATTAACTTCTGCGATGATCGGATCTGTTAGACGTCATATCTGTTAGAAGGCACGTGTGACGTCAAGTCAAAAGTTTTGCCGGGATCCCCGACTATGCGAGCGCAGTCCGACTTTGCCCAAGTTCGGACCGCAGTTTGATGGAGGCGTGAAATCTGGATTAATATTTCTAACAAATTTTTCACCATATGATTGTTGCAATGAAGTGAGGTGAGGTTTCAAATTAATTTTAAGCATATATCAATACGAGAGCATACAAATCAAAATATAGCCAGTGCATAAGACGAGATTGGGAAACGGAAAGATGCCAATATTTTCCATAATCTGTGTTTCGTTTTTATTGTCTGCATCAACTGTTTGTGGTAGAGTTGTAAATGGTACGATTAACATAGGTATCATCCTAGATTTTCCTTGGGTGGAGAAGGTGGTCGAGATCGCTATATAATTAGCTGTAGATAATTTCAATAATGATCCTAATCTCTTCAATAGTGGTCGATTGGTTCTTCACCTGCGTGAGGTGTGAACCATCCTCCCCGACATTTCTGGAGTTTGTGATCTCTTGGAGAAATAAGTGGTCACAATACATGTACCACAAGGATTGGTGGTTGCTAATGTCATATCACATTTTAGAGAAGGCAACATTTTCATCATTTTGTGGCCATCAACTACGATTCTAGTGGTTCTTACATTGACAAGAATGGTACTAGAGGAAGTTGTAATACTCCATGTATACATTAATATGGTCAATAATAATGCAATGGAGGCTTACAGGATGACATTGATCACATGGTTAAATTAGGTATAAAATTTAGATCTCGAACGATCGCAAGGCTTCTACTTCAATGTCTCTTTGTCACTTCATCGGATGTGGGAATTACATGGAGCCAGTAGGAACATATAGTTCTCCAGATAACAAAGGGAGCCTTAGCCTGCAAATTTTATCCATTGAAGATAACTGAGATTTTTTTTTTTTGTATTTCGCATGTTAAACATATTCATCGCCTATATATCTTACAAAAGATATAAAGTTAAACCACAAGTAATATCATGATGATTTTAATAAACGCGAATTATTTTTCTTGTAACAAAAGCGATCACAAAGTATATCATTGAACCACTAGATCCCGAGATTTTTCAATAACAGATGTAGCCATAATATATGGTCTGGAGCCTTTGTGGGGTAACAATATTTGTGGAATTATAGGTATAGTGGTATTATAGATTTGTGGAATCAGTTTGTGGTTGCTGCAAGTTCCACAACATAAAAAGGTTATTCTTGTCCAACTACTTCAATAAACATAGTGCCTTTGCTATAGCAGACAAGTGCATTGTACACTATTTTTCTGTTTACACTATGTGAGACTGATGCAGGAGCATCCGACGACACCAGCAACAGAGGCGTCAAGTGTCGAGAAAAATAGTGCTGAAGAGTCGGCACAGGAAGAAAAAGCGGCAAAGACAGAAATCGGCAAGGAGGAAGTGCAGCAGAAGGGGCCGCGATTTTGCGACGTGTCGCGAAATCGCGACAGTTTGCCGGAGAGGGACGAAGGCGCAGAAGGGGGCACGATTTCGCGACATGTCACGAAATCGCGACCCGTGATTTTGCAACATGTCGCGAAATCGCGACAGGTTGCAGAGCAGAGGAGAGAGCGAGAAAACGGTCGCGATATCGCGACGCAAATTGGACAAGCGGGTGCGGAGGAAAAATGGTCGCGATATCACGACATGTCGCGATATCGCGACCAAAATGAGAAGTAAGCACAAGGAGCCAGAAACGTCGCGATATCGCGACATGTCACGATATCGCGACATGTCACGATATCGCGACGAGAGAGAAAATGGCACGAGAGGAAGAGAAAAAGATGGCGGGAACGGTGTTTTCGAGGACCGTACAGATTCGACACGTGGCAGAAGCTGAAATGAAAGCGGGAAATGACCAGAAGCACAGAAGACAAGAAAGATGGGCCACGTAGGGATTTATGACGGATTCTGCAGTGACAGAGACCGTGCGGGAATTAATTTCGGGTTGGTGAACCCATTTTCAAAATTGTAATTAATCGGGTGGTTGAACCCGTTTAGGTGGGAAGTTGAAGTTTGAGAGGGTCGGGACCTCTATAAAAACCCATTATTTTGTTTTAATCGGGACGGTGGACCCGAGAATACCCGGAGAGCTTAGGAGTGAAGAAGCGGAGAACCGAGCCGAGGGCCGGTGATTGTAAGCCTACGGGCTGTGATTTTTTTGCATGTATATTTTTAACTATTTTTAATGAAAAGGCAGGGTTTGTGTAGAAGGGTGTTCTTCGGTGCCCCGTCAGTGGTATCAGAGCGGGAGTTCCTGAGTGCGTAAACAGACCGCCGACCGTGAGGCAGTTTGCGCCAGGACCTTCGGGAGGGTTTTGAGAAAGAGAGAAAGAGAGAGTTTAGCATCCCCGAGCATGTTAGCAGACCACCGGACGTGAGGCAGCTACACCGGGATCAGTTAGAGCTTTGTGAGAAGAGCAAAATGTATTCCCGAAGAAGACGGGACAACAAGGAGGAAGACATGGTGTCGGAAGAGGAAGTCAAAGCATTGCAACGACAATTAAAAGCCTTGCAAAAGGAATGGTCCGTAATGAAATTACGGGAGAAAGAAGAACGGCAGAAAATGCGATAAGAGAGACGGAGAAAGAAGGAAGAAAAGATGAAGGAGGCTGTAGAGGAAGAGAGCAGCAGTACCGGGACCTGCCCAGAAGAGGGCACAAATTTTTCTGTGCAAGAGGAAGAGTGGAAGCCGGCTGCAGCAGAAGATTGCAGCAATGAGGAAATCTGTCCGGTGGAAGATAGAAGTGTGGACCCGGAGCCGGGGTTAGAGCAGACTGCAGAGGCAGAGATGAGTCCGAAAGTGTTGCGGGAGGCAGCAACCGGACCCAGCAGAAGTGAAGATCACTTCTTCACTTACCCCGGGTGTCTGATGCAGGAGCATCCGGCGGCACCAGCAACAGAGGTGTCAAGTGTCGAGAAAAATAGTGCTGAAGAGTCGACACAGGAAGAAAAAGCGGCAAAGACAGAAATCGGCAAGGAGGAAGTGCAGCAGAAGGGGCCGCGATTTCGCGACGTGTCGCGAAATCGCGACAGTTTGCCAGAGAGGGACGAAGGCGCAGAAGGGGGCATGATTTCGTGACATGTCACGAAATCGTGACCCACGATTTTGCAACATGTCGTGAAATCATGACAGGTTGCAGAGCAGAGGAGAGAGCGAGAAAATGGTCGTGATATCGCGACGTCGCGATATCGCGACGCAAATTGGACAAGCGGGTGCGGAGGAAAAATGGTCGCGATATCGCGACATGTCGCGAAGTAAGCACAAGGAGCCAGAAACGTCGCGATATCACGACATGTCGCGATATCACGACGGAGAGAGAAAATGGCGCGGGAGGAAGAGAAAAAGATGGCGGGAACGGTGTTTTCGAGGACCGTACAGATTCGACACGTGGCAGAAGCTGAAATGAAAGCGGGAAATGACCAGAAGCACAGAAGACAAGAAAGATGGGCCACGTAGGGATTTTTGACGGATTCTGCAGTGACAGAGACCGTGCGGGAATTAATTTCGGGTTGGTGAACCCATTTTCAAAATTGTAATTAATCGGGTGGTTGAACCCGTTTAGGCGGGAAGTTGAAGTTTGAGAGGGTCGGGACCTCTATAAAAACCCATTATTTTGTTTTAATCGGGATGGTGGACCCGAGAATACCCGGAGAGCTTAGGAGTGAAGAAGCGGAGAACCGAGCCGAGGGCCGGTGATTGTAAGCCTGCAGGCTGTGATTTTTCTGCATGTATATTTTAATCTGTTTTTAATGAAAAGGCAGGGTTTGTGTTGAAGGGTGTTCTTCGGTGCCCCGTCAGAGACATCGTTGGCGACCAAGATTATTACCGCTATTTTGAGTACGAAACCACAGGATTTCTTGATTTTGAATTAGAAAGATATACAAATATTATGTTCTCCAAAACTACTGTGATAGTTGCCCATCGCTTCTCCTCAATTATTGATACAAATATCGTGGCTTTTATTGAACAGGGGAAGGTGAGTTATTCAGATCATAGCCAACTAATGGAAAACCAGCATATGGTATTTTGATATGATAAACATGCAGAACATCACTTCAATAAAAGTGGCTCAACATGAGGACATGAATGAAGATGATATTAAGTTTGGACTTATATTCCAATTCAAAATCAACAATAAAATTTGTTGGGAAGGGAGATGTTAATATTTATTTTATAATAAACCTAAAATGTTGGTGTTGAGAGAAATTCGTCATCAGGCCAATAATACGACTACTAAAGAAAATAGTTAGGGAACACGTTCCAGAATAGTTATGCCATGGAACAAATTGAAAACAAAAAATTGAACATTATAAATAACCATTAAGAAGCATTTTGGAGGGGTTAGAAGCATTTTGGAAGAAGCAGAATTGAAATCAAAGTTCGTTGTTGAAGGAAGATTTTCCTCCCGGGTTGTTGGATTAAATATTTTCATCCATTATAATTGCCAAATTCAATGTTTTCTGAAGAAACATTTAATTGAATATCTTTTTATTTTAATATATTAAATTTATTTGAATAGTGTATGCGTATGTAGATTGTATCATTATTTAAACAATAATTTTTAATATATTGTTTATTTCCTTAGAAGATTACACCAGGTTTAATACAGATTGTGTGAAGACAGGTCTATTTAAGTTTGGTTAATGTTCAAATTATCTTCTTGTTGGTATTTTTGCCACACTAAAAATATATTTTTAAATTCGTCCAAGTATGAATGCATCCAGTGGTGAAATAAAAATTGAATGAAATGATATTTATATATTTTGTTATTGTAGATACTTTCTCAAGGTTTCCAACGATATATTACAATAGACAATCGGGTCAACGGATCAAAAGTTATGGCTTCGGGAAGCTGTACCACCAAAGATCAATTTCGACACTTTTTTCAGAAGACCATTTTCGGGTAGAAAATCAATTTCGAGAAAAAAATTCAATTTTGGCACTTTTTCAGAGAAAATAAATTTCGCGGCAAAAGATTAATTTTGTCACTTTTACTAGAGAAAATCAATTTCGGGGCAAAATATCAATTTCACCACTTTTTTGAAGAAAATCAATTTCGGGGCAAAAGATCATTTTCGGGCAGTTTCTCCAACAAAATTGATTTTCGGGTGTTTCTCCATTGAAATTAATTTTCGAGTAGTTTCTTTAGTGAAGCTCCCTTTTCGCCCCAGTTTTCAGTGAAAGCCATTTCCAAGTGATAGGCAAAGATCATTTTTGGGTAAATTTCAAAGCCAGAAAAATTAATTTTTGAGCAATGCAATTAATTCTTCCAGAATGTTTGCTAGCAAGTGTTGACAAAATAACCAGAGGAGGCCAAAATTTAATGACGATGCTTCCAATATATTATGTTATTGACTTTTATGAGATATTGTTAATTTTCAAAGCGTCGTCCATTGGAACTGAATGATGATTCCTGAGGCAACATCCATGGAGGTGATGATAACCCATGAAGATGTCATGATCAGACTTCTGGTCCTGTCTTTAGAGGGAAAGTTACTACAGTGGTGCATACTACTTGGGTGTAATAGTATCCACTCATGGGAGGACTTGGTAGGAGCACTAGTCGACGCATTTGATGGCTCTTAGGATCCCTTTCAACTTTGGATGCACCTCTCCACCATAACGAGAGCACCTCTAGAAAGCATCATAGACTTCAATATCTGATTTTAGAGGAGTTGGAGGAGAATTCCAAAGAAGATCCGACCGACACACAGCCAGAACCACCTCTACTATTTTCAAGATTTCCACCTAGACATAGGTCTCCTCCTGTAGTAATCTAGGGAAAAAATATTTCCTTGTCTTTTAGGAAGTAGTACAAGCAGAGTGACTCCTTCTCCAATTAGGAAAAATACAGTGGAGAGAAACTACCTTTCCATCACTCTCTTTGGTAGTTGTTACTCTTGTCTATCTTGTGCAGTATTCACAATGGCATATCCCCTAAACTGTGTGGAGACCTCGAACACAACTGTGTGGAACAAAAGATGTAGATCTCATCCAAGGTCAATAAAGGGAATATGCAAGTCTTCTCCAGCAATGAGCAATATGGTTGCTTATAGTTTCCATAAAGAGATGGACCAAGAAGGAGAACATGCTCAAGTGGTAGATTCTGAGAATAAAGAGGACATATTTTTGCACCTTTTTTGTATCCCAAGGCATAGCACACAAGTATTTAACCAGAACCTAGAAGCATGCCTCATCAAGATATTGATCCTGAGGAGATCCTGATAGTAAGGTTATTGCCAAAAAAATCTTGTTGTCATATCAAGGAGTTAGAGGAACCCATTCCTAAGAGCCCGCAGCTAGTGGACTCTCTAAAGTGGTGGTATTGGCTCCAGCCATCACTACAACCAGTGCTTGAAGAAGGCTCCCTTGACACATTATTCATTAACTGCATGAAACTGGCATGCATAATAACTTGCCATGTTGCATTTGGCTTGCAACCTGACGAACGTTGGGAAGAGGACAACTAAACTTTAAAGATCACCTGATCTACGATAAGAGCTAGTTTGAACACTGCAGATTCATCGGATAAGCATCCAAATCCAGGTTTGTGGTGGTGGTATGCCAATAATATCATAAACTTTTGGATAAATAGTGTAAATAGGCCAGTTGATAAATAAAGTGTCGAGAGCACTAAATGACGTGATCGAGCATAACAAAAAAATTTGGAGGTGAAAAATGGGTCAAAAATTGAGACTTTCCAAGAGGTCACCCATCTGAGCACTACTCCAAGGAAAAATGCTTAACTGTAGAAGTCAACTTGTGTAGTGTGTCTTTTTGGTTCAAGGTTCTGGGCTAAAAAAAAAACCTTTTCACTTGTCATACATGTTTTCATTGGAAAAATACCTTTTGGCCAAGGAAATTCCTTTTTGCTCCTTTTTCCCCAAGCCTTTTGTCATCCATGATTGGAAAATGCACCCGTCAGTATTTTTTCACTCATGCACATCATGCTTTTAGATAACGAAGATGTTAAAAGGGTATTTTTGGTGACTAGCATCATCAAAAGATATTTTTGGCATCCACATGATCAAAGGTATTTTTTACCTTGCTTTTTCAGCATACCATAATTTTACTCCAAACAAGCTCCACTCACGCAGTTCGAGATGAGATTCAAGGTAATCATGATTTTTGAGGACAACCTCTTTGGGGCTGCAAGGCCATATGATGGAGATGGTGTATCTCAAATCAAATATGGAAAAGGATGAGACAAAAAATCTAATATTGCAACAACCCATGTCATCGGTTCAAATGGTCTTAGAGCCCACACGTACACATTTTATTTTCTCTTCTCTTGATCATGAGCATTTGGTGATTGTTTTCCTTCATTTTGTAGTACCTCCTTCCACTTCACTCTTATTCGTTGTATCCACCACTTTTGTTCCCCTCCCTGTTTCATAGTCATCAGTCACCAATGCTCCTTCAACCATTCCCATTTCTTCCCTTCCTCCATCTTTCAATTTGTTTTCCTTTTCCCCTAACCCATATTTTGTTCCATGGTCATTAGCCTCATCTTCTGCCCTCATTAATCCCATTATCGCTATAAGTATACCAACCCTATCAAGGATGAGCGTAACTGTGGCCCCATCCATTTCTACTCCTTCCATTGAGCCAAATCATCAAAAATATTTGTTCTTTATTTTCCTAATTTTTGAATTACAGAGTTGTTGGTATCACAGATTGAAGTCTTGCTAGAGCACCCTCAAGCAAAGAAAATCAGTTGAGCTCGGCGAGGTTCCTTGCGTTGGATGAAAATGCAAATAGGAGGTCATACAATATCAGGCAACACAGTAAGAAGATGGTGCAAGCGTTAAATGATTTGATGTAGTAGGTGGTTATGACTCCATTGCCCAATGGATAAATACCCTGCGATCGATTGCATCCAGACAAGCTGAATACTCTGCGAGCTGCCAATGGATAAAGACACTAAAAATAAATTTTTAATTTTTTTAAAGTATGAAATGCATTTAGTGGTGAAAGAAAAATTGGATGAAATGATATTTATATATTTCGTTGTTGTAGATCCTTTCTCAAGATTTCTAACGATATATTACAATATACAATCGAGTCAATGGATCAAAAGTTATGGCACCGTGAAGCTATACCACCAAAGATCAATTTCGACACTTTTTCTAGAGATGATCATTTTCGAGGAGAAAATCAATTTTAGGGTAAAAATCCAATTTCGATACTTTTTTCGAAGAAAATCAATTTCGAGGCAAAAGATCAATTTCGGATAAAAAGATCAATTTCGCCACTTTTTTTTTTCGAAGAAAATCAATTTCGGGGTAAAAGATCAATTTCGCCACTTTTTTAAGAGAAAATCAATTTCAGGGAAAAGATCATTTTTGGGCAGTTTCTCTAGTGAAATTGATTTTTGGGTAGTTCTCCAGCGAAATTGATTTTTGAGCAGTTTCTTCAATGAAGCTCCCTTTTCGCCCCAGTTTTTAGCGAAAGCCATTTCCAAGTGATATTGAAGGAGAAGATCATTTTTGGGTAAATTTCAAAGCCAACAAAATTAATTTTTGAGCAATGCAATTAATTCTTCCAAAAAATTTGTCGGTAAGTGTGACAAAATAACACCCAGGTGTTGTAGGTGAGTTGGAAAGGAGAGGGCAATCCTCCAAGGGAGGTCCCAGGTTCGAATCTCCACCCTACCAAAAAGTCGAATTGGGTACCCAAAATCCAATTGATAATGTTGGTGAGGGCAAGATCGGGTGCGACTCCCGGGTGACTTTGACGGTATAAAACCCCCTGTTCATGGTCTTTCAGACCAAGACGGCCCCGCAAGGGGTTTTTCGCTTATAAAAAAAAAGGTGTGACAAAATAACCAGAGGGGACCAAAATTTAATGATGATGCTTCCAATATATTATGTTCTTGAATTTTATGAGATACTGTTAATTTTCAAAGCACCGTCCATTGGAGATGAATGATGATTCCCGAGGCACCATCCATGGAGGTGCAAATTCAATTGGTAATTCCTACTAAGTCCTGAGAATGCCACCAATCGTAAATGCTCATTAATTTATGAGGCATCGTTTGATTGGTTCATTGCTACTACTGAGGAGAAAATACTATTGACCATGCTACCGCTTTACCACCATTTGCCTTCATTTTATTTAATGCATATTTAATTTTGGAGTTGAAATCCTCTATAAATACTATAAAACTCGATGAGTTTAGGAAGGATAGAAATTCTGCTGAAAAACACTTTTGACTTCTGGTCCCTTGAGTAGTGTTGTGTTGGTTTACTTTTTGCATGTCATTTCTGAATACGTTCATGTCCATTTATGAATACTGAGGTTTAAATTCTGCACCTGAATTTAATTACTATTGATGAGAGAATGAATACTAAAATTCTTCTTGGAGGTTATCTCTACAAAATTTAAGCGGTTCATATGCCTTCTTTTTTGTTGTATGCTAATTAACTCTTGATTTGGATTTTGGTTGTTAGTTTATCCCCATCCTATATTTTTGGCTTATAGCCATATTTCCCATTTCTTTGTCATTTACCATCTCTTTCTTGTTACCCTAATATTTAAAACGAATTATATTAGTAAGGGAACCAGCCCTCTCTGGAGATTGGCCTGAAAGACATCTCTTTCCTTCAACCTTTCAATGTTTCACGAGTCTAGGGCGTACAAGATTAATGTATTTTGTAACTAGGCAGATTCGTGACCAACACTTCTTTGCAATTTAGGGTGGAAATTCATAGTTTATAATAACATGTTTTGTTCTATTTTGTTTATTTTATTTTATTTTCACTTTATTATTCTTTTCCTAAGTTAAATTATTATTTCAATATGAAAAATTGAAGTCCCAACATTGCATAGTTTATAATAATCATTTGATTTTAATCAATTATTGTACAAATAATAATATTAAATGCAAACATTATAAATTTTGGATAATTTATTTAAAATAATTGTCAAAGGTTAAAATAATTTTTTTTATTGAATTTCAAGGTTATTATTCTAAAGTGAATATTTGATAATTAACTACACATTTTAACAATTTTCATGAACAACAAAGTTTTTACAAACTTGAATTTTTGCAAATCAGATCAATTAAACAAGCCCCTTGTTAACAGTCATGTGCATTTCTGAGGTATCCAACTAACTCTACATTTCACATATTGATAAGCTTACAAGCAGATTGAATACATCAAATAGAACCTTGGGAAATTAAAACATTTCTTTCAAGAGAGAATTTAGTAACAGAATCTAACTGTGGGTATGCTTTTGTAATTGGAAAAAAATATCACTCAACATAATTTGTGCTAGAAGGAGGACCCAAAGGTAATTACTTTGATTTGTTTATTTGAATTTGTTCAAATTTTAAAATTTTATGATATATGCTACATTAATTCTGATTTGTTACAAATTTGGAAAATATTTTTTTTTATGGTTATGGTTAAATTGTTGTTATAATTGTTGAAATATGATGATTTAACCTTCCAAAATTTGAAAATTGTGAATCTTTTCACACATAGCTTTGCATGTTATATATCTTGAATTATCAAAAACAAGACCAAAAGTTCAATGGTAGGAATTGCACCCTGGTTAGGTGTTCATAGCAGTCCATTATATATTCCTGGAGTAGCCCATGAGATTCCTAAAAATGTAGAAATATATTTACCCTAGTATATCCATGATTGAATGAGATCGACTTAAGAACATATTCAGACATATAGAGACACTTTAATTCATTTACAAATTATGCATGGAGATATTGCCTGTAGAATGTTTCCATACACATTAGATGAGTTTGCTTATGATTGGTATATCAACTTACCTGTAAGTTCTATCACTTCTTGGGCTCAACTAGAAGCAACATTTCTCAGCCATTTTAAACTTGTTGACCCAGTTATGATATACCATCATTTTGTCTCTATCCATAGATAACCCAATGAATCCTTAAGACTATTCAGCGATAGGTTCCATAAGTTGTATACCGAACTGGTGACACCTTTCATCATTTCAGAAAAATAATCCATCTAGATGTATATTGGAGCTTTAGACCCATTAAATTTCATGTTTTTTAGGACAGTTCCTCAAATTACATCTTTACCCAAAGCATACAATGAGGCAATAACATTTGAAAAATAATTGATTTCTCAATATGTTGGTGTTGGACAACCTAGTGCTATAATAAAATACCAAAAATGAGTTAGGGTTTTGCATAAAATTTTCCCATGATGAACCTTTCTCATTATGTATCCCAACTAGTACCAACCTTTCAATCAGGTACCCTTAAATCAAATGATTTCTAATATGAGCAATCAACATGGTAAAACTAATTGTCTAGATGTTAGAACTACTTTAGATATTGTCCAAACTAAGGTAAAAGTTTTGGAGTCAGTACCTATGAATGATGATTGTAGAAATCAAGCTAATCAAAATGCAAGGACAACTTCAGTATTGGAAACATATGAATATTCAGAAATGGAGGAAGATGAATTTGAATAAGAATCTAAGGATGACGTGAAAGAAAGGATGGAATCTAACCAAGAGTTTCAGAAAGATAATTATTATATTTTTCAAGACAAATAAGGGGAATCAATCACATATTTTACACTTTTCATAGAAATTTCTACCCCACTGGATGTGCAAGAAGCTGCAAGCCTTGTCTCACCTAAGGATTCTACAATGCCCATGCAACTAGAAATTAGTATACCTTTACCTCATATAGAGAAAAATCTAGAACATAAAAGGTTTGGATATGATATTGTTGAAGACCTAACGAAAAATGTTGCTCAAGTGGTTGATCAGGAAGATTTGTTACTTAAAACATCCCCTGACCAGTTGGATTTATTGTTTGAAAATGACCAGTTGGATTTATTGTTTGAAAATGAAAAACATATTTTCAATTTTGTGACTAATTTTGGTGTTTTTAAAAATTAGGTAATTGATGAATATGAAATTATACAAGATGATGATAATGAAGACCGTGAGGTAACCACGAAAATCAATGTAATTCCTAAAGGTATAGTTTCTCTTGATTTTTTTTTATTTTTATATTGATTACACAAGAAAAAGATGCAATAAGATCTCATTACAGAATGATGTTTTTGACACATTTAATAGAGGGACTAGTGAAGATCCACATAATGTATTAATTAGAAAAGCTTGCACTAGTCAGGAAAATGAAGAAGTTACAAAGGCTAATCAAGTCCTGATGAATGGAAATGCACAAAAAATAGAATTTTGATCTTTCTTTTCAAACATTAGAATTCCTGGTAATAGTTTGCATAATTATCTATTGGATTCAAATGTTGTTGATAATAAAATATCATTTGCAGTTAACAAAGAATTAGAGTTGATTCCTTCTCACACCAGTAATAAGGTTGCTATGTTGAACAAGACAGAGGTAGATGTTTTTGAGTTACTAAATCAAGTTCATCAACAATTGACTATTGAACTTGGGATACAAAATTATAATGATCCTCATATGCTAGACATATTAGATGCATGTAAATTACTACGTAATTATAAATAGTCTGAAACTATGAATAGTGGTTTGGCAGTCAAATTTTCATAAATAAGGTCAAGCTTGGAAGAGCTCATGTCTAATCATAACAATGAGGATAATATTTTGAACATTGAATTGAAAATAGATATTCACACCATGCTGGTAGAAATTGTGATTGAAGATAAAAGTTTAATAATAGACATCCCACATAGTAAACATAAATTACTTGAAGATCAGGTACGGACCTTTAAGTTTGATGGAGAAAAATCTATGAAAACAAGGATGGAATTAAATTGAGTTGGTGGGGTGAGAGAGGTAAAATAAATGAACTTTAGTTTTCAGATCTAATGTTACTATGGGATGATGCCCATCAAAATCAGCATGCCTATCATTATGGGCATCTCTCAAATAATGGTAATTGTGTTTAAGATCTTGAAAAATTTCATGTATTAGAAATCCCAAGTCTTGCCTTGTAAATAGTTTTGTACATAGTTTTCTGTTTTCATGTGTTTTCTTTTATAGTTTTTAGTTTTAGTTTTCATTTCTTTTATTTTCTCTAACGTTGAAATTCATTTTTTATCAAGTGTTTTATTGTTTATTTTAGTTTTTCTTGTTTAGTTAATTCATTTTGTTTGTTTATGAGAATTGTGTTAGATTTCATATCTTCACTTTTAACATTATTTTCATCCCTGAGATAGTATCACACATTCACCATTTGTACATATCATCTTGTTTTACGCATTTTATTGTACATAACTTCTTGTTTGTATGTGTTATTGTTGACACAATTTTTTGTTTTGCTTGTTTTGTGATCTTTTGATGTTGAAATTTTGTTTTGATTTATTTTTTGTGCTTTGCATTGATGCAAGTTCAAATTAGATTTTGTGTTTTACTCTCACATATTGCTTTTCATTTTTACAATGTGTTTTATTTTGCTCCTCTGATTGTGGTATAATTGTGTAACTGCAATAAAATATTGGTCCCTTTGAAGGATATGTTTCTTAGTATTGGAAGATGCATTGCCTATTTGAAATTAGGTGAAATTGAAGTTAGTGAAATTATATTATTTAGTAGTTATTCTTGGATTGTGGATTAAAATAGTGGATATTGAAATAATATGATATTTTGTTGAAGCTTCACATGTAATACCACATTTAAATATTATTTTTGATCTTGAAGGATGAAATCATTTTGGTTTGCTAATTATGCAAAAATTTTATACACTCAATATTAAGCCTTAGATGATCTTTAAACCAAGAGGCACTTATGATATTTTCAAAGCAATCAAATGTTGATATAAAGAAAAAACACAAAATCAGTCAAACGTCTGGTGTTCTAGAATATCTCTATCGGGGCTATAGATGCTTGGTTGGTAGTAGAGCAAGATCTAGAAGAAATCAAAATCATCTCCATCAGAGCTATAAATGCTTGACTAATAATGGAGCATTGCAGAGGCAAATATTTATGAGTGGCATCTTTAATAGACTAATTACAAAAAGAATGATAGCATTTTGATTGATTCAAGAATAAAAATAAAATCACAAAACACACACTAAGCTAAAGCGAGTGGAGAAATTATTTTCAATTGAAGCTATTTAACCCTATACTTCTTGGATATTACTAGATAATTTATATTTTACTGATCTTTGTTTTTCTTGATTTTAGATTGGGTTCTTTATCCAAAATGCTTAGGAGTATTTTCCAACAAAGTCATCATTTGTTGCTACCATTGCACAATGTACCTCAATTTGGGGACCCACTTGAAATTTTGTGGTTATTGTAATTTTTTTGAGTGATGTTTTGTTTTGTCTATATCAATAATTTCTACAATATGGTGCTAAAATATGTTCAAGTTCCAAGTTTTGTAGGAAAGTCTTTCACAAAAAATTCAATGGGTTAAATTCCTTAAACATTTAAGAAAGAGATCAAAGTTATACTATTCAATCCATGTATAAATAATGTATAAGCATTCTTGAATCCAATCTATTGATTATCTTTAATTAAAATAATAATAATAAAAATAAACAAAGAGAACAATAAAAAAATGATGTGTTTCACTTTATGTTATTCTCATAAGGCTTGTGTAAAAATTCTTATTATTCACGTGACAGTAAATATTGTTAACAAGGTAAATGCTTTTAAGATTATGGAAAGGACTAATTCCAAACCTATTTATTCTGCAAAGGTATCTAGGATACTAAAAATTATTGCCTCAATTTTTGAAGCAAATATGGTCATCCAACGGACATAGTGCAGAAGCGTGGTCAATGTGGGGGCATGAATTCCAATGAGCACAATCAACATTGAGATACAGTTTTCAAGGTTCTAAGGCGAATATGGTCATCCAACGATACTAAAAATTATTGGCTTAATTTTTGAGGCGAATATGGTCATCCAACGGACGTAGTGCATGAGCGTGGTCAACGTGGGGGCATGAATTCCAATGAGCACAGTCAACATTGAGATACGATTTCCAAGGTTTTGAGGCAAATATTGTCATCCAACGGATGTAGTGCATGAAAGTGGTCAACGTGACGTAGTGCTCTGAGGTGAATATGGTCATCCAACAGATGTAGTGCATGAGCGTGGTCAACGTTGAGGCAAATACGGTCATACAACGAACGTAGTGCATGAGCGTGGTCAACGTGATGTAGTGCTCTGAGACGAATATGGTCATCTAACGGATGTAGTGCATGAGCATGGTCAACGTTGAGGCGAATATGGTCATCCAACGAATGTAGTGCATGAGCGTGGGGGCATGAATTCCAATGAGCATAGTCAACATTGAGACACGGTTTCCAAGGTTTTGAGGTGAATATGGTCATCCAACGTCCAATGGACATAGTGCATGAGCATGGTCAACGTGACGTAGTGCATGAGCATGGTCAACGTTGAGGCAAATATGGTCATCCAACGAACGTAGTGCATGAGTGTGGTCAACGTGATGTAGCGCATGAGCGTGGTCAACATGGGGGTATGAGCACAGTCAACATTGAGATACAGTTTCCAAGTAGTGCATGAGCGTGGTCAACATGGGGGCATGAATTCCAATGAGCACAGTCAACATTGAGATATGATTTCCAAGGTTCTGCCAAGTGGCTTGTTCAAGTAAGCATGAGCGCAAGATTTATAATGTGAATAACTCATCATGTGGTATTGTATGCATTCACATTGATAAAGTCTCACAACGTCATCCCTGGATGCATGTGGGATTAAACCCACAACAATAGATTGGGAGAGTTGAATGGGGATTATTTCATCAATATTTTCTAAAATAAGTAAATATGTTCTTAGCAGGAAAAGGATCGTATGCTTGTCCTTATATATGAAAAGACCATGCTGGTTGAGAATTTAATATTTGTGGTAGTAAGGTGTATTCGATATATTGGCAAAACAAGACATTGTTTCTTCTCCTACAAATGAGTTCCTATGGAGAACAAGTAAAATTGGGTTATGAAATTATGGATACTAGAGTCTATAATTGGTTTACACCTATTGTAATCTATTCACAGTTGCAGATAAAATATTGGTTGCTAACAAGACGATCTCCAGTTGAATAAATTACTCATCATAAACTAACACATATGAATGTTGGAGAAACCAGTAGAGTTGAAGAAATTATAAAATATTAACCACCTCTTCGACATTACTGGAAGTTGATTTGTCAACACTCTAGTGCATTAGAAAACAAATGACGAGTGTGATCTCGATTTTGGATGATCAATATTACGGATTGGACATCATGAAGAAAATATATACTCTGATAAAAGGTATAGGCATTGGAGAAACGATAATATTAATGAACGAGCCCAACATACATGTATGATTCATTGCATAATTGTGCACATGACCTTTTTATTTGAGCACATAGATTCATTAGTTCGCGTGCTGGTGAAACCAGGATAGTGGAAGACTTGCTGAAAAAGGAGAAAGGTAAAATTTTCACCATATGATTATTGCAGAGAAGTGAGGTGAGGTTCCAAATTAATTTTAAGCATATATCAATACGAGCGCATACAAATTAAAATATAGCTAGTGCATAAAACAAGATTGGAAAATAGAAAGATGTCAATATTTTCAATAATTTATGTTTCGTTTCTATTATCTGCATCAACTATTTGTGGTACAATTGTAAATGACACAATTAACATAGGCATCATCCTGGATTTTCCTTGGGTAGATAATGTGGTCGAGACTGCTATACAGTTAGCTGCAGATGATTTCAATAACGATCCTAATCTCTTCAACGGTGGTCGATTGGTTCTTCATCTGCGTGAGGCGCGAACCGTTATCTCAAGCATTTTAATAATTGGTGATCTCCTCGAGAGAGAAGTGGTCACAATACTTGGTCCACAAGGATCGGAGGTTGCTGAGGTCATATCGCATTTTGGAGAAGGTGGCCTTTTCATCATTTCGTGGTCATCGGTTGTGATTCTAGTGGTTCTTACATTGATGAAAATGGCACTAGAGGGATTTGTAATATTCTATGCATATGTTAATATGGTCAATGATAATGCAATGGAGGCTTATAGGATGAAATTGATCATATGGTTAAATTGGGTATAAAATTTAGATCCTAGACGATCACAAGGCTTCTACTTCAATATCTCTCCATTACTTCATCGGATGTGGGAATTATATGGACCTAGTGGAAATACATGAATTAACCACATATTTGTGGGATGCACATGTTTAAACATATAGTTATCCAAATAGCAAAGGGGGCCTTGGCTTATAAATTTCATCCATTGAAGATAACCGAAAAAAATTTCTATGCCGCATGTTAAACATATTTATTGCTTGTATATCTTATAGAAGATATAAAGTTGAACCACAAGTAATATCATGATGATTTTAATAAATTCGAATCATTTTTTTTATAACAAAAATGATCACGAAGTATATCATTGAACCACCAGATCTTGGGATGTTTCAGTAACAGATGCAACCATAATATATGGTCTAGAGCCTTTGCGGGGTAACAATATTTGTGGAATTACAGGTCCATGGAATTAGTTTATGGTTATCGCAAGTTACATGGCATCAAAAGGTTATTCTTGTCCAACTACTTCAATAAACATAGTGCCTTTGTTATAGCAGGTAAGTGCATTGTTCACTATTTTGATGTTTACACTGTCTGAAACGCCATTGATGACCAAGATTATTACTGTTGTTTTGAGTAGTAAACCACAAGCTTTCTCAATTCTAAATTAGAAAGATACAAAAATATTATGTTCTACAAAACTATTGTGATAGTTTCCCATCACTTCTCCTCAATTATTGACATAGATATCATGAATTTTATTGAATAAGGGAAGGTGAGTTATTCAGATCATAGCCAAATAATAAAAGAACTAGTAGATGGTATTCTTATATTATAAAGATGTAGAACATCACTTCAGTAAAATTGGCTCAACATGAGGAAAGGAATGAAGATGATATTGAAGTTTGGACTTACTTTTCCAATTCAAAACCAACAATAATAGTTGTTGTTGGGAAATGATGCTTTAACAAGGGAGATATTAATATTTATTTTATAATAAACCTAAAATGTTGGTGTTGAGATAAATTTATCATCAGGTTGATAATACGAGTACTAAAGAAAATAGTTAGGTAACTTGTTGCATAATAGTTATGCCACCAAACAAATTAAAAATGGAAAATTGGACATTGTAAATAACCATTGAGAAGCATTTTAGAGGGGTCGAAAGCATTTTGGTAGAAATAGAATTAGAAATCAAAGTTTGTTGTTGAAGGAAGATTTTCCTCCTGGGTTGGATCAAAGATTTTCATCCATTGTAATTGCCAAGTTCAAGGTTTTCTGAAGAAGCATTTAACTGAATATCTTTTTATTTCAATATATATAATTTATTTGAAAAATATATGCGCATGTGGATGATGTCATTATTTAAACAATAATTTTTAATATATTGTTTATTTCCTTAGAATATTGCACCAGGTTTAATGCAGATTGTGTGAAGACAGGTCTATTTAAGTTTGGTTAATGTTCATATTACCTTCTCTACAATTTAAGGTGAAAATTCATAGGTTACAGTAACCTGTCCTTTCTGTTTTGTTTATTTTATTTTATTATTATTTTCCTAAACCCTAGCTTATTTTTAATATATTGTTTATTTCCTTAGAATATTGCACCAGTTTTAATGCAGATTGTGTGAAGACATGTCTATTTAAGTTTAGTTAATGTTCATATTACCTTCTCTAAAATTTAGGGTGAAAAATTATAGGTTACAGTAACCTGTTATTTCTGTTTTGTTTATTTTATTTTATTATTATTTTCCTAAACCCTAGAGAAGATTGCACCAGTTTTAATGCAGATTGTATGAAGACAGGTCTATTTAAGTGTGGTTAATGTTCATATTACCTTCTCTATAATTTAGGGTGAAAATTCATAGGTTACAGTATCCTATTCTTTCTGTTTTGTTTATTTTATTTTATTATTATTTTCCTAAACCCTAGATTATTTTTAATATATTGTTTATTTCCTTAGAATATTGCACCAAGTTTAATGCAGATTGTGTGAAGATAGGTCTGTTTAAGTTTGGTTAATGTTCATATTATCTTATCTACAATTTAGGGTGAAAATTCATAGGTTATAGTAACTTGTTATTTATGTTTTGTTTATTTTATTTTATTATTATTTTCCTAAACCCTAGAGAAGATTGCACCAGTTTTAATGCAGATTGTGTGAAGACAGGTCTATTTAAGTTTGGTTAATGTTCATATTACCTTCTCTACAATTTAGGGTGAAAATTCATAGGTTACAGTAACCTGTTCTTTCTGTTTTGTTTATTTTATTTTATTATTATTTTCGTAAACCCTTGCTTATTTTTAATATATTGTTTATTTCCTTAGAATATTGCACCAGTTTTAATGCAGATTGTATGAAGAAAGGTCTATTTAAGTTTGGTTAATGTTCATATTACCTTCTCTACAATTTAGAGTGAAAATTCATAGGTTACAGTAACCTGTTCTTTCTGTTTTGTTTATTTTATTTTATTATTATTTTCCTAAACCCTAGATAAGATTGCATCAATTTTAATGCAGATTGTGTGAAGACGGGTCTATTTAAGTTTGGTTAATGTTTATATTACCTTCTCTACAATTTAGGGTAAAAATTCATAAGCTACAGTAACCTGTTCTTTCCGTTTTGTTTATTTTATTTTATTATTATTTTCCTAAACCCTAGCTTTTGCGTTTTTTTTTAATTTCATCAAATAAAAAATCAAAACCCTAAAAAAATACATAAATATGAAAATTCAAATTTCAAATTTTCATTAAGGTAAATGATTATTTCAATATGAAAATTTGAAGTCTCGACATTGCATAGTTTATAATAATCATTTTATTTTAATAAATTATTTTCCAAATAATAATATTAAATGCAAACATTATAAATTTTGGATAATTTGATTAAAATAAGTTTCAAAGGTTAAAATCAAATATTTATTGAATTTCAAGGTTATTATTCTGAAGTGAATATTTGATAATTAACTACACATTTTAACAATTTTTAAGAACAATAAAGTTTTTACAAACTTAAAGTTTTACAAATCAGATCAATTAAACATGCCCCTTGTTAATAGTCATGTGCATTTATGAGGTATCCAACTAACTCTACATTTCACATATTGATAAGCTTACAAGCATATTGAATACATCAAACAAAACCTTGGGAAATTAAAACATTTCTTTCAATACATGATTATGGGTATGTTTTTATAATTGGACAAAAATATCACTCACCAATTAGGATATGATCTTAGTCCACTCTAGGGCAAAGTTGATAACAAAAGCTTCATAGAAGTCGGTGTAGTTACCACATCAACTTGCAAAGGGTGGATCTCTTGGCCATGAGCTCCCTTTGGCTAGGTTTTGTTTTTATAGTGGTGAGTGATAACACTGATTTTCTTTGTTATGTGCCTCTACTAGATGGCTTAGTCTCAGTGCACCATTTTTAGTGATTGTGGTGACCAAATTGATGTAGGATATTTTTTGGTATATCTATTTATCTATCTATCTATCTATCTATCTATCTATTGATTTCTTTGATTCGTTAATGGTGTCTAAGTTTATATGATATGAAAATTTATGCAAAATTGTTGATCAAGAAAATTGATGATGTGATGTGTTGATTATGATTTATGATGTAGATGATAGTTATATATGCTTGTCAAAATCATTTTGGAGTTGATTTAGATTTTTTCCCAAATTATTTTGATATGAAAAAATCGAAGAGTGAAATGGATAATAAAAGATGTTTTGGCAGACCCACGTGTTGTAGGTGAGTTGGATAGGAGAGGGTAATCCTCCAAGGGAGGTCCTAGGTTCAAATATCCACCCTACCAAAAAGTTGAATTGGGTATCCAAAATTCAATTAATAATGTTGGTGCGGGAAGGGTCGGGTGCGACTCTCGGGTGACTTTGACGGTGTAGAACCCCCTGTTCATGGTCTCTCAGACCAAGGCGACCCCACAAGGGGTTTTTCGCTTTAAAAAAAAAAAAAGATATTTTGGCAAGGGAGAATACAAGGTATGAATGAAATTAGGTAAATTAAGGTCGATGAAGAAGTTTGAGGCTAATTTTGGAGAATTTTGATCAAAGTTAGTCATGGTTTGGAAATTTAATTTTGTTGTTTTAGTGATTAAATTTTTAATTATGAAATAAATTGATTAAAGTTTGGAAATGGTTCAATTTTCATGATTTAAGATATGTGTCTTGTTAGTAGATGACTATGAATACCCCCAAGATTATTTTTTAGAGGCCAAGGAAAGGAGAAATTTTTTTCATAAATTTTTTTCAATTTGTGAAAATGAGGTAGTTGCTTGCATTCAATTTGGCTTGATGTTATTTCCCCCTTTCAGGGTATTTGGAAGGTGGAACAATGTGCTAATTAGTTTGGAAATCCTACTTAGAAGTTGCTATAAAATGATATTTTATTTTGATATATTGTTGTTATCCCCTAAGTGGTGGCCTCTTAGCGAGAATAATGGACAAGCACTAAGGTGAGTAAGACTAATAGTGTTTTTAGGCAGTGTGTGTCATTATATAGTTTATGTTCTTATTGAGTTTTTCTCCTAAATGATGGATTTTCTAGCCTGATTAATTAAGAAGTTCATAGATTATAATATTGTTTCTAGGCAATCTATACCTTTAATATATGTAACAAGTACATTAGATACTCTATGTCCATTTAAAATGAATTTCCTTTGGACATTCTATGTCCATAAAGATATTTTATAGACAATATATGTCCATATAAAATATGTTTCTTGGATAATCTATATCCATTTTAGAATAAATTCCTTTTTTTGGGTAGTTTATGTCCATATAAAAGATATTTCTTGGATAGTATATGTCCAATTTAAGGTAAATGCCTTTTGAAGAACATAAGCTTATACTGAGAGGTGGGAGTGAACAGTATAAGACCAACTTTTAATTTTCTTTCCAAATAATATTATCCAATATTATCAATGGCAATATCAACAACAGTAATCAAAGCAATGCATAAATCATCACACACAATAGAGACACCAATTTAACGTGGTTCACCCAATGTGGGCTACTCCGCTGAGAAAATATTTCCACTAAAATTTTCTCAATAAATATCTTGGGAAACACTTCCCTATTACAATGTTTATGGATCTCTGTCCAAAGGAGACACCAATCCCCTAATGCTCTAATTTATGGATCTCTATCCATAGGAGAACTCTTTCTCCTTTTCTCTAGTTTGTGGAAATTGACCTAGGAGAACTTTTTCTCCTCAATTGGTTTGTGGATCTCTCCACAGAAGAACTATATCTTCCTAGCTGGTTTACGAATCACACTTCACAAGAGAACTCTTTCTCCTTGCTTTGGTTCATGGAAATATATCCACAGGAGAATCTTTATCCTTTTATCTAGTTCGTAGAAATTGACCTAGGAGAACTTTTTTTACTCAATTGGTTTGTGGATCTCTCTCCATAGAAGAACTATATCTTCCTAGATGGTTTGTGGATCACACTTCATAGGAGAACTATTTCCCCTTGATTGGTTCATGGAACTCTATCCATAGGATAACTCTTTTCCATTTGCTCTGGTTTGTGGAACTCTTTCCACAGGAGAACTCTTTTCCCTTTGCTCTAGTTGGTGATCTTCTAGAAGACTTCTGCCCCCACTACACTGGCTTGTGGATCTCTCTCCATATAAGACCTATGTCCTCACTACCCTAGCTAATGGATCTCTATCCACTAGAAATTGTTGTCCTCTACTCTGTCACCTCCAAATATTGCTCTCAACTCTACTCAATCTCTGTCCCAAATATGAACTAAAATCTATCCTCAATCTAGCATAAATCTGCTCCAAATCTGTCTTAGGTCTAGCCTAAATCTACTCACAAATATACACTAACCTCTATCTCAAATCTACCTTAAGCCTTAACACAAAGCTTGATCAAATCTACCTAAATTTTCCCCAAGCCTTAACACAAATCTTGAACAAATCAAACTTGCTCTTAATGTTGCCTAAAGTATTCATAAAACTTGCTAAAATATGCCTTCAAGTCATCACCAAGACTTGCTCAATTCTACCTTCAAGTCCTCTCAATAACTTGCTCAATCTACTCTCAGGTCTTCACCAAGACTTGCTCAAATATGCCTTCAAGTTTTCACAAAAGCTTGCTCAACTCTATCATTAAGATTTCACAAAAGCTTACTCAAATATGTCCTTAAGTCTCCTCAAGGACTTGCTCAAATCTGTTCAAATAATTTCAAATATTGCATACAAAACACCACTCAACTATCTTTTAGAAAAACTCTCTTCAAATAAATTCTACTTGTCAAATATTCTTCTCAAATTCAATCACTCAAAAGTTCTCACAAAGATACTTAATTTGTTTTGCAATCCTAGCACAAATGATTCTCACTCTTTATCTCAAAACTTCCCAAAACTCATTCAGCAATACAACCTAGATTTTTCTCAAAAATCTATCTTAAATATTTCCAAAACCATTCAACAATGAGGTACACAAAACTTGCTCAACATTTTCAACAATGCTTATCAAACAATCCTTTTCACTCCACCTTATGTTTCACACACTCATTCCAATCACTTTAAACAAAATATGATTTGCCCATACCTCTTATTTGATTGATGAAGAATTGTCCACAAAACCTATCTTACTCACAAACAAATCCTTTTGCCAATTTAAGGTTAGATAGCAACAACCTATCTCAAAATCATCACAAGAATATTCACCTCAAAAAATATTTCTCCATACAATACACCTTATTACTCCTATCTTTAAAAATAAATTTCATCAACAAGAGTTACAAATCACATAAACAAAATTCTCACATACATCTTATAACTCTTTTTTAACAATAAAACACTTAAATAAATTCAAAGTATTACTCACTAACCCTTATGACTCCCAACTATGAGCATACACAATCATATTTATTTAATCCTAATAAATTTTAAATTATGGCAACAAAACTTTATTCAAACCTTATAAATCCCAACTATGGCAAATAATAAAAAATTATTTAAACCTTATAACTCCTAACTATGGCAAATAATAAAAAATTTATTTAGACCTTATAACTCCCAACTATGGCAAATGCACATACCTTACTAAAAAATCAATTGCCACTATTGTCACTCGAACTTGTGATCTCCTAGCCCTGCGTGACCTAACACAAGGGCCACTACTGCATGGGCTATGTTGCCCCACATGAATCAAGGAGCACACGCTGAAAAGGATTGAAAATCCAACTAACTTCATTTTATTTACAAACTCATTATATAGGCTCTAATGGCCCAAAATACATAACCAAACCCATCAAATCATGGATTTGATCCAATATGCTTAACCATAAGCTACAAAAGTGCAAAGGAGAATGCACGTAACTTCTAAGTTAAGAGAAAAGGAATAATGCTAACTATAAGATCCATTTTAGCTATCTTGAAGTACACACTTCCTACTTTGAGTTCACACTTCCTAACTAACACTCCTAAATGACAACTAGAAGATAACTAGTGCCCACAAGTGCATGTGAGAAAGAGACTCACTTACAATATTAATTTGCAAGAAATAAACTATGCAAACCTAGCTAGGAATTACTAGAGGGGTCATATGAGTGATCAAACATCAATCCTCATCATGCCTCCCCACAATAGAAGCATTGGACTCCAATGCTTTCAAAAGAGTAGGAAAGTCACGGGACATCTGATGAAAAGAAATCCAACGAGCCTGATGCGACAACTGTCCTCGTCGAGCCACAAGATATGAGGTGGTAGACCCCTGGCGAGTCTGTCGAGTCTTCGTGTCATAGATCTGATCGGAATCCAATGGTAACTGAGAATCAGGAACCACGTCCATAGGATGACTGATAGTTGGTGCGGTCTCCAATGTAGAGTCAAAGTACAACTTCAAAAGATCTACATTGACGATGTCATGAATTCCCAAGTGTGCGAGAAGATCAAGGCGAAAAGCATTCTCGGACACTTGTTGAAGAATAGTATAAGGCCCATAGCGAATCGGTTTGATTTTACTATGAGTCTTATCAGAAAAACGTCGCTTGTCAAGATGCAACCAAACTTTGTCACCAACCTGAAATGGATGAGGAATTCGATGTCGATCCATGGCCTTTTTCTACTGCTGTTGTGTCTTTTGCAAAATCTCAATCACCTTTGATTGCATATTGTGCAAGTGCTGAATAAATGAGTGTGCCTTGTCTTGCTCCTTCTGAAGATGTGAAGTGATAGGAGAAGGCAAAGACAAAGGTAACTCATAAGGTGCCAAGGGCTGAAATCCCATACAAACCTCAAAAGGTGAGTGACCTGTAGAAGAATGTAGGGCCCTATTGTAGGCATGTTCAATATGAGTGAGACTCAAGTCCCACTTTGCTGGTGAAGCGTGATGATAGATTCATAAAATTTGCACAAGTGTACGGTTTACCACTTCAGTCTATCCATCGGACTATGGATGATAGGCGGTGGAAAAGTTAAGGGAAACTCCCAAAATTTTCCACAAAGAATGCCAAAAGTGACCCACAAAGCGTGAATCATGATCCGATATAATGCTGGTAGGTAGACCAAAGGAATGCCAAATGCTGTCAAAGAACAATTGGGCTAAGTCTGTTGCAGAACTTGTCTTGCGACATGGAATAAACTTAGCCATCTTACTGAATCTGTCAACCACCACGAACACACAATCATGTTGTCGCACTGTCATGGGAAAACCACTAACCAAATCCATGGAAATGCTTTCCCAAGGACGGGAAGGAATGGGCAAAGGCATGCCTAAGCCAAACTTCCTATTAGCTGGTTTGGAGCGACAACAAACAACACACTGTTTGAGAAATCTCAACACATCCCTCCGCATTTTAGGCCAGTAGAAAAATCTTTGCAAGTGATGAAGTGTTTTGTGCTTCCCAAAGTGACCACCATAAAGTGTAGAATGAGCTTCCTTAAGAAGTGACACTCTAGGCTCACAAGGAACACAAACCTTGTCCAATTTGTAAAGAAGTCCTTCTTTGATGTAGAAATCTTGGAAAGGACGCAAATTGGAAGAAGAAGGCTTACTTGCTCAAATATTTTTCCAAAATCAGGATCCTGTGAATACTGATTAGGCCAAGTCTGAAATCCCAAGTGTGAAGTGGACATAACTGTTAAGGCAAGAGCGGCAGGAGGCCTACTCAAACAATCAGCAACAGTATTACTCTTCCCCTTTTTGTACTTGATCACCAAGTGAAATTGTTGGAGGTAAGAGGCCCACTTCATATGTCTTGATTCTTCAATTTTACTTTGAGATTGTAAAAACTTGAGAGGCATATGATCAGTGTGTACTACCGTATCTTTTCCCAAAAGATAATGTCTCCAAGTACTTGATAGCTTGAACTAATGCATACAACTCCTTGTCATATGTAGAATAGTTCAACTTAGCAGGAGAAAAAGTTTCTGAATGATAAGCAATTGGATGACCATTTTGTTTGAGCACAGCCTCCTAAGGCAACTTTAGAGGCATCCGTTTCAATCTCAAAAGGTTGAGAGAGGTCGGGTAAAGTTAACACAGGTGTTGTACAAAGTTTCTTTTTGAGTTTCTCAAAGGCAATCTCTTGGCTTTTCTCCCAATGAAATGGAACTTTAGACTTAGTGAGATAATGCAATGGAGCCGCAAGAGTGGAATATTGAGGAATGAACTTGCGATAAAAATTCGCAAGTCCTAGGAAACTCCTTAACTCAGTGAGAGTTGAAGGAGGGGACCACTTAAGTAAAACATCAACTTTTGTGGGATCTACCTGAATTCCACTTTCACTAATCACATAACCAAGGTAAGAAACCGAAGTATTGCCAAAAGAACACTTGGAAGAATTGGCATATAATTGATTCTTCGCAAGAAGATCAAGTGTATGATGGATATGCCTAAGGTGTTCCTCCCAAGTTTTTGAGAAGATCAATATATCATCAAGATATATTATTACAAATTTGTCAAGTACATCACGAAATACATCATTCATCAACCTCATGAAGGTTGCAGGAGCATTAGTAAGACCAAAAGGCATGACCAACCATTCAAAGAGGCCCATATTCGTCTTAAAAGTTGTCTTCCATGTATCCTCAGCTTGGATACGCACTTGATGATATCCACTTTTGAGATCTATTTTTGAAAAGAACTTAGCTCCTTGGAGCTGATCTAATAAATCATCAATGCGTGGTAATGGATATCTATTCTTTACAGAAATTTTGTTCAAAGCACGAAAATCAATGCACAATCTCCAAGTGCCATCTTTTTTAAGAACTAACAAAATAGGTGATGCACAAGCAGAAGTACTTTCCTTAATGAAACCCTTAGACAACAAATCTTCTATTTGCCTTTTTATTTCTTCATTTTGCAAAATAGATTGTCTATACATGGGTGCATTAGGTAGTGAAGAACCAGGAATGATTTCAATGCTGTGATTAATTGTGCGAATTGGAGGAAGAGACTTTGGCTCCTAAAATATGTGTGAGTAATTTTGCAATATTTTATCCATTGAAGAGTGTTGCTTTGGAATGGATGTGGATGTAGAAGTGTTTTGAGAGCGAATGAAAATTAGAGCAACGTCACCACCTTTTTTAATTACTCTTTTCGTTTGCTTGGAACTTAGAATGATGTTAGGAGTGTTGGTGCTTTTAATGAGAAAGACCTTACCATATTTTTGAAGTGTGTAGGTTCTTTTGAAAGCATCATAAACAACTCTCCTATCATACTGAAAAGGTTGTCCAAGAAAAATCCCACAACAATCCATAGGAGTCACATCACAAGTGACTTGATCTATGAAATGTGGGCCAAGTGCAAATTTTAATGTGCAAGTGTGAGTGATTTTTGAGCCTCTTCCACTATCCTTCCAACCCAAAGAATAAGGTTGAGGATGAGGCTCCATAGGTAACTTCAAACGCTCGACAATGGACCTCGCAATTAGATTTTTCTGCGAGCCATTATCCACTATACAATCTGTTGCAAAATTATGGAGCAAATGAGCTCTAGTGATGAACAAAGCATCACGAGCGCCCTCTGATGAACTTACATTTACCAAGGTAACCTCATTGAGCTTACCTCGTAATTCCATGTATACTCTACTTTCTCCTACTGACTCAAGGGGACCTTTGGAAGCATCCTCCTCTTGAGTAGTAATGACTAAACTTTTCTTCTTAAGCTTAAAACAATCAGCTTTTTCATGACCTTTTTTCTTACAATAGTTACAAAACTTTTTAGAAGAAGAAGAAGGTTTGGAAGAAGAAGAAGAAGGAGTAGAAGCGGAAGGAGAAGGAGAAGAAGGGGATGGAGAAGAAACATTCTTCTTTTGAGCAAAATTCTTCTTTTGTGAGAAAGAACTATTCCCTTTTGATGAGTTCGCAACCACTTGAGTAGCAGGTGCACGGAATGCCTGCGAATGCGCTTTGAACTTGTCCTCCGCAAGTTGCGCCTGGTTGAAAACTGAATCCAATGTTTCCATAGAAGCAAACATAATTTCCCTGTACAAATGCTCTAACAAGCCACTTTGAAATTTGAGAATCAAAGCTGGGATATCATCCTCCACATTCACAAGTATCCTGTACCTGTTGAATTGAAAAATATATTCCTGCACAGTCATATTAGTACCTTGTCGAAATCGAAACCACTTAATTACCAAATCCTTAGAGTAATTGGAAGGATAAAAATTGGTCTTAAGACAGTCTACAAGCTCCTCCCAAGAGGTGAGTTCATCATGACCTCTTTTTCTTTCAACAAGTACTTTAGCTAAACCAGAAAGTTTTAGCTTAGCATATGGAACCATATCTTCATCTGAAAGCTGAGTGTAAGAAAACCAAGAACTCATGTCAAGAATCCAACTATTCAAGACGTCAGGGTTCCGGGATCCATCATAAAATGGCACTTCACAACGAACTCTCAGGTGAGAATCATGAGCAGAAGTTGAAGCATTGTGGACAGAAATATCATTTACCTTCATGGCAAGGTTACCAAGGACTTCTGCCATGGTAGTATCATTAGCTTTATCTGCTAAAGCATTTACAACATGTGCAAGTTCTGCCACTTGGGCAGCCAAGTCAGAAGCCATGTGAAACCGGGTATAAGCCAGGAGTAAAAGGGAAAAGCACTAAAAATCAAGGAAAAATTGGAAATTCCTTGTTACAATGTTGTGCCCCTGAATTGAAAAATACTCCTAAGGCTCAAAATTTAGAAATTTAAACTAACCTAAGGTTTAAAATTTATATTTTATTAATTTAAAAATAACTTAATTAAAAATTAAATTTTAATTAATCAAAGATTAATTAATTTAATTAAGTTATTAAAAATTAAATTAATAAAAAATAAAAATTACATGCAAAACCTTAGAATAGTAAAATTAAAAAAAATTACAATAAATTTACCCTTGCTTGCTGAAACTGCACTCCACCCTCTGTTGCATGAAATTTTGCAACTGCAGTTGCACGGTTCCCGAGGCGATGTGAGTTGTCAATTTGGTGAAAATACCTTCTATTTCATGATTCCCGAGGCAAACTTCAATTTGACCAGTGGGATTAAAAATTTCAGGGCCCAATCCACCCGTCCACCGTAGGCTGGCCTGACAAGTTCCAGGCCTATCAGCACCAGGACTGCGTCGGCATGGGTGCTGACGCGATGGCGGGCTGCCCACTCATGGATAGTCATGGCCTCCCCTAGCGTTATCTTCTGTAGGCCCTGCAGACGCTTGACCACACTGTCAGGCTTTACGGTGGCGACTCTGCGGTGGCGGCTCTACGACGCAGACAACCCTATAGACGCCTGATAGCACTGTCAGGCTCTTCTGCAATGGCTCTACGATGCAGACGCTGTCGAATGATAGCGTCTACCATAGGTGCTGATGCCTGACAGGCTGTCAGGCTATCAGGTCGGCGGTCAGTGCAGCACTGTTACCGGCTCTACACCGAGCAGTGCTACCGGTGGCCTGCATTGCAGACTCTGTCACTTGACAACGTCTGTCGTGGTATTGACGCCTGACAAACTGTCAAGCTGTCAGGCCGGTGGACAGCAAGCCGAGTGTGTAAGGTTGTCTGATGTGCTCGACTAGCCCACGGTTGTCGACCAAGCACCCTCGGTGCTGGCGCACAGCTGAAAAGGGCCAAGAAGCCCTTAGGCTTCCAATTTTTTTTTTTTTTTTTACAATAAAAGATTTAATTAATATATCAAATATTAATTAAATGAAATATATCAAATGAAATTTTTAAATTTAACCAGGAGGGTTAATTTAAAAACATTGAAAACTTAAATTTTACAAAATTGCAATTTTGCATTGAAGGTAAATCTAAAGGTCAAAATTTCTTTAACAAAATTGCTAATTTTCTTGCATATCACCAAGAAGTAGCTCTCCTTTCAAGATCCGATCGACACACGACCAACGTTTGAAATGCAACCAGACTCAAGTCGACACACGACCTGGTAGTGAAACTCCTCAATCTTCAAGACTCCTCGATGGTAGGAACAAATGGCTCCCTAATACGCATCTCTCCGTAGGAGTAGTCCAAACCTGCCAAGGGATTTTTGTAAGAGAGGAATCGGGGTAAACTTCTCCTATACTCCTTGAGCATACGGAGAAAGTTGGAACGAGGATTTTGACGCCTAAGGAACTTCCTTTTGCGTATGGTTTTCAATCTCCCCTTGAGCTTGAACCGAGTCCTCAATGAGAAAGGATTTCTCATAAAAAAAATTCTATCTCCTACCCTCTCACCTCACAAGCCCTAGTGTAAACATGAACTAGGCTCTGATACCAATGAAAAGGATTGAAAATCCAACTAACTTCATATTATTTACAAACTCATTATATAGGCTCTAATGGCCCAAAATACATAACCAAACCCATCAAATCATGGATTTGATCCAATATGCTTAACCATAAGCTACAAAAGTGCAAAGGAGAATGCACGTAACTTCTAAGTTAAGAGAAAAGGAATAATGCTAACTATAAGATCCATTTTAGCTATCTTGAAGTACACACTTCCTACTTTGAGTTCACACTTCCTAACTAACACTCCTAAATGACAACTAGAAGATAACTAGTGCCCACAAGTGCATGTGAGAAAGAGACTCACTTACAATATTAATTTGCAAGAAATAAACTATGCAAACCTAGCTAGGAATTACTAGAGGGGTCATATGAGTGATCAAACATCAATCCTCATCACACGCTCCTTAATTTTCTTCTCTATCGATGCAACAGTCGAAAGGTCTGCACCCAAGAAAAACATCTGTATTGTTTGAACTCCGCACCTTGCTGCTCCAAATGCGTTGCACCAACCAAATATCTCAAAAGAATTCTGCTTACTCCAAAAATTGTGAACACCTGTGCCTTCCTCCCTCTACCACGTGCGAGAAATAAAACGTGCAAGGAAAAATATCGAATGCGAATTATTAAGGCTTAGGCTAAAATTAGCCTTATTTATACACATGCCAAATTTATTATATGACATCGGATGCATTTTTATTTTAATTCAAATTTGGAGATTTTGAATTATTATATTTAATTATAATTATTTAAATCCTAAAATATTTAAATATTATAATTTAAATATTTAAAACCTTTTGGGCTTTCCTTTTAGGGAGAACCTTGCCACCATTAGTAAATATTTTAACCTTTGCCAAATGGCCACCAAGGTAATTTATTGTCACCATTAATAAATATTTTAACCTTTGCCAAATTACCACCAAGGTAATTTATAAATTCTTTTTCAAATATTATGGAGAGGTATTCCTTTCTTCTTGCTACCTTATACCTCATATGCTATTAGGAAAAATATTCTCA
Organism: Wollemia nobilis; assembly: GCA_028583015.1. NCBI lineage: Eukaryota > Viridiplantae > Streptophyta > Pinopsida > Araucariales > Araucariaceae > Wollemia > Wollemia nobilis. The sequence continues at coordinate 78,540 of JAQPPZ010016368.1, read as the reverse complement.
CAAATATTCCCATCAATTTAGGACCTCTAACCTTTTGAAATTAATCAACCCTTTTGACATTAATTTCATCAAATTGGTACATCCAACCTTTTGACATCAATGACAAAAAAACATGCTCAAATTTCCAACACCTTTTGAATAGTCTATATCCACTTAATAATATGCTTTGCATAGCTTATATCCGTAAAAATATGTGCTAGACAGTCTGTGTCCATATGCAAAATGTTTTGGACAACTTATGTTCTTATTACTGGAATGCTTTTTGGATATTCTATGTCCATATCAAAGATGCTTTTTGGACTATCTATGTCCATATAAAAGATGTCCCTTGGATAACCTATGTCCATTTTAAAATAGATACCTTTTGGATAGTCTGTATCCATTTAATAATATGCTTTTGATAGTCTATATTCATAAAAACAATTGTTGGACAATTTATGTCCATATGCAAATTTTTTGTAGACAGACTATAGCCTTATTGTTGATATGCTTTTTGAACAATCTATGTCCATATAAAAGGTGCTTTTTGGGTAATCTATATCCATATTGTTATAATTTTCTCAACACTTGACATCCTCATTTGTTTGATAGATTTATGCATAATGCCCCCAATTACAAGGCACATGTAGTGATCTTACCATTAGTTGTATATATGTCATAGGATATTGGTCACCTGACACATTTAAAGATTAGTTATTTAGATATAATGTTCCTTTCTCAATTACTCGTGCTTTAGTAAATAAAAATGAGACTCATTTTTTTAAGTTTTTTCTTGATCCCCTTATTAGAGCTTATGAGAGAATGTGGTATGCTTGTTCCATCATCTAGTGGGCCCTAATAAGAGGGCTCAAGTGAAAATTTAATATAATTTAGTGTTTTTTTAGGTTAAAGGCATCCATTCTTGTGACTTAAGAGAGGGATTATCATCATTTGGCAATAAGATGATAGGTTTTTAGAAGAATTATTAATTAGTATTTCTATTTAAATTATGCATGACAAATGAAAGATGCAAAATTTTACGATAATAAATGAAAAATGATTTCATGCAATCTTGAGAATTCTTTTGAGATGTTTGCTACCTCAGTTACCTAGATAAAATGTAATCTATAATACGATCTATCAAAACTAGAATCATCATGGATCATGACGAATCATCTCAACTCCATATGCAAACAACAAACATATGAACACAAGTAAGTGAATTGACACTAAGTCATGCAACAAGTAATCAAATAATTATGCAAATATCCATGCACGATAGTAATATTTATGCAAAAGGATAATATCAATAAGCAATAAATTCAATGCTTATGGGTGAAAGGGGATAGAAATTATTTATTGTAAATGTTTTTTGTGTTCTATGCTTATGTATGAAAACTATCTTAGCAAGAAATAGTTCTCATATTCCAACCCTTAGAAGTTGTGAACTTGTCATTTTTGGGGAAGGAAGACGATGAGGAGGTTATGCCTCGTCAATGTTGTATAGTAATGAGTAAAATTCATCAAGAAAAAATAACCTTCATCATCTCCTCCTCAAAAAGCATAGGCTATAGATTTTGTGCAACATAAAATATCAAAATAAAATAAATTCCACTAGCACATGATTCCAAGGAAAAGAGTAATTGTTGTATTCCAATGGATAAAGCAAAATAGTATACCAAAGCAAGCCAAATTTCTAAGGGTGGGGACCCACTTAGAATTAATGATCTAGTGTAAATGCAATACATATGAGCTAACTAACTAGTTATCATAATTGTTTCATCGTAGAATCCCCTAATTCTAAATACTCAAGTAGTCATGCATATATGCAAAATGCAATTATGACAACAATAATGAAATGATGCATATAAAAAATTCAAGGCTTTTGCGGGAGGGAAGATGAGATTTATCCCCATAAATGTATTCAATGTCACATCAAAATTATTTGATCAAGGAATAATTCTCATCTTTCAAAACATAAAAAGCATGATAAGTAGGCCAATGCATTATGTGACAAGTGCATGTATATAAAATAATATAAAGTAGAACATGCAAAGTCGAGCAATCATATATTTATGATAAGAAAACTATGCAATGTGAGCATGTAGTACAATGACATAAATTATATTCAAGAATATGGTAGAAGTAGAAGTCTTAAGTTGGAATGAAAAAAATTGATCTCTCAAAGGAGAGGCTTTGCCTAAGAATTACTGGTCAATGAATTGGATAAATATCACATCATCAAGACCTCAACCTTTCTACCAGATTCTAAAATATTAAGGATGAAGAATAATAATTTTAAGGAGTCATTAAGGAGACCCACTAGCTCAGCAACCTACTACAAATATAATGCAAGTGACTCTATTTTATAGATAGGATAATCATCATCTCATTAAGGGATACCCCATCATGAAATTATGATATAGATAAGAAAACTTTGGTAATCATGCAAGCAAGCATATAAAAGCAAGAAAAATATTTTATAGGTAACCATGTAGGCATTCATCCATGTAATCAAGCGCATGAGCAGGCAATACATGCACATTTAAGCATAATATATTTTCAAATACATTATATTTATAAGTTCCTTACATTATTTTCAATCTAGGGTGGGAAAGCAATATGCACCTGACTTGTATTTAGAAATTACTATGAATGAACCTAACTAATTTAAGTTTAAATTTACCTTTTTTATCTTCTTTTGTATTAGTATTATTTTGGTTTTCTTTAGCACTAAGTCGCCTAATTCGAAGGAATGATATCACACGCTCTTATCATATGCTCTTTTGAGTCTTCGATGATAGAATCATAGATGCTTTAGAACACAAATATGCTTTTCATCAAGTGGTTCCAATTGGCTAAGGTATGCATGGTAATATTCATCACTAGTAGATGCATTCTTGAGAAGGATTCAAAGAGATGAGACTTCCAACATCAAGAGGAATATAACCTCAATCGAGTAGACTAAGGCATAGGGCATATCCCTAGCTAGAGTTCTAACACTAGTGTGATATACCCATAAGAAAGATATAACTATAAATGTCAATCCCTATCAATTTTGCTAAATATTTTCTTTAATACCTTTATTAAATTTTTATTTGATATCTCATCCTAACCATTACCTTGTCGGTTGACCACCTATATTGAATTTTAAGTTTGCCATAAATTTTAGGAACATTTTTTGTTTTTAAAATATGGGCCATTGGCAGAGATGATTATGTTAGGAATACCATACCTCGAGAGGATCTAGTTTAAGATGAACTTTAACACTGGCTTTCGATACAAGAGGATAAGGACATAGTCTCTACCCACTTGGTGAAGTACTCTATTGTAGTGATCATGAATTTATGTCCATAAAAATATATGAAACTTACTTTACCTATAGTATCTAACCCCCAAGTGGAGAAGGGCCAAGGATATGTTATAGATTGGAGCTCTTGAGTGGGTGCATGGATAAGACTATCATACTTTTGGTACTTATCACATTGTCTTATGAAATTATGGCTATCCCTTTCTATGGTTGGTGAATATATCCCATATGATTAAGCTTTTTAGCAATGACACTTCCATTGAAGTGGCCATAACATGCCCCCTCATGGGAATATTGAACTATTCTCTTGGATTCATTAAAATTTAGACATCTAAGGAGAATACCATCAAAGTTGTGCATATACAATATGTCTCCAATTATGACATATCTACAAGATTGTTGTGTTAGGATTTTTTGTTCATTGAAATTTTATATCTTTGGGAAAAGCTCCACTTTTAAGAAAGTCATTAATTTTGTTATACCAAGATTCAAGGATAGGAGTTTGTTCTATGATAAATATAGCTAAGGGTTCTTTACTAGATTGCAAGGTTGCAAGCTATCTTATTTGATGAATGATGATTGTTGCCTGTTCATTCTCTAAATCTAGAGGCATCAGTGATGTAGTTGTAGCTATTGCATCCACTTGGCGATTGCTAGAATGTGGAATAATGTCAATGGTAACTTTATCAAAGGAAGTCTTGATTTATACATAATTTCCTTATAGAGCTTGAGTTTATCATATTTGGTTTGATAAACTCCATTAATATAATTAACTATTAGCTATGAATATCCAAAGATGAAGAGAGAGACTACCTTTAGTAGTAGGGATGCCTGAAGCCTAAGAATAAGTTCCTTGTACTCTTCGTATTATTAGTGCATGAGAATTGAAGCTTAAAGGATAATGGGATGACAATATATTGAGGTGACACTAGTATGATTTCTACCCCCATACCTTTGATACATCTTGCACCATCAAAGAAAAGAGTCTATAATTTTGCTATGATACTTTAAGAGTGTACATTGTCTTATTAAGATACCCAATTACTAGGGAATGGCTATTTGGTAAAATGAAATTTTCTAGCTAATCAACTATCATATGTCTCTTTATAGATTTTTGGCCAATGAACTCAAGGTCAAACACATTTAAGGCCATTATCCACTTAGTCTTCCTACTCGAAAGGTAGCACTTATATATAAGATGTCTCAACGGATTAACCTTAGCTATAACATAGGTTTTATGTCTAAGTATGTAATGTCTTAAATTTTATGAAGAAAATACCACTACTAGGCATAATTTCTCTAAGTATATCTAGTCTCATAGTTGACAAGGATTATGCTAATATAGTACATTTCCCTTTCCCTATGTTGATTATCATATTGAAATAAAAAACACAAGAAAGAACAAGAGCTATAGAAGGAAGGTGAATTCAAGGAAGGGACCAGGTGGAACTATGGGATAGAATGAATTTCAAAGATGTTGTAAGGGGTTATCAACCTCCAACAATTCTAACTGGTCGATGGGATTTTTTGCATCTACCTCTTCATATGCCAAGTATTGATCCTAGGAAAATAGACTCTACTTGCATGTGAGCGGCGAATGGATCTTCAATTGTTAATCTACAACAATATGACATTTAGGATGAAATTGCTACAATGGAGTAATGAGGGTTGATATGTCGATTCTTGGGCTTTCGGCCATCCTTACCTACTTTTAAAAGTTGGGCTTTGAAGCAATGGTAAACTCCAGGTGAGTTTAGTATCTCAGATTATCCTAATGGGTATTTTTTGGTGTTATTTGGTAATGAGGAGAATAGACAACAAATATTCCATGGTGGTCATTGGTTTTTGGGTTAGGTTGATTTTTTTAAGAAACCCTGACATGTTTTATTTAAGGTTGAAGATGAAATACCTTCAATAGGACTTGTCTAGTTAGAGTTTTTGGTTTACCAACTAAATTTTGGAATCCTATAGTCTTCTCAATAATTGGTAATATTTTAGGCACCTACATGATGACATCAGATAACACAATATGGTTTGAGCATTTTATTTATGCTTGGATCTGTGTGCTCATAGACTTTAATAACCCCCTACCAAAAAAATCACTTTGCAGTTTGGGGAAGAAACTTGGGAGCAAGAAGTTGATTATGAAAATATTCCCTTTAGGTGTTAGGTCTTTCATGAATACGGTCACTTAGTAAAATATTGCAAATACATAGTCTTGGAGTAAATAAAGTAGGATCAAGGTTAGGAAGAAGTTTAGATTCCTAAAAAAAACATGTTAATAAGAAAATAAATCCTGCAAATAAGTCAACCTCCTTAGATAACATATTTTCAAATAGAATATGATTTATAGGATGTAGATGATTCTATGGAGATAAAGATTTTGGAAACCTAGTTTTATAATAGCACATAGATTCCCCACCCAAAAATAGTCAAAGACTCCTCAAAGAAAGCCACTGGTATGATTAATAGTAATTCTGAGATTTATCCTCAGCAAGGGAAAACTCACCAACAAAAATACGAAATAGAGAAGGTCAAACAAGTCTTTAGTTCTCAAGGAGGATCCCAGGGATCTATAAATCAAGCTGTAGTTATATATTCTCAATCAATAGAAATATTTTTAAATCTAAAGCCATCAAGAGTTAGTTAAACCTCCAGTTAAAAAATGAAGTTGGATACAAACTAGAAGGTAGGAAGGAAAACAAATGTGGTTCAAATTCAAAAAGAAGGGAAAAATTTGGATTCAATAGGCTATTGGATGAAAATATAGAGGGGAAATGCAAATTAGGGATGAAAATATTGGTGGGCTTTGCAAATCAAGGATGCTCTTCTTTCTATCCTTTCTCTAGATGGCTCCAATTATAAAATTACCACGTTTCTTTTTTATTTGTATTAGCTTCTCTCTAGTTTAGTCAGGAGTTTTCTTTTCCTAGCTCAGAAAGATATTTCTTATATTTCTTTTGTTGAATCTTGGCTATTAGACTTGTTGGAATGCTTTAGCCATAGATGTAATATGTTTTCTCCTTCCTTTATTTTTTTGGTGTGCTTGTATTGTTTTTTTTTTAATGTTTTTTGTGTTTTATATTTTTGTATGTTCGTGTTGTTTTTGTTTCAATTTTTTTAGTGTTTTTGTTTTTTTTTGTATGTTTTGTGTGTTTTTTTTAATGTTTTTTTGTTGTTGTTTTTCATTTTTGTTTTTTTTTAGGCATGCTCTTTGATTGTGTTAAATGGGGCAGATCAGGTGCGATCCCTGGGCATATTTTGGTGAAATAGATACCACTGCCTCCTTGGGTCTAACTCAAAAGTAACACCCTAAAAGGGGTGTTTTCTACAAATAAAGAAAATGTTGATTGTCATATTGTGACAACATGACACCTAAGGTATTAACTGTTGTTGGAATGTATAACAACAATGGCTTGAAAGGATCTTGTGGGATAAGTACTAGTGGACATAAATTATATATTTTCAATGAATCAAAGGCCTTTTGAAATTCCTCATCCCAATTGAAATCAGTTCATTTCCTCAAAATTTTAGAAAAGGGTTGACACTTATCTACCAATTAGGAAATGAATCTCCTAATTATTTGTAGTCTACCTTTAAGACTTTGAAGCCTAGTTGGGTTCCTAGGTGGTGGAGTGATGACATATATTTTATTGAGTTCCACTTCAATACCACATCTAGAAACAATGAAACCCAATAATTTATTTGATGTGACTCCAAATATACATTTGAAGGGTTTAAGGAAAATCTTATATTCTCTAAGTAATCTAAAAGTTTCCTTAAGTCTCTAAGATTATCAATGTAGTCTTCAATGATATCATACATCATATCATCGAAGATGTATGTCATTGGATGTTGGTAGGTTGCACCAATATTATTCAAACCAAAAGGTATTACCTCATAACAAAAGGTACCACAAGGAGTGATGAACATTATTTTAGCTTGGTCTTTTGGGTAATCTAAATTTGATTATACCCAAAAACTACATACATCAAGGATAATATTCCACATCTAACGATGAACTTTGAAATCATGTCTATGTTAGGAGAGGAAAATAATCCTTAGGTTAGACTTTCTTAATGTCTTGAAAGTCTATGCAAACCTGCACAACACCTTCTTTCTTGGCTACAAGAACTATGTTTGAGATCCAATCAGAATAATCAATACCCTTAATAAAATTGACCTCTAAAAGCTTTTGAAGTTCCTCTTTAACCAATAAAGAAACCTTAGTGTATATCTTACTTTGACTACCAAGTGGTGGACTACTAGGGAAGGGTCTAGTCCAGGCATTTTTGTGTAAGACCATGCAAAAATATCGTAATATTTGGTTAAGAGTTTTGTGTACTCTTCTTGCTCTTCTAAAGCTAGGAGTTTTCCTATATTTATTATTATTGGGTTATCCCTCATTCCTATGTTAATGCCTATGGTTTCTTCTATTAGGATATAAGACTCATATTCATATTATGGAAGGGAAGGTAGAACCCCTAAGCTTTCAAGATCACCAACATCTAAAGTTCATTGCTCATCATTGGTTTCTTATGAGGGATATGTGATTAATGAAAAAGGCCCTTCAGTTGGGGTTTTTTCATGAATAGAACAATCATTATGATTATCCCTAAAGGGATTGTGGGGTAAAATTTTTACCTCACAATAATTTATGTCTAAAGTTGATATGAGGTTTTCTATTGATTGGGATGATGTACCATTATTTTCTTGTGGTAAGGTTGATCTATCATCACTGTCAAGGTTAAGGTTGGAACTTTGCTTAGGTTCCTCAATGAGTTCGATACTTAGTGTGTTGATTTGTGTATATTATGAAAATAGGTCAGAAAGGGAGAAAGGGGAAGGTTAACCACCCTCCTCCTCATCCCAATCTAATCTCTCTACTAAGGTTACTTCTCTTTGGGAATCTAGTGATAAAAAATATACCTCCTCCTTATCATTACTTTTTGAAGAGGCATAAGGTGTCCATTCATTAGAGTTAGGGAATTATCCTAATCCTCAATGTCTAAGCTAGGGTTCAAATTCTATAGGGTCTTTCATGCCTTGCTATGGAGGTCCTAATCCTTTTCCCTTATATCCAAAGTTGCAAAGAATTTTAATAGGTATTGGGTAGATATTTTATAGGTAACAAGAATCATACTTTTGTTCTATAAAATGAGGGTTTTTTCCATGGATTTTCTCTTTATTGGTCATTCTAGTAGACATGAAGGTGCAACTTCTAATATTTACCATTGTTACTATTATAGAAGGTAGCTCTAAGGTTCAAGGTGATGGGAGTAGCCTAGCTAAGTCTAGTGTTAGAAACTCATGTTGATTGTTGAGATTTATATGATTTATATCGTGTGCCTCATATTTCTCTTTACACTTTATCAGGACTTGGCTACTTGTCCTAGCTTCTTGGTTGTCCTTAGTCTCTTTAGGAGGGACAAGTTTTAGGAAATAATTGATAAAAGGGAAATAAGCATTTAAAGAAGGAAAAATGTGAGCCTTGGGATTTATAGCTTGGATGGCTTGACAATAAGAAAAATGACCATTGTCAACCACAATGCTACATAATTTACCTTGATATTTAAATTTTATACTTCGATGATATGTTGAAGGGACTACTTGCAAAGCATGAATCCAAGGTCACCCTAAGAGGATGTTATAATTTAGATTGTAGGGCAATAAATAAAATGAATTGTTTACTATACAAGGCCCCACTTTGATTTGAAGGACTACACATCTAACAAATTCTAGTTGTTCATTATCATAAGCTTTTATGACAATGTACACTTTCTTTAGGTATTATTTACTAAGGCCTATCCTTTGGATAAATTTAAGGCTGTAGATATTTATAGTTGAGCTATTATCGATAAGGACCCTTTTAATACATTGTTTACTGATATGGAATGTAATATATAATGGTAGCTCTCCTATCATCAAAGGAAGGGAATATCATGTTTAAAGAAGGATATTGTGGTATGCTTGACACTAAGGGATCCCACCATGTTAGCCAAATTATTAGGGATAATTTTATCACTTAATAATTTAAACAAGATTTCTCTATGACTTGGTGATATTTTTAGCAACTCAAGTATATATGTTGGCTATGGTGTCCTCAAATTATTGTTGTAAGTTGAAGGTATTTTTGCCCTTGTTTTGAGGCTTCAAAACCAAATGTGAAACTTTACAAGTAGATGTGCACCTAGGCCATAACCTTAAAGGGGATTAGAGTGTTCTCTTGAAGATAGATCCTTCTCTTTACCTTGTTGCCTAGTGATGACATTGATTTATATAACCCCTACTAGTTTTTGATCAGGTGTGGGAACACTTCTATATGACACATTGTTAATAGCATTTTGCTTGTGCTTAGGCAAGGCATCTTGAAATATCCCTAAGTCTTGGTTAGAGGTAGTTACTTGTTAAAATATTCCTACCACAAGGTGACCTTCTGTTAACTTTTGAGAATGTATATTGAAGGGAATGCAACCACAAGATGTGAAATAAGTAAGCTATGATAAGTATATGATAATGGTATTATAATATGCAGGAAAATAATGAGATAAACTTCTATAAAAACTCAATAATATGCCATTATTGAAAGCTCACAAAAATAGTACAATGTAATATAATGGAAGACTTGAACACTCAAATTTTTATAATGAAGAACTACATTGTACCTACTCACTACTATAAACTAACTCTCTATAGTAACATTATCTCTCTCTCACTCTCTCACTATACCTTAAAGGCATATATATATGAAGATATGTGCCTTGGCCTTTACTCTACCCATAAATCTTCATATACCTATCATGTGACTCATGTACATATGGACTGCATGCACATTTACATCATTGCACAATCCAACACTTGTACAATTATTACTTGCTTGAAGTAACTCCTCAAAACTTACTCTAAAGTAAATTTCTACTCTAGTTATGTATCCAATGTAGTACATTGACATGTACCAAATAATGTAATATACTCTAACACCCCCCTGTATTAGATTATTTGGGTATTGAAGACCTTACTATTCAATATGGATCTTTGTCTTGGTTTTGAAATTCAAGTTCTTTTCTCCTACTTTATTATTCTCTTTGTTTGAATATGGATGAGTATATTCATCTTGTCTTGGTTATTCTTCTTCTCTAGTTTATAGATGATCAAGTATTGCATAGTTTTTTTGTCTTGTTATCCTTTTAATCTTGAATATTCTATAACCCCATATGCTTTTATGATGTATGGGTTCTTTGTTTTCTACAATCTGTTCCTCAAATAATATATTAGTATTATTTTGAAATACAAAAATCTCTAGTGAAGTCTCAATCGAATCTTAGATCAAATATATCTATGTGGATTGATCTTGTAGCTTCTATCTCATTTTGATATATGATGAGACATTTATTGACTCAATTTTTGTGTCTGAAATTAATCATCCTTTTGCTTTCTACTAACTTGGATACTGAAATGAGATTAAATGTTAATCCAAGAATATACATCACATTATGTAGTAGAAAGTTTGGAAATGATTTACTAGGTGTTACACACCCATATCCATGTATAAGATAGTTTTTTCCATCTGCAATTTTCAACCTATAATTAGTAGTGATTTCAAGACAATCAAACCATTGCAAGTTGCCTATCATGTGATGACTAGCACCAGAATCAATATACCAAATGTTCTTTTCAATTTGACTTGTAGAACTATTTGTGTTAGAACTAATTTTGCATCTTTGATGTGGTATATTATATGTATCTTGATCTTGCATCCTATTGTCACTATTTCACAACTAGCCCCAAATTTGGGGACCCACCTTTAAATTGTTTGTTTTGTGGGAATCTTGGTGGTCTTTGAAATTATTTTGATAAGTTCCCATAGTGTTGTTTTCGTAGGCTTATGTCATTCGTTTTCTTTCGAGGCTTTTGGTGTTTGATTAGGTAGACAAAATTGCTTTCTTAGTTTTAGTTTTGAATGAGTAATTGCGTTTGGTTCATTTTGACATGTTGAATTATTTCAAATTAAATCAAATTATAAAAAAATCAAATTAATAAAAAATTTCATTGTATTATATATATATATATATACACTGCAGTAAATGTAGAGGAGTTGATGGCGCATGACTCACACTTCAATAGCAGCAGAGAACGGGTATGGCCGAATAGCATACGACACCTTGCGTGGGCGGCACCGGGGATCGATGACCAGCAGCGAAAGTAGCTCAGAGCGGATAATCCGTATACAACGTAGTGTGTAGATGGCGATAATTTCGATTGTGGAGGAACACCAGTCGGCGAAGTTGGATTACGCATGAGGACCAAGGTAGGGGGTTGGGGTGGACTCTCGCATAGGTTCGACGTGTAGCGGATAAGGTGGATTTGGCACAGACAAGTCCAGGTGAGCGTTTTGGTGACAATAATGTCACGCAAAGGGAGAATAATGAGTCCGAATTCACGGTGAAATAAAAGGTAGATTTACCAAATGAAACGTACCGAAGAATGTGATGAACAAGACGTGGCTAGTCTAGGTGTATACCGCAGCGGACAAAGCGTTACAAGAGTGATTCATTTAGCTTATTAAGTAATCGTTGGCCGTCGGGGGCAACTGACGAAAGCACAGTTACAGAATCTACATTTAAAAACAAAAAAAAAACGATTATAATGACGCTCGCCGGATGAGATAGGAAGTGGCATTGTATTAAGGAAGAAAATACAAAAGAAGGTAAGACAAAGGAAATGTTACCGAGGGTATAGCTGAAATGATAAAACACAGCTGTTAAGACTAAAAGGAAATAAAGCGTTTTCCTTGGGGAGACAGGGCAGTTTCAGAGTGTTGAGAATGAAAGACGCGCAAGGTAAAGGTGCGCTTGAGAGATGGGCAGCGACAAGTTTGCGCCCTCTCTGTTGACCGGGGGTCAACGGCTCCTTGCGCACTGTGAGTGATGCGCAAGGAGTAAGCACACAAAACGGATGCGCGAATGCCTTTGCGCGTTGGGAAGGGAACGCAACTCTCAATCTGCGCTTGGCGGTTGACTGTAAATGTTGTCGATTCACCTCCTCGTTTTAGCGCCTTCTCCTCTCTCTTCACTGTTGTGCACTATTGCTTCGTTGCTTCTCCTTGCTCTCGTTTGTTGCATTTTTTTGAATGGCACCACCACCTTATATAGTCGGGCGGAAGAGAGGATAAGGCTTATCCTCTGACATGCCTTTAATGCAAAACTAGGGTTTCTGACCAATCATCGAATGAATTAGGGTTTTTGCCTATCTGCACCTACCGGTATTAATTTCTCACGTGGGAGATTACGGTGATCGGATGTCAGAGATCGACGATCGGATTTGGGTGATAAGATCTATCAGAGATCTTACAGGTGTGAAATCGAGTTTAATTTCTAACATCCTCCTTTAAACGAGATTTCACAAAGACTTTGATGCCCAACATTTCCCTCAGCCTGTTGAAGTCCTCCTCCTTCAAAGGTTTTGTGAAAATATCGGCTACCTGCTCTTTTGACCTGCAAAATAGTAACTCAATTTTGTTAGCTTTCACCAGCTCTCTGATGAAGTGGTAGCGGATATCGATGTGCTTCGTCCTGCCATGAAACACTGGATCCTTCGATAGTGCTATGGCAGAATTGTTGTCACAAAAAATTGTTGTCGCCCCTTTCGGTGGATGATTCAGCTCACCCAAGATTCTTCACAACCATACTGCTTGGCATGCGGTTGACGTGGCGGCAACATACTCTGCCTCTGTAGTGGACAATGCAACTATCGGTTGCTTCTTGGATGACCATGAAACTACTCTCGATCCAAGATGGAAAGCATAGCCGAAAGTGCTCTTCCGATCATCAGTGTTGCCAGCCCAATCGCTATCTATGTAGCCAACCAGTTCTAGCTGGTCTTTTCTGGCATAAAAAATTCCATGGTTCCGCGTCCCATTGACATAGCATAAAATCCTTTTGCCTGCTTGCCAGTGAGTGTCCTTTGGAGTCTCCATAAACCTGCTAATTAAGCTCACTCCAAACATCAAATCTGGTCTAGTTGCAGTCAAATACATGAGACTGCCAACTAACCTCTTATACAAAGTTGGATCAACATTTCTGCTACAATCCATTTTGCTCAACTTCAGACCTGTGGCAATAGGTGTGATGGTAGGTTTGTTGTCCTCCATCTTAAACCTCTTCAGGACATCTTTCGCATACTTACCCTGAGAAATGAAGATGCCATCTGTAGATTGGTCAACTTCAATGCCTAGAAAGTATTTCATCAGCCCTAAGTCCGTCATCTCGAACTCCTTCTTCATGGTTGTTCTAAACTGGTCAAATAGCACATTACTGTTGCCAGTGTATATCAGATCATCTACATACAAGCAAACGATTATCATCTCCCCTTCTAGATTTTGCTTCAGGTACAGGGTGTGCTCATATGGGCATTTGATGAACCCATTCTCCTAAAAGTAGCCATCAATCTGATTGTACCAAGCCTTGGGTGCTTGCTTCAACCCATACAGGGCCTTCTTCAACTTCAGGACCTTACCTTCTTGTCCTTCCAACTCATAGCCTAGTGGTTGGTCTATGTAGACCTCTTCTTCCAACACTCCATTGAGGAAGGTAGACTTGACATCCATCTCGGGCTACCAATGCTAGGATCATCCTGACTATGTCAAGTCTCGCTACAGGTGCATACACCTCATGATAGTCAATCCTTGACTTCTACTTGTAGCCTTTCACCACCAATCTGGCCTTATGCCTATCAACTTCTCCTTGGGCATTAAACTTAGTTTTGTATACCCATTTGACTCCAATGGTCTTCTTCCCTGCTGGGAGATCCATCAACTGCCATGTTTGATTCTTCTCTATGGCCTCTATCTCCTCATCCATAGCCTTCACCCATTTCTAATTCTGAATTGCTTCTTCAAATGAAATTGGATCACACTCAAAAAATAAAGCAAAGTCAGAATGTTCTTCATCTATTTGATTTTGGGTTACCTCATAAATGTCTTGCAAGCTCCTCGTCTTCGCTGGTGTCCTCAAGTTGGAGATCCTGCTTGCAAGTTGAGGCGTTTGTGATGATGAGGCAGTGTTGCTGCTAGCTCCAGTGTTGTTGCTTGAAGCTATAGGTTGATGCACTCTTTCTTCTTCCAAGTCCTCAGACTCAATAATTGTTGGCTCAGGCTCAGTCTTTGATTTCCAGTTCCAGGCTTCATCCTCCAGGAACTTCACATCTCGATTGATAATCAACTTCTTCGTCATAGGATTATATAGCCTATATGCCTTCGACTCTTCACTATACCCAGTGAAGATGCATTTCTCCACCTTGTCATCCAACTTCTTCCTCTTCTCATCTAGAACATGTGCATATGCTATGCACCCAAAAACTCTCAAATGAGCCACACTGGGCTTCTGATTGCTCCAAGCTTCCTGAGGAATCATGTCCTTCACACTCTTCGTGGGACATCGATTTAGCAGATAAACTGCACAACATACAACTTCTACCCAGAACTCATGTGGTAAATTCTTTACCTTCAACATGCTCCATGCCATCTCCATGATTGTTCTATTCTTCCTCTCTACAACACCATTCTATTGTGGTGTGTATCTAGTAGTGAGCTGCCTACGAATTCCATTTTTCTTGCAAAAATTTTGGAATTCATTGGAGATATACTCACCTCCTCCATCTGTCCTAAGAGTCTTCACTTGGTAGCCACTCTATTTCTCAACTAGAGCCTTGAACTCCTTAAATTTTTCGAATGCATCTGACTTTTGTTTGATGGGATATACCCATGTCCTCCAACTGAAATCATCAATGAAATTCAGGAAGTATTTGTTATCGATAAATGTGTTGGTCTGCATTGGACCACAAATATCTAAGTGCACCAGCTCTAATGGTTGTGAAGCTCTCCAAGACTGTCCTACAAGGAATGCATCCCTGTGCTGCTTGCCAACTAAGCAACCTTCACAAACTTGATTTGGTTGCTCAATAAGGGGTAAACCCTTCACCATCTGCTTCTTGTGCAGCAAGTTCAGGCCACTGAAACTCAGGTGACCGAATCTGAGATGCCACAACCAGGTAGCATCTTTCACAACTGCACTTAATGACATCAACGATTCATTCTGAATATGTAGGGGAAACATCTTGTTCTTTGTCATGGACACTATTGCAATTTGCCCATGCTCTTTGTCTCTGATGGTACAAACTCCATCCTTGAATTGAATAGTGTACCCCTTCTGCACAAGTTGTCCAACGCTCAACAAATTATGCTTCAAACCAGGCACATAATAGACATCGATGATCTGCTTCCTTTCACCTTGCCTAGTGCGGATAAGGATTTTTCCTTTACCCATGATAGGAACCTTGTTGTTGTTCCCCATATTCACTTCAGATTGGATTGTTTCATCCAACTGTGAGAACATCTCTCTGTTCCCAGTCATGTGGTTGCTGCACCCACTATCGAGATACCAGATATTCTTCTGGCTCTCCTCCTCAATACTGCAAGTCAATAACATATTCCCACCAGCATCTCTACACTCTACATTTTTAGATTCATTTGTGTAATGGGCTTGCTATTTGTTATCCTTGGCCATCTTCTTTCTACACTCAGAGATATAATGACCAAATTTCTTGCAATAATAACATTGGATCTTCGATTTATCAGTCCTCTGATTAGATCCTCCTTGCTGATTTTTATCATTGCCTCTTCCTCCTGCTTGATGGAAGTTGCAACTGGTCTCTCCGTCATTGGAGTTTGACCTTCCTCCTTGCTTGTGACCTCTTCCACGCTTGCCTCTACCTCTTCCTCCTTGAGAACTAGAGGCTCCTTGGTGGGATTCTTCTCTGCTACTATCTCGAAATGAGACCTACACCTTGAATGCTTGCTCCAATGAGGATTGAGTTGAGCAGCTCAACCTCTGCTCATGTGTTTGCAGAGAACCCATGAGCTCATCCATAGAGAGGGTTGTCAAATCCCTCGATTCTTCAATCACGATCACTACTGAGTCGAACCTTGCTGGTAGGCTCCTTAGTATCTTCTCCATAATCCTCTGGTTCTCCACATTCTCCCCATTCAACCTCATCTAGTTGATGACATCCATTTTCCGGGTGAAGAAATCGCTCATGGACTCTAACTCACTCATCTGCAAGTTCTCAAACTCCCTCCTCAACATCTGCAACCGCACCAGCTTCACCTTGTTGGTGCCCTGGAAGGAGCTGGCTAAGATTTCCTAGGCCTCCTTCGATTTGGTTGCTGCTGCTATTCATGGGAAGATTGTCTCCTCAACCACTTGCATTATATAAAATAATGCCTTCTAGTCCTTCTTTCGGTTCTCCTTCAACAAATCTGACTCTATCTGAGAGAGCACTTAACGCTTCTATGTCTACTGATTCTCGCATAGCCATTCTAGACCAAGTCCCATAGCTCCTATGACCCAAACAAGATCCTCATCTGAATGCTCCAGTAATCGTAATTCTTGCCATTGAACCATGGGATCTGCAACTGCAATGGGTTGCTACTAGAAGCCATTGCTTCTTATCATCCATGAGTAGGTGCTAGCTCTGATACCAATTTGAAAGACGCGCAAGGTAAAGGTACACTTGAGGGATGGGTAACGACAAACTTACGCCCTCTTTGTTGATCGGGGGTCAACAGATCCTTGCACACTGTGAGTGATACTCAAGGAGTAAGCACACAAAATGAATGCATGAATACCTTTGCATGCTGGGAAGGGAGCACAACTCCCAATCTACGCTTAGCGGTTGACCAATGGTCAACCCTCTCTTACGCATTATGGAAGGTGTGCAAAGAGAAAGCGCACACAAGGGGCTGCGCTTGGGAAATGTGTAGCACCCAACTTGCGCACAATGGGAGGTGTCGATTGACCAAGGTCAACTTGTATTGTGCAATGTAAAGGTGTGCAATTGCTTTGCGCACTAAATAACTTGCGCATGACCTTTTGAGAATGATAAAAATGTGATTTAGGATTTTATGAAGGCACTAGAGGACGAAAGGCACTAAAAGACCATAAATACTAAAAGATGAAAATTTGTCTTATGCAAAGTGCTTATGTGCACAAATACAAATGCAAAACGCCTATGCGCACACGAAAACTATGCAAGGGAAGTATAGAGGGAGAATAATGTGGAACAAACCTTTGAAGCAGAGAATAAATTTGCACAACAAGATTTTATTAGCCAAAAAATAAGTAGACTGTAGATGCAGTTGTACAATGTAAAATGGAAGGATTTTACACAAACAACTGCAAGCAAAGTTGCACGTTCAACTCAGACGGGGGATTGTGAATGTTGTCGATTCACCTCCTCTCTTCAGCTCCTTCTTCTCTCCCTATACTGTTGCTCTAATGCTTCTTTTTGCTCTCGTTCATTGTATTTTTTTGAATGGCACCACCGCCTTATATAGTCGGGAAAAAGAGAGGATAAGGCTTATCCTTTGATAAGCCATTAATGCAAAACTAGGGTTTCTGACCAATTGTTGAATGAATTAGGGTTTCTACCTAGCTACACCTGCTAGTATTAATTTATCACATGAGAGATTGCGATGATCTGATGTCAGAGATCGACGATCAGATTTAGGCGATAAGATCTGTCAGATATATTACAGGTATGAAATCGAGTTTAATTTCCAACCCAGAAAATGTGTTGAACCAAATTGGAATAGGAAACAAAAAGTTTTTTTTGAAAATATCAAATACACCATTGAAACATGAGACAGAGGTTGGAAGTTTCTCCAATGCCACGGGCTGGAAAACCTTGGAACAGGAGACAGGAAAATAGATGGGAAGGATTTTGGTTATTGCCAGCATTATCCTCCTTTTATATGCAGGAAACAAATTTTTGGAATGCAAGAAAAGCTTAAATGAATATTTTTCACTACATGCATTGTAATTGTGTGATGATGTTTTATGTGTTAAATCAATTGCATTATTTATACAATTTTATGCATGTTTACTCCTTAGAATCTTGCCTTGACCAGTCATAGATTATGTACGTAGGTCTAACCTGGTTCTTGTTTTTCGTTTGGGATCTAATATTTTTTGCAGGATAGGAGAGTTGACTCATTGTAGATCTCTTTACTTATTTTCCATATTCTGGTTCAATTTCCATATTTTGTTTTTTTTATTTTTCTAGCCCTTCCCTTTTGCAGATTTTTTTAATTTTCGGTAATTGAAAAAAAAAAATTAAAATTAAAATTCCAAAAATAATTGCACGTCTTTGTAGAATGAGCTTTAATGTTTCATCTTGTACATTTACGTTTTCATTTTGAAGCCAATCTGAATTTATAAAAATTATTCAAAGTTGTTTTTTTAGGCATTTTATAATTTTAGATTTTCATAATTTTGCATTTTAAAGGTAAATTAATTTTCAAGCTTTGCATGTTTGTTTTGCAAGCAATAAATTGACTTTCCTTCATGAAAATTACAATTTCATTGAAAGGGGGAAGTTTATTTGGCATTTCAAAAGGCCATTATTTTAGAGCAATAAATTGACGTCTCTTTATGAAAATTAATTTCATCAAAGAGGGCCAATTTGTTTATTATATCAAAGGCCATTATTTTAAAAAAAATTAATTAATCGCTCTTTATGAAAATCAATTTCATAAAAGGGGTTATTTATTGAGCACTTCATAGGTCATTACATTTTTAAAGTTAGTCATGCATATTTATTTTTATTTTCATATTCAAAGCAACATAAAGGAATCTAATATTCATTTCAAATTCACATATTAGGGATAGATTATAATATTCTATTTCATGCTAAAAGTAGGGTTTAATGCAAGATAACACTTTTTTAAAATCTACTTAATAAACAAAGGTAAAATATACCTAGAATTCTTTAAGATAAAATGGATTAAGGCTTTACATCGTGGTCATATGAGGGCCAATCACATGTGTATTTTCTTTCCTTTGAGTTTCATGAACAATGATAGCATAACATGATAAAATAAACCAAAACGGGCCCCTTGTTAATAGTTATTTGCAATCACTAAGGTATTCCTAGCACTTATTTGACATATATTTCATAAGCATACAAGCACATATAAGTAAAATGAACCTTGGAGAAATTTATATTTCTTTGCAAGAGAGGATTTTCTAATCAAAATCCTGACTATGATGGTTACTTTGCAAATGGGCAAAATATCCACTCAACACATCCTTTTGTAGTGTGCCTTGTGATAATATGTTCCTCTTGCTATTTTATCCATTGTAGTATTTCTTATGTCTTTCAATCCTTTTTAACTTCTGGACTCTCACCTTCAACTCTTGTAGTATATGATCAATTAATAGAATTCTTTTAGATCTTGAGAATAATTTTGATAGATCCTTTGTAGCAATCTACCTTATGTCTCCCTAGTTTAAAGTGTATGCTCAACCTTGCTAAGAACTTTTTAATTTTACAAGCTTTGTAAAATACCTTCTATCTAACAAGTGTTTAAATGTACTATGAACCTTGACAGTATGCTTAGCTTTCCTATATTGAGTTGAATTCCTTTTGTCTTCTGTTGGTCACAAATCTACCTAGGTATAAAACACGAGTTTATGCACCCTAGAACCGACCAACATTGAAAGGCCGAAGGAAATTAATGTCCTCCGTGCCAATGTCTAGAGAGGGCTGGTTCCCTTGCTATTCTAGACTTGGAAATTTTAAGATTAAAGAAACAAGAAAGAAATGGGAAATGACTGAAAGGGATGGGAAACACAACTGCAAGACGGAGGAATGAGGGTGATGAACAAGCAGCACAATCACTTATTTGTACTTAAAAAAATAGTCATTAGTACTGTTGAGTGGTGTTTTCACCCAATTGTGAAAGCACACTCTCCGGTAGGATTTGGGTTCCAAAATCCCCTCTTGCAAAGAAGTTAAACAAACAACTTCTCCAAGGTTCTTGTTATATTAGCATTTGTATATATGCATCAAATAAAGATATTCAATTTAAATGCTAGGAACACCTTAGTGATTGCAAGTAACTGTAAACAAGGGGCACTGTTGGTTTATTTTACCATGAAACTTTAGTGATTGTTCATTGAACCCTGATAAAGTAAATGTGATTTGGCCCTCATATGACCACGATGTAATGCCTTTAATTCATTTTATCTTGATGATTTTAAGATAGATTTTATCTTGCATTAAATCTTCAATGATGAAATATGATCTCCAAATGTAGCTTCAAAATGTCACTTTAACTTATCCCTCTTAAATGAAATCAGATTTTCATCAAGATGAACAATTAAGTGCTTTAAGGAAAAGACCTTCAATGTAGTACTCAAATTACCCCTCTTTCGTAAAATTGGAATTTTTATGAAGAAAGGGTAATTTTAGGCCCAAAATGAAAATTTATGAAAATGCCGTAAAACATTACCCCTTCAATGAAATTGGGATTTCCTTGAAGGGAATGTCATCATAGGCTCATGAATGCAAAACAAAACTGGAAAAATGAAATTTGACCTTAAAATGGAAAATTTCTATTTTCGGAATTTTAAAATCTGTAGCAAAACAGCAACTTCGGTGAATTTTTAAAAATACTAAACAAGTCCGAAAATGAAATTTCAAAGTGCGTATTTGAAGTCTAAATTATAATCTACACACTGGTGAAATCGTTTTTAGATTTTGAAATTTTTTTAATATTTATTTTAATGCCTGAAAATAGGAAAAAATTCTGAAATTAAAAATTTTGGAAACAGAAATTTAAAGTTTGCATCAGAATAATTGCTGGAAACACAGCAATGCAAAAGCTCCTTCAGTCTGATAGCACCCCGTCCTGCAAAACCGAATACGTGAGAGTTTCATACATGCAACCTAGCATATTTGACCTGTACTACACACAATCAAAGTAAACTAGGTGCTGGCTCCAAGGATCCTAAATAATTTCCAGATTGCAGACATTCAAATGAAACAACCCAAAATAATGGCATCAATTTCACATACAAGTCTGAAATCTGAAAGGGGAAAAATAAGACAGTTAAAATCAAGCATGTAGAAAATTTCTCATTCTTTTTTGCTAACAAGGCCTGAAATTTCTGAATAAAAACTTTCACATTCCCATGAAAATCCAAGCTTTACATCTCAAAATAATGCCCCCTTTTGGCCATGCCAAAGAGTCTCCAGTCGGCCATGTCCAAAAGGTTCCGTCTCCGTCCTTTTTTTTTTTTCTGCATGCATTTGTTTGGGGTTTTATTATTTTCTCCCAACCCTTCGTTGGCTTTTCTGTTTCCTAAAAACCCTTCGTTTCCTTTTTTTTTCGTTTGAGCTTCACGGGATTTGAAAGCGTCTGTTTGTGTTACATTTCCCTCTCCTGTTGTTTTGCATTCGTTGTTCTTTCTTTTGTTTAATTTATAACGATTTGGCTTTATTTGACAATAACTGATGGCATCAACCGTTACACTCCCCTCGGTGATACCTTTAAGTTTATTTTGCACTCTATTTTTATATAGATAAAATATCTCACACTGTGCCCCTATGTTTTGTGGTTAAACCCATGCCATTTACTTTACGTAGGAGCAACGTGGCGTATCCGGTTACCCTATCGGGGACTGCATATGCATGAACACCAAATTAAAATATTAATGAAGCTGCCTCCACGTGAAATCCCCATTTTATCATTCTATCGTGACGTGGATTTCGGGTCCATAGACTACCATGCCCAGAAGGGGCTCTTGCTGTGCTGACGACCCGACGCCGTGTTCACCTTGCTCGTCCACGCTACCTTTTATTAAGCGTTTATGTATCCCCTGCCTGCTTTAACCAGGACACAACCCCTCTCTCTGCCAGACTACTCCACGTTGGCAAACGCGGCATCCATTGTGTAAGCTGCATTTTCGTTGGCCAATTACTCCATGAGGACTACTCTCGGCCAGCAAACTGGCGCATCCCTGCATCTCGACAGAGCACCCACATCGCGGAAATCCACAGCGGCCCCCATCGAGCAAACGATCCAAGGTTTACCATAACCCGCGGCCCATTCGAAAAAAAATACCATCTCACCGCCTTGCTGCCCTTATTCCTGTCATATTCGAGGTATGATTTTTCGTCGTGAGTGCTAGTGAGAATGTGATAGAGTCGTCTGCGTATACATGCTGCATTTCGGACCAGACCCATCGATACCGTCGCCCACTTTGCGCAGATGAAGAATCTCCCCTGCCAGAACTGTCACTGATTAATAATGTCCACGTTGATTTTCTTGTGGCCACGGAGACACCTTCGCGCGATATTCCCGAATTATTTCTCTGTCGCCGCTCTCAATATTGAAGATGCCCGTTACCGAGCGTTTCCCTGAAGCTAGCCATCGTTCTCTGCCGCTGCCAGTCCACGTGGGGTCCACTTAGACCTTCACCGTCAGAATGTGTCTGGCATTGCCGTTACCTGCCGTAGCTCGGCGTTTTCACACATCCGACAGTCACCAGGTCTCCCTTGCTCGCTTACATTACCGCTGCCTCGAGCCTGTAGCGTCGCTGCTGGAGTCTTTGCGCGCCGCTTGGTCGGTCAACCTACAAACATCAAAACCATAAACTTAAAAAAAAGACATAAGCCTTTACCTTTTATTATTATATATTTTATTTTATTATTATTATTATTATTATTTTTTTTATTGAGTAAATACTTCTTATACCTATACATGATAAAAACGTAAAAAAAAACGTCAACAACAATTTGACCAAAAGTTATCGACAATAAAATATCATCGACAAGAAAAGGTTGTCGACTAAAAAAAAAAATGTTGTCGACAATAAAAAATCGTCGACAAGAAAAAGTTGTTGACAATAAAATATCGTCGACAAGAAAAAACTTTCGACGATAAAATATCGTCGACAAGAAAAAGCTGCCAACAATAACCGACAACAATTGCAAAACCTACGACAAAACGAAGGATTAGACACTAAAAAATGAAATGCCAACACCCGGATATCAACGAAAAAGGTGGGTCCCCAATTTTGGGGTGTGTTGTGGATCAACCACAACAAGTACAAAGGATGTAATAGTAATTAAAACTAAACACTATCAAACACGCAACCTCCAAAATTATTCCAACATTTTCTCTTTATCAGAAGCTAGATCTAGACATAAAATTATAGCTATCAGACAAGGAAGCAAATTTAATTAAAATAAAGAATAGAAGGCATACACATATAAGAGATTCATAATTAGAGCCAAGGATCCTTTGCATTCATATTAGAGCTCAAGCACAATAGCTTTCTAGCAAAAAATCCATCCTTCCTACATTGAACTTACTAGTTTTTATAGAGGATTTCGCCTCTAAAACATAAATACCCAACCATAAAATATTGCGATGGCAGCCAAGATTTGATTTTAGCACTCATCATAAAGTTATGAAGCATGGCTCAAATCTAATGACTCCCTGAAAAGTAGCTACGTGACTTCAATACGACGATGCAATTCACCTGCAACGCCATCTCCTCACTTGCTGGAACTGCCTCGATGGTGAAGATCAGATTCCAAGGTCTGAGGGGAGTGGATTTAGATTTTCATCTAACCAACCACCATTAAATGAGCAAAAGCGCAATGTCAAAATTTAATTTTAATCATCGTGAAACTATTTCGGGTAACCGTCATTAGAGCAAAGGAGAAAATGAGTTTTTTTGAATAGGGATGCAAAAAGGAGTTTTGATGCCTCTTTCGAGAGAAATAAAAATTCATCGATGGTGGGTCCCATCTCATATTTGGTTGAGCGTTGGCCCAAAAAGAGATTTCACTCTATTCTTTGCTTGAGATAGGATCATCAGATGCATCATGGAATACCACGTGGAAGTGGCTTTGAGCACATCAAAATTCTGTGTCGCCTTGCTGGAGAGGTGGGACCTAGTGCACAATTTTCATTGAACAGGAAATTCCAAAAGACTCTTTCATTCATGCGAGCTCTGAAATGGAATTGCGCTCCCAAGAGGGAGTGAAAGCACTTGGTCCCCACTTGCACTTTAGCTATATTCTAGCCTGAAAAGGGATTTCATTGAATATTTACTCTGAAATTGAGTTGTGCTCACCTTATGTTGAGTTTCGAGCGATTTCAACCGATAGTTTCACCACTTTTGAGCCTAAAAAGGGATTTTGGTAAAAGCATGGTGTGAAAGAGCCTTCACCCATGACTTTAAAAAAAAATAAAAAACACAGGCATCATGAATACCTTTACGCATAAAATAATTATGCGAAAGGAATATATCAAAATTGCTATGTCAAAAATATTCTGATGAAACGACTCTGCCTATACTAAGTGCTTACTATGTCCTCACACCATGAGATATTGAAGAGAGATTGCTATTTGGAAAAACTTCTCAAAAAAAGTGGTAGAAATATCAACATCTTTGGAGGCTCGCAAGGGCATAGAGCTCACCTCAATGTGGAGATCCCAAGCCTTATCTGTTGGGCTTAGAGTCACTGTCACTCTCATGTTCTGATTGCTTGGTGTTGGCAGTGGACTCTTCCTCTAACTTCTCTTTTTTTACTTATTCTTATTGCTCACCTTGCTCTTCCTCTTGGTCTCCTTCATTTTCTCCTTGATCTTCTTGCTACCTTTGAGACTTAGACTGAGGGAGGTACTCATAAATATGATCATAAGTCATATAAACTAGGGTCTAGGTGTCTTCTTGGAGTGGTGCACGATCTTGAAGCTCCTTCACCAGGTAGCTGAAGGTTTCAATTTGGTCTATGTCAAGGAAGTTCACCCTATGGCTAAGGTCAACCAAACAAGATTTGATCTGTGCAAACTGTCATTAAGTGCATGACATATGATTCTAAAATAGTCTCATCCCAACTACTGATCTCGATGGAATCACCTTCAAAGGCCGTCAAATTCAGGCTTAGTTATTCCTTGGTCAGAATAGCCCCTTCATAATAAGCGAAGCCCAGGAAGCCGAATTGCATGAGAGCTTCAAAATACATTAGAGAAATGTGCCTCTCCTGCTCAAATGCCTCCAACACACTTCTAGCCTCTCAGGATATTTCTACTTTGGCTAAGTAATCTTGCAAAGTTACCTTTATAGTTACCCAAGACCGAGCAAGTGGGCTCATAGGAGTAAGTTGGAGGTCCATTTTTTTTAATGTTTGTACCTTCATAACCAGCTCCAACCAGTGATCTATGTCTTTTTTGGTGTCTTCCACGATGGACCTGCGATAGGAAACTTCTTGCTTGGCTTCCTAAATGAACATCAATACGACCATAACCTTAGATGATCTAACCTGAAAGCTAGCCAAGAAATATCGGTGAACCTCCTTGATGTGGTATTTTGTGAAGACTTATTCTTGCACCATCTTCTTTTCCAACTGATTTTGTAATTCATGAATCTAAACCTTCGAGGCTCACACATAATATTTTGTTTTCATATGTGCTTTAAGGTGGTGTTCAGTATCCTCTTTATACTTGCCCACCTCCTCCTCCAAGCTGGCTACATGATGATGCAACTGCTTAGCTTCATATTGAGTCTCCTTGAGATGTGCTCTTATTTTTACCAAAGTCTCCTCTAGATCTACATTTTTGGCCTTCAATTCGAAGAAGCGTGCTTTGAAATGCTCTCCATGGAAATAGATGGAGCCCATCTTGACCTGGATATTCCCCATATATTCTGTCGTATCAATTGCTCTTAGGTCTTTGACAGTGTGATAGTAGGAGTCATATGTTGGCGTCATTTCATCCAAGGACTTCTAAAATTTGGGGACCTTCTCCACTATGTGGAGCTCCATCATATCTAGGTCGAACATAGCTCTTTTTTCAACCTTCATCGAAGCTTGTGCATTCTTTCTCTTTCAGCCCTTGATCTAACTTGACAAAATCTAACACGCTCGACGAATGCTCTCTATAATGGGGTGCTCTTATAGAACTTCTAGCTCCATCTCTAGTAATTCTTGAACTCCAAAGAGTGGTATGAAAGGAAAAAGGGCACGCTAGGGAAGGGCTTAAGTAGATGGGTCAGAAACAGATGGGATATTGACTATAATGACTTTGGGAGACATTGGGGTTTGGACAATGACGATTGAGGCAGTGGATGAGGATAGGGGGAGTGAAAAAGGGTCTAGATTGATAACAATAATGGGTGAAGTGAGTGAATAGACCAGATCTTGAGAAGTGAAGGCAGATGATAAGGGAAACACAAACGCGTTGGTGACGACCACAAAGGAGCTAAACGCTTGGGAGACAAACAGGGTGGATATGGGAAGAAGAGCACTAGCAACTGGTAACTAGGATACGAGAAGTGCGAAAGCAAACATGGGGACACTAAATAAATGCTAAGATAACATGAGGGTTTCAACGTCAGAGGGCATGGCTACTAGAGGCTCAGAGGTGAGATAAGAAGAGAGGAACATCATACCTATAGGTTTAGATGTTAATAGAGCCGAAGAGGTGAACTATTGCATGATTAGTCTTGATATGCCCTCCTCTATATCTAATGCATCTATGTTTAGGTCGATCAGCTCCACCTCGTGCTACTCCTGATGTGTCAGGACAAGGAACTCAGGAATATTCATTTTTGAAGTCATCGATGTCATTTAGGGGTCTACACTAGAGAGTCAGATCACACCAATTTGAGGCTTCTTTACAATATGTGACAATGAAGGTTTTGTACCAGTATTCCTCTTCATCGATGTAACTTACTCCTTAGAGGGTAGTTGTTTACCTTTATCTATGATAAGTGGATCTTGTACGATCGGTTGTCCTTGCTCTTTTGCTATGTCCTCCACTTTGCCAGGGCTTTAGGTGCTCCGAGGCACGATATAAGCAAATAAGATAGGTTGGTAAGGGTTAAAATTTATGTCATATCATGGAAAAGTTCTCGTATAACACAAGAAACTATTCGGATGCTTGATTTTTATTGTGGACCCTCATGATCCACTAATTAGAGATATTTTCATTTGACCAGTCAAGCAACTTGTCCTTCATCACCTAAAATAATTTCCCATTAGGTACATGCACCGAGTTGTGTACAGGATCATATTCAGTCTCCATGGTGTAGAAGTCATGCCATGAGGGCAGTGACATCATACTCTCCATGTGCCATTCCAGATAATGCCCTGAGGGGTTGTTGCACTGTGCTTCAATATTTGAGCATGGGTAGTTGTGGAAGCTTTTCACTTTCATAAATTTTTGGAAGATATCCAGCGGGTCATACCTTCATCGATGGGGAGCTTGACCAGATCAAAGTCATACAATATTACTACAAGGAAGGAGTTTTTCTTGATGACTGACACCTCAATGTCACTGAACTGGAAGGTGAAGCACAAGTGTACGACTTCCTCCTCCCATATCCATATGTATATCAATGAAGTTGCTTTGCTGAGCGACTTCGAGGGTGAAAAGATATTTAGTGGTGAAGTAGAGAAAAAGGAAGGGTTTCCCTATAAAATCATACATCCTAACAATGAGGTCTTGCGTAAGCTAGAACACATAACCCAAATATTCTTCACTATCTCATCCCTCATTTGCCTCGATACTCGTTCACAAACACTATAGATGAGCTCTAGATCCAAGCCGAGAAACTTCCTATTGAAGTTGTAGTAGGACTCATCTTTGGAAAAACTTTGAGTCCACTGACAAACTGGGAGTGCATTGCCCTCTTTACTAGTGTGATTCTTGGCTATGAACACAAAATAATTGTGCATATGGTGGAAAAAGTACCACACAAGGAAAGAGCAAAGTCAGAATTACATGTCCTTACCACTTTGCACATCGCTCAGTAGTATGTGCATTTGCCACGCCACCCACTCTATCCATTAGAAGAACATAGGCTTTATCTCTGGTTTCATGGTGTTGAGAGAGTAGAATTCATCATACAAAATGCACTTGATAAGAGAAACCTACCACTTATATACTTTTGCATCAGTGGAGAGACCCATAACCCATGCTAATATGGTATATATATCGGGATGTTTGAATAGCTTTAGGGATTTGGGGAGGTCCACTAGTGCTCTGATCGTCGACTTCTCCAACAATTACGCTTCCATAAAATTTTGCATCTGCGTTGTGGACTTATACCTTTCATTCTGCTTAGTTATATTGATCTTTCAGATTGTATAGTCAATAAACAAATTTTACCCACATGTGAAAGCCTCTTGGATGTCGTGGATAGAAATGGTAAATAGTCTATCCCTTTTAGAATTTTGGACTATCCTGGTCTAAGGGTCGTAGAATTTTGCAATTCCATATACCAACTCTAGACAGTTATGCACAAGCATACACAAGTACCAATAGAGGTGAAAGTAATAGGCAGTCATCTACTTGATTTCAACAAAAATCCTCATTAGAATAACATCGATGATTTGACACAATTTTTCAATGCTCTTATTCATGAGCATGTAGTCTCTCACTCTCCCTTGTCTGTTGATGGGCGATGGTAGCTCTACTTGTTTCTTCTCTTTCTTTTACCTCTTTACACCTTATACCTTCTTCTATGGCTCCCTCTTCTTGGTGGTCTTCTCCTTCTTAGGCTCAGTGCTTTTCTTACCTATTTTGATTATACATTGGCTCAACTACTTACTCTGAAAAAGATAGTGCTTTGTTGTTTCCTAGCACACCAGGTTTTACCAACAACCCCCTTTTGCTTTGAACTATGAAAAAGCAAACAACACTCCTGAAAGATACTTAGCAATTTTCTATGGTTCCATTTGAGCTGCAACGCTGACCTTATTATAACATCGAGATCGACCCACCACATTAATTACACATGAGGCAAAGTAAATGCATGGAGAGATCATGGGCAAAGTGGGAGATCTTTTGTTCATCCTTACCAGTAGTTGAGCACTGTCTCCAATGATGGTCAATTGCATGGGCCACAATCTTACTTGAAATTTGTAATTCACCACTTTCCAATTTCCAAGGTACGATTTCTTGCTCCAACGGTCTTCCTTGGGGCGTACCTTCACTAGGCTTTGCTTTGAAATGTGCGTTCATGGGACTGAAGAGGTGAAACTCCTTGTTGCTTACCCAAACACTTTCACTATTGTTGAGATTCATAATGGGTTTCGCTTTTAAAACCTAATGATAAATCCTTTCGCTCACCTTAATACCCAAAATAGCAAAAGCATGCATGCTTTCTTCTACTTTTCTTACCACATCTTATTGCTAATTCGGGTGCCCCTTCTGTAAGATTTTTCAAAACAAAAGATCCCCAAAAGTGGATACTTATTTTTAAAATACTTTTCGCTTTAAAAATAAATCAAAACTTGTTTGCACTTTCATGCATCATCAAAACCCTTCTTCGTTGATTTAAAGCATTGAAAATTTTATTTTTATAGGAGAATTGTGTGGCATTTTTCCCTGAAAATGACTTTCCTTAATTTCAGATTTTTGAAAAAGTAGATAACTTAGGATTCCATGCATAATAGGTCACTGATGTGGTGAGTTTAGAATCCTTTTCTTTCGCCACATGACACCCTTTTAATCATTGGCCTGATCTTAAATTTTTCCTAAGCTACAACTAATTTAGGAGTGAAACTCCATTTCAAAACACCATGTGCTAAAAACAGCAAGTCTTCGCCCAAAAATATGTGAACTCTTGTTAATTGGGAGAAGCACTTACCACATTTATCCTTTGAAGCAATAAATTCCTTTTTAATCTCTTACCGCGCTGCCTTTGCTTGTAGGAAGTCTCAGTGGGCCACGATATTGATTTCGCTTGAAAAGGGAGTGAGAGTGGTTTTCACCCAACAAGATGCCCAAACATGTCTTTGAGTGTTGTTGACATCGAATAATCATTTAAATATAAAAATGTCTCTTCCACCCCTTTAAATACATGGTGCTTACCTTTATCTTTTCTAACATCGTCCTTGGCAAAAAATACACATTTGACTTTAACCACGAGATTTTTGCCACACAATGTGAGCGCAACTTCTTTTTGAAATATTTGAGGGTCGAAATCATCTTGCGGGTCCTATTTTTCCTCATGGCTTTCACTCTTCGCAACATCGAAACGTAGTTTTGCTCCTGTAGAGGAGTGAAACCACCTTTTAATTTTTTAAAATATCGAAGGTCAATGACACTTTCTTTCACCCAATCTCTCTAGCCATGTGACATACTAAAATTATCGAAACCAAACCTATTTCGCTCAAGGGGAGAGCAAAAGGGTTTTTTGCTCCCTTTATTTCTCAAAATCGCTCTTTTATTTTTCTTTCACGCTAGAAAACATATAACTTTAAAACAAAGAATAATTCTTCATTAAAAATCTCTTCCACGCTCCTCTATCAACTCGACTCCGTACCTCGGTAGGGGACCTAGTCGGCGCTACTCAAATGAGAGTGCAGAGGGATGAGTTAAGAGACTTATTTCAAGAGAAAAAGTATAGACATGCGAACAAGGGAACAACTATATACACAACTGTGGAACCTTTGCTACTACTCCTCACTGGTAGTATGCCTTCAGATGAAGGTTGTTGACTGATATCGAAAGAGTGAAACCATCCAAATATTGTATAATAAAATATTTTACCTGATTATCACCATAGATTAAGAATGGACCCTCCTAGAATGCATCAAACTTGTCATGGTTTCCTGGTTTAGACTTTCTTTCATTCCATTTCAACACCAAATCACAAACTCGAAAGGTTTGGCTAGAGGACCTTATGTCGAACCAACTTTTTGTGGTCTCCACATGCTTCATAAAAGCTTCATAATATTTCTATCTCATTTTTATAACTGCAATAATTGAGCCAATCTGGCACTAATGGGATCAAACTATCCATATCCACCATCTAGCAACCGAAGGTACTACAATACGGGTAACTCAATGTGTGTGGGGAGGACTACTTCCTTTCCATACACCAGGGACTATGGAGATGTTTTGATAATTTTTTAATTGATATGTGATCGGCCCATAAGGATAGGTCCAAGAGCAAGTGCCAGCTCCACTTGTTGCCTTCCAAGGTTATTTTTAGAATCTTTAGCAAGTTTTTGTTTGTTGACTCTACCAAACCATTCCCATGTGGGTAATAGTTAGATGAAGTCTTTATGTAAATACCATACTTGCAAATTTGCAGATCTTGGCACTAATGAAGGGGGTGCCATTATCGATTATGATTGCATCTGATATTTTGAAGTGGGTGATCAATCCCTCCAAGAAAGTGATAACCACCTCTTGGTTGGCTTGCTTAGTCAACACTGCTTTGGCCCATCGAGTAAAATAATCCGTAGACGTTAGAATGTACTTATACCCTATGAAAGAATTGGGATATATCACCCCAATGAAATCTAAGCCCCTCTACTGAAATGGAGCTTCAACCTAAATTGGGTGCAAAGACAAAGACGTATTCTTGATTTTGCTGATGTATCTCTGGCACTTATCATACTTTTGGCTGACTTCAAAGGCATCAACAAAAATGGTGGACCGCCTATTTTAATGAATCTTAAGGCCATAGGCCTTCCTAAAAAATACCCTCCTATCATTCCATAATGGAAATCATCGAGGATATTTTGTTTCTCTATTCCATTGACACATCTTAGGAGAACCCCATCAATGTTGCTTTGAAACAAACCATTAGGAAATAACACATACCTACAAGCTTGAAGCTTGAACCTTCTCTACAAAGCATTGAGGCTAGGAGGGCACATTCCAGTATTAAAGTATTCAACAAGGTCCTCTGTTCAATCCTTGACATCTATAGACCAATTCACAAGGTTGCTTTCTTATGTTGGGTCATCCCACTGGCATGCTATTACTTCAGATGCGGTGCTCCTGGTGAGTTCTTGGTACAATTCTTGATCATGGACTAGTTTAGTGGGCCTAACTTCTATGTAAAATTCTTGGATCTTGAAGATCCATCTTCCTCTTTCATTACCAAGCTCACTTTGGATGATGAAGTTCCTGACGTCAGGGTGTACCACGTACACTATTGTCTTAATATAGGAGATGAAATGGAAAAAATTCTTTAATTATCACATTACTACATGTACCTGTCTCTCAATGAAGTTGTACTTCTCTTCATGTGGATGGATGACTTGGATTAGGAACGTTATCATACATTCATCACCATCCTCATTCTTTTAAGTAAGGATAGTTGCATAGCTCTATGGTTCACTGATGGTGTAAAGGATAAAGTATTTAGAGTAATCAAGGTTCAACAAAATAGGGGCCTGAGTGATTCTCTATTTGATTTATTTGAATATTCGTTTTCTTTCCTCAGTACACTAAAACTTGACATCCTTCTTTAGGAGTTTGGTCATTGGTTTTACCACCTGAGCGAAATCAGATATGAACTTCCTAACGAAATTGATCTATCTAAAAAAGGATTGGAGGCATTTTTTGTTTGCTGGCATAGGTATCTTGAGGAGGGCTTCAGCCCCAACAGGATCGATAATTAATCATTTCACTGAGATTACATGGCCTAGGAGATTACCTTATTTTACCATGAAAATGGAATTTTTTCGAATTTATGGAAACTCTAAACTCTCGGCACTTTTCAAATACTTGATGCAAATGTAGACCATGTTTCCCACTTTTGAGGAAGAAAACGGTCGTCATCTAAATAAATTACAATGATGCGATTTAGTAACTCACCAAAAGCTAAGTCCATCACTCTTTGGAAGGTCATTCTGATGTTCAAGAGGTCGAACAACATTCGCTGGTAGGCAAACGTATCCTACTTGGTAGTGAAAGTAGTTATGAATTGATCCTCATACTTCACCCAGATTTTATTGTATCTGGAGAAGCAATCTAGCAGAGAGAACCTTTGTGCTCCTGCCACTACATGAAGAATTTGATCAATTTGGGATAGTAGGTAGTGGTCCTTCAACGACGCTTGATTGAGCTTCCAACCTCTTCATGTTCAAAGGCTTCTTGGTTTAGCTAAGTCGCCAGATGTTCTAATTTAATGGTAAAAATATAAATATCAATTCTTAATACTGTTTGATGTGGAACATTTGTGTCCCATAGGGTGTGCCAAAAACTATTGGTTATGAATCCACATAGGTATAAAACATGAGTTTATGCTCACTAGACCCAGCTAAATTGAAAGGCAAAAGGAAATGAATATCATCTATGCCAATCTCTAGAGAGGGCTGGTTCCCTTGCTATGCTAGACTTGGGGATTTTAAGATTAAAAAAATAGGAAAGAAATGGGAAATGACTCAAAGGGATAGGAAACATTGATGCAAGCCGAATAAATAGGGGTGATGAAAAAGCAACACGATCACTTATTTGCACTTAAACCAATAGCCATTAGTACAAAGGATATAACAAAAATTAAAACTAAATACCCTCAAACACACAACCTCTAGAATTATTCCAGCATTTTCTCTTTATTAGAAGTGAGATACATACATAGAAATATAGCTATTATTCAAGGAAGAATATTTAATAGAAATAAATAATAAAAGGCATGCACATATAAGAGATTCATAATTAGAGCCAAGGATACTTTGCATTCATAGTAGAGCTTAAGCACAATAGCTTTCTAGCAAAACGTCCATACTTATTACATTGAACTTACTAGTTTTTATGGAGTATTCTGCCTCTAAAACATAAATGCCCAACCACAAGATGTTGCGATGGTAGTAAATATTTGATTTTAGCACTCATAAAAAAGTTATGAAGCATGGCATGAATCGGATGACTCCCTAAAAAGTAGCTGCATGATTTCAATACGATGGTACGATTCACCTGCAATACCATCTCCTCACTTGTTGGAACCGCCTCGATGGTGAAGATAAGATTCCAGGATCCGATGGGAGTGGATTTAGATTTTCATTTGATCAACCACCATTAAATGAGCAAAAGCGTGATGTAAAAATTTAATTTTAATCACCGCAAAGCTGTTGCGGGTGATCGTCATTAGAGTAGAGGAGAAAATAAGTTTCGTTGAACAAGGATGCGAAAGGGAGTTTTGATGCCTTTTTCAAGTGAAATTAAAATTCGTCGATGGTGGGCCCCATATCGTCTTTGGTTGAGCGTTGGCCTGAAAAGGGCTTTTGCTCTGTTCTTTTCTTGAGATGGAATCACCAGATGCAGCATGGAATACCAATTGGAAGTGGCTTTGAGAACATCAAAATTCTATGTTGCCTTGTTGGAGAGGTGGGACCCAGTGCATAGTTTTTGTTGAACAGAAAATGCCAAAATATGCTTTCGCTCACGCGAGTTTTGAAATGGAATTATGCTTCCAAGTGGGTGTGAAAGCACTTAGGCCCCACTTGCACTTTGGCCATATTTTAACCTGAAAAGGGCTTTCGCTATATATTTACTCCAAAACTGAGTTGTGCTTTCCTTACGTTGATTTTCGAGCGATTTCAACTAATAGTTTCACCACTTTCGAGCCTAAAGAGAGATTTAAGCAAAATCATGGTGTGAAAGAGCCTTCGCCCATGACTTAAATAAACAATAAAAAAACACAGGCATCATGAATGCCTTTGCACGAAAAATAATCATGTGAAAGGAATTTGCCAAAATTACTATATCGAAAAGGTTTTGATGAAATGACTCTGTCGAAACTGCATGCTTACTATGTCCTCGCACCATGAGAGCTTGAAGAGAGATCTCTATTTGGAAAAAATTCTCAAAAAAGAATGTGGCAGGAATGCCAACATCTCCCTAATGTTCACATTTACTTTTTTACCTTATGTCTCCCTATTGATTAGTAAGTAGAAAGCTAAAGATAAATGATGATGCACCTTCAAGTTTTAATAAGGTTCTTTTCCTTGAAGACATTTTAGTTAGATTAATGTCTCACAAATTAAAATAAGAGACTAATGTAAAATGCAATTTCCAAATTTCAAGCAATTAATGGTTTTGCTCCTTTAATCCTTTAATTTTGTATGGTTCAATTTTCTAAATTCCAAGAGACTAAAATTTGATGTAGTATTCCTTATAATTCCCTAATTTGGAATTCTAGAATGTAATAATATTTGCAAACTAGTATAATAATTTTATCAATGTTGAAAACCTTATATCTCCTTAATTAATTATTTACAAATATTTTAATGTTTGAATCTCATGTAATTTAGAAATATCTTTTAAGATATACTTCCTTTGTTAAAATTACCTTCTAACTTTCTAAGGTTGATATTTCAATGCATTAATAAATAGCTTTCAACCTTATATTAAGCACCTTATAACTCCTTAAACTTAAGGAAATCAAATATTAAATAATATAAGTCTTTTACCTTCCTTGCAATGTGGCATATGCGTGTTGTTTGGTCTATGATGTGATTCTTCAATCCAAGTACTATTTTTGCTGGTCTTCTATGTATGGAAGAGATCATTTAATGCTCATTGGTACCTTCTTCTCCTCCTTAATTGCACTTTGAATCCACTCTTAATGCTTGAATACGTGCTTCCAATTCTCTGTGCTTCTCTTCAACTTGGTCACTTTAATAGGCCCTTTATCCCTTCTTGATGCTTTGGCCATGTGGTGCATACGTTACTCAGGTGGCAAGTGGTAGTTATGGTCTTGATGAGCATTATTTTAGGTGCCTTCAATGCTCATGTATTCCTTGAATGATGTGCAATGATTAATATACCTTCTAACCTTTGAAATATACCTTCAACGCTTCAAGATAAGTGTTACTCCTATTTTGAGTGCTTCCTTCCTATGCAGGCATTAGAAAGAATGTGAGGCACCTTATTTTATTGTGCTAAGTGGCATAAGATTCCTTGGCTTGAGTTTGCAAGTGGTACTCCTTTCTCTTGCATGTAAGGATACCTTCAAAATATTTTATTCCTTGTATAATTCTTTCCAATGAATGCACTATGGGTCTTGTATTCAACATCTTATCTCAAGCAAATATTGATGCTATTTTCCCATGAGGTTAGCTCCAACTATGGTGGTTCTATGGTACTCCAATACTACCCTTTTCGATGATGATTTTACTCTAGTAATGGTGGTTCTATGGTGCTCCAACACTGCCCTCTTAGGTGATGATTCTTCTTAGTTGGTGGTTAATCTATTGCTTGGATAATACACCTTTGTTTTCACCTTGATTTTATGTAACTTGTATATGGTTTAGTCTTATATCTTGCACTTAGTTATCATTTTTGCTATTCACCTTACTTTTCATTAGAGCTTACAATGTGTTATTCTTCTTGCCTTATATATATTTGTGTTGGATGTAATGTTTCCTTACATATGTTCTTTATGTCGTAGCTTATACTATTGTATGCAATGGATTTTGGTATCTTTAGATACCTTGAAACTCAACTATTTTAGCCTTTCGATGGATCTCTTCCTTCACTAGCAATTTTCTATACAAACTTGGTGATATGGCCACTTTGTATATGTAGAATGCTTGTTGTTTTAGTGTATTTGAGAAACTTTATATTTTGTCATCCTCCTTTGTTGTGTAGGACAAGAGAGATATGGTGCAATAATGTAATGCAAATAGTTAGAATAAAATACCCTAACTTGCACCAAAGTTTTGAAGTCTTTAAATCTCCTTTTGCAAGATTTATTTCTTCCTTGATATGACAACTCCTTGCTCTACTTATTGAGATTAAATAATGATATCATGTTTCCCTCCTTACCAGGTAACTCTCTCCAATAATTTATTTTCTTTGTTAACTTTGTAATATCGAATCTAGGCCTTTAATCATGCAACTAATATGCCTTTTGAAAGGTTTAAATTTGCATTAGTTTTTACCTTAACTTGAATACTTAATGCACCATAAATTACTAGTATGATGCAATAGTAATATGTCATTATTGCTCCTTTAAATGAAATCTTAATTTATGCAACCTTCACTTAAGAGTAATGTCTTTTTTTTTTAGTAAAATATAGGATGTTGATATTTTTATTTCTCTTGAAATATATCTAACTCCTATTTTTGATGTGTACGTTTTATCCTTATAAGTGTAGACACAAAAAACATGTCATGTTTAGGGGAGCTGCTCACATAGGCAAATTCATAAGATCATATGACATAATCTTAGGCCTTCCAAGCATCAAAAGTGGTTCTCACCACTCATCTAGGGCATTATGAACCCATCCAAGCTTAGCCGCTCAAGACAAGAGCGGCCAGACATTAGCCGCTCAAGCTTAGAGCAACCAAACCTTAGCCTTTACAAACGACATCGACAAAATCTTAGTTGCTGCAGACGACAGTAGCTAAGCCATAAAAAGAATTTTGCCAAAAAACATGCCTAATCAGAGGTGGAAGTGGTAGTCTACATGCAATAAAGGTGAGCGGGAGTAACTATGCATTCTCTTTCATGACCAATTCACATAGAAGACTTGAGTCTAAATTTAGACTTCAGTTAACTAGTTTTTAAACATAGAAAAGATAAAATATTATCATGCTAACATCCACTACGCATGAGGTATTCAACCCTAGGGTTTTGAGCATAGATTTTAGGGTTTCACACACTTTAAAAGGTGCAATCCTAGAACACCAAAGGGCTAGATATAGATAAGTACAGAGATTCGAATGATTCCAAATTAAGGAGAGATTTTTGAGACTTGGAGATCTTCCCTTGGAGATCGCTTCTACGACAGAGCCCTAAAAAATTGAAGAGCAAAGCGACCACCATTTTAACATTGGATACAAGCTTTGATCCATAGATTTGGGGTAAAAAGAATGAGATTCACTTTAGCGGCTGCTGTCCTGGACAGTGGCCCATGGGCCTAGCTTAGGATTTTAGACATTAGTTTAGCTACTTTGACTTCTTCATATTTGCATATAATTAGCATAGCCTTAGTATTAGTTTCATTTGCACTTACTTTCATTTGAGTATATTCACTGCTAAAAACCTCATCCGGGGAGCCAATATCGAACATATAAGTGTGTGTTATTTCATTACTTACAGGGCCATAGGTTCATTGGATGAAATCTACAACATACAATAGCAAAAGTATCCCTCTAGGAAATAAGCCTGGAGAAGGAGGCATTTGTAAGCCCTCATACTTCCATGTGCGAAACTAGAAAGCTTGTGAAAGCGCACTACCCCTTGCTAGGGGACTTCTTTCCCACTTGTAATTCATTGTATCAAAATGGGTATCCCTAAGAGGGACCGACATGTAATCGGGTTTTAATACAAATAAAGAGATACATCTTTGTTACTTCCATGTTATATGTTTTTTCATGGTCTTTCATTTCATGTTGGTTAAAATATTGCAAGTAGAGGAAAGCGGTGCATGAGTCTTGGGGTCGCTACAGATGGTGATCACGGTGGGACTTCCACTGATTTTTTATTTTTTTGCCTAGAAATTGACTTAGTTTTGTGTGAATTTTTAGCCACTCTAAGCTATAGCCAAAAATTAGCTGCTCTGATCTATGGTGGCCAACAACCTTAGCCGCTCTTGCTAACAACGACCATCAATCAATTGCTCTGGTCGACAATGGCCAATACTGGAGTACAACAAAGGACATAACCTTGGTTATTTGAGCTGGAATGGAGGTTGGTACAACTTTTTTGGTATTTTATAGTTTTTTGTCTACTTTTATTTGTTTAAAACAATGAACTTCAAACACATTTCTATTTGGAAAACTGAAAGAATGAAAGAAAAGGAACTTGCGTCTCACACATCTTAGAGTTTCTTTTTAGATTTTCCACTAGGCGTTGCAAGGAACATCGGATTTTGCTTGTACATTTTGCCCTAGAATCTAACGTGCTAGACATTGTATGTTGTTTGCTTGCTTTTTTGCCCTGCTAGAGGCCATAACTACATGGAATAAAGTGCATCCATACAAATCATAGTAGTTCATGCATCTTTCTGAAAATCAAAATGTCTTTTGCATTTAGGCATATAGGAAAGATTCATTGCTGCTATATGATGCATTTTACTTTGTGCAAGCTTAAAATGAACACCACACACACACGCATCATTTAAACATTGGGGAGTTGGATTTCATCACCAACCCTCAATTCAGTCCTATGACGTTGGAATTCATCTCCTTCCACTAGTTTTCCCCCTAGATTCTCATAGAAATAGATTGAGTAATTTACTTATAGTGGTACTAAGTTACTTGTGCTCAAACTATCTCCCTCTATTGGAACAATCATTGGTTCAGAGTGAAAGATCTAGGCGAACCCCCCACTGGGACTTTAGCAGTGTACCATAGCATTTTTTGAAAAAAATATATTTGGCACAGGTGTACTTGATTATCACTATGGATGAGTCTTCTCATTATTAATCTAAAATCAAAAGCAAGAAATCAAAGGAACAAAAAATCATCAAAATACAACAAATAGTTTAGGGCACACTTAAATTGATAATCAAGATAAACATTTTCTTGATATTGTTTGCATATATTAAGTTGCAACTCAAAAGAAAATTCATAAAAGAAAAATGGTCAAAAAAAGAAGTAAACACCCTCGGTTTGATACCGAAGGAGAGTCTGAAGCAATCCATACCCGTAGGCAAAGTCATAGTCATATTGGATGACCTACCTGCAAGACCGTGAGACGTAGGTCCGCGAGCCTAAGGGGTGATAACTCAACCCTTGGGGGTTCTCCTCGAGAAAACCCAAGTAGGGAGCCAAATCATAGAACCAAATAACCTAAACAAAGAGAGGCTTAAGGCCATCCTCATCAAGGATACATGAGGGGACCTCAAAGGCCCCCTCTAAACACACATAAATATCTCAAAGACATGAGGAGGCTTCAAAGGCTTCCTCCTCACATAAACATAAAGAAGGTTCTAAAGCTCAATATTTATAAAATAATGACGAGGTTGCTACATCTCCATTATCATGTGGAGAGCATGTGACCATAAAGCCTTCTTCATCAAGAGTTACAACATCTCAAGCTTCACAAGAGACATATAGAATAGGTCTGCCTACTAAAGGGTAAGAAAATAGAGAAACATCGAGTCATAGACATCAAATAGAATATACCCTTCACACAAGAGGAAGGATTCCCATAGAATATGACATCATTGGATTGAATGGCACCCCACAAGATCAGCCATGGAAAACAAGACAACTGGATGATTTGGATAAGTTTCATTAGAGGCCAACTCAAAGAACCATAGTTATTGAGAACTTTGCATCTGGAAGTTCACGAAATATAACTTCTACGCATACCTCTCAGTCTAGGGGTGCCTCAGAGTGGCCCCACAGTAAACATACAAAATATGATCATGAAAACACTCACACTAAACAAGTTACATTAGCTAGCAAGAGCAAAGAAACAATAGGAACCTCCTCAAGGAATCTATGCATCAAAACCACTAAAATAAGATCAGAAAAGCATGAGTCTTCTATGATAGTGCATGCTGACCACATGCGACGATTAGAAAATGCCTTGCACAAAGAGGAAGAGCTTGTGGAATGTCTTGAACATGAAAAACAAAGAGAAATACTTTTATGCCAACATGAGTAGCGTTTAAGAGAGCAAGCTGAGCATCTAGCTCATATCAACCACCAAACAAATGGTAATGATCATAAAAGAGAGAAACACATTGACTCACCAAGAGAAAGGCACACTAGAAAAGAGATCCCACAATGGAATCACCCACAAAACCATAAGCAAAATCCAACTTGTGGGGAATGGGTAAACCTAATAGATCAGGATCAGACACCTCCTGAATCCCCTTGTAGGAGGGAAGAAAATGGAACAAATTAGGTGGATAGGGGGTTAACTCCATTACCACCATGAGGGGGTCTACAAGAAGAGGAACTCCTCGCCTCAAAGGCATTTCAAGCACTTGCCAAATGATGAAGTCCTTTGAGAAACAAGAGATAACTGGGAACCAACCAACATTGAGCAAAATGCATAATCAACCATTGTGCCCATCGGTTCCTAGCCCTTCATATCCTAAGCACTTTGATATTCCTAGGTTAGATAAGTTTAAGGGTGAAGAGGATGCACAAGAGCATGTCACCAATTTCATCAATGCATGTTTTCATCTTGAAGACAATGATGCTCTTATGCTAAATATATTCATCATGACATTTTTGGGCGCTGCCACTCAATGGTTCAACCAATTACCCAAGCATAGTATGATCAATTTTGAACTAGTAAATGCTTTTTTGAAGCATTTCTCCTTTGGTGCTAAGAATAAGGCTAACCTCTCGGTCCTAGATAATTTGAAACATTATGATGATGAGCCAGTAATGGATTATGGGAATAGATGGAAAAATATCATGGCAAAACTATCATTTTCCGTCTTCACATAAGATATTGTCCGTATGTTCACCAAGAGTTGTTCCAAACATATTTTCCTCTTGCTACAACTATAATAGTAACCCTCATTTGAGGAAGCATTGGCACAATACAAAATCATTGAGGACATAAAAGTAGATGAGGGAACCATCAAACTCTGGACCAAGGAGTGGAACAAAAATGACAAAAATGGAAAATACAAGCAGAAGTAGGCAAACCTTGCTCTAATTAATAAAGTGGTGTTGGCTATGCCTAAGGAAGGTGCTACACTACAATGTGTAGCAAAGGGTATTGGTTGATACAGGTTCATCAATCAACATCATCACAACAACTGCCATAGAACACCTAAAAATCCCCAAGTCCCATATCGTTTCGAGAGCCTACACATTAAGAGCTTTTAATGATACTTTATGCAATATTGTGAGAACAATAGTCTTACCTATCAAGGTAGGGCATAAGACCATCCTCGTGATGTGTCATGTCTTGGAAGGAGCCATGCAATACAACATCCATTTAGGGTAACCTTGGATAAGGGACATGAAGTGTGTCCCTTCAATCTTACACCAATGTGTCCAGTATGTGCATGATAACAAAGTCTATATGGTGTTGGTCGATGATGAGCCATTCAAGTATGTCCATCAGGTGGATTTTCTAGAATATTTTGTGATCCCTTCTACTCAACTGTATGTAGGGCCTTCATATCCAACTATGCAACTGAAGGACAAAGACAAAGGGGTAAAAAAAGACCCATCCACATCAACACCTCAACATGCACCCAACATGACTAATGCTTCTAAGAGACAAACAATGTCTAAGCCAAAAGATAATCAAAAGCTAAAGGTGCCCTTAGTTGAGGAAATAAAATCCAAGAAAGCACTAACCATAGCCATTAATCAAGTTCCATGTCCCATGGATGAAGAAGATCTCCAAGAGCAAGTTGAAGACGATGACTACCATCCCGCTTCACTAGTATCATCTATGGGATCATCCACACCACATACAATAATACACTTGGAAATCATAGGGATAGGAGAATACCTTGTGTAGAACATAATATTCATGCCCATCATAGAGTCTACACAAGACATGGGAAAACCAAAATACTCGAGACCACCAGTGAGAACAGTGGTTCCGCTTGGAATCTCTCCCAACCAGACAAACTTTGTCTATACTGGACTAGAATACATCCATAAGTCTACTGAAGAGGAAGAGGACAATGACGAATTATTCACTATTAATGTTCATTACCTCTCTAATCCTTAGTTTGCTCTAAGCTATTTTTAAAATTTCCATTGGCATGGTTACGGTCTTGGTGTATATGAGCAGGGGCGTAGGCGACCACTCGAGTCGCAATACCAGCTTCCCATTGATATGTTTGGGGTAGGCTATCACATCAGATGT
This sequence comes from Wollemia nobilis, assembly GCA_028583015.1. Classification (NCBI taxonomy): domain Eukaryota; kingdom Viridiplantae; phylum Streptophyta; class Pinopsida; order Araucariales; family Araucariaceae; genus Wollemia; species Wollemia nobilis. Next base: position 35,838 of record JAQPPZ010016368.1, on the reverse strand, counting down.
CATGATGAATCTTTAGCAGTAGCCTTGGAAATATTGAGCTTGGGGTTAGGAGAAGACATCAATTTTATTCCTTATCACCCACTAAGTTCAAGACTTATGTGCAATGGACAAGTGGTCATGGTGAACATCCCGCTGCCTGAGACTTATCATCCAAGACTCACAAATGATGCCATCCCAATAGGATACAACTCATGTGAATATGATCAAGAAGAAAACAAATATATTGCAAGTGATGATGAAGCACAAGAGGGCTTGGCCTATCATGGGCCTTGCTATTTACAAAACTTTACTTGGTCCATCCACAACGAGAGTGGATACATATCGGATGAAAGTAGCTATGAGTTAGAGGAATCGATAGAGAGAGCCTACTTAGGACCAAAGCATTAGCCCCATGGCATGGGGCAAGAGACTAATGCAAATGACATCTTCATAAGTGATGAGGAATATGAGGATGAAATAGAGATGGCCTACTTGAGTCCAAGGTATGTGCCCCACATATTACAGCCACACACTAATTCCAATGGATTCTTCATAAGTGATGAAGAATATGAAGATGAGATAGAGATGGCCTACATGGGGAAAAGATATGAGCCTCTTGTATTAGGGCTGCATACCAATGCTGACAATTTTTGGATAAGTGATGATGAATTTGACTCTGAAACTAAGATGGATTATCTTGGGCCTCGCCACTTGCAGCAAGTTGACATACTGGTAGAGAGAGAGGAGGAACTTCGTGTCATAGACCCTCGCTTATGGTTTTTAGGGAGACCTGTTGACTTAGTTGTCATTCACCAGATGGTCAATCCCCCTCTACCTACATTCAGAGAGCGGTTAGAGACCAATGATCCTATTATCAACCCTGATCATGGGATGAATCTAGAAATTCCCATTCCACCATAGCCTCATCGGGAGTATGGAAAGGAAACATTTGATATAATATTACACTCATGTAATCCTGGATATTTCATTCTATATGTCAACACAATCTCCATTGACTTACTACCCCACTTTATAACCCAACCAATCTCAAAAAACCTTTGTGTATTGATACGAATGCGATTGATTGGGACTACATTGAATCATCTATAAAGCCTTAGAATCTTTTCCATAATGAAGAGATGTTACAACCATTTCATTTTGCATCAGGTTGTGCATATGATGTATTCCATACCGGTTTGGATCATGAGTCAGCAAGACTTGTGAATCTTGCCAATGACATTCATTTGATACCCACACCTCATCATCTAGAGGATGGGTCACATATGGCTATAGAAGTGACTTTTGAGGTGGACATAGCGATGATCCTACTCAACCAAATAAATTCAAGTTCGGATAAAGTCTATCTCTAGAGGAACAAGCCATCATAATCCCTCTCCTCAAGGAGAGGCCAAATAATTTTGCTTGGACTTACAAAGACATGCCTGGGATAGATCCAAAGTTAGTTATTCACAACCTTTCATTGGATCCCATGAAGAAACCAGTCAAGAAAAAGTTGAGGAAAATGCATCCAACTATTGCTTTGATGGTGAAGAACGAGTTGCAAAAACTATTGGATGCATTTTTCATAGTTATTATTGATTACCCTGAGTGGGTGTTGAACATGGTGCCCATGGGGAAACCCAACGAAAGAGTTCGTATTTGCATAGACTTCAAAGACTTAAATAGGGCAAATCCAAAGGATTCATTCCCGTTGCCAAACATAGATGCTCTTGTAGATGCCACTGCAGGTCATGAGATGCTCTCCCTAATGGATGGTTTTTTTGGATACAATCAAATCCAGATTAAACCTAAAGACCAACACAAGACTGCTTTCATTACTCCATGGGGAATATTTTGTTACAAAGTAATGTCATTCGGTCTCAAGAATGTTGGTGCCACATACTAGCGGGCCATGACATACATATTCCATGACTACATGCACAAGATCTTAAAGGGCTACATGGACGACTTAATCGCTAAGTCTTTGTTGCGGTAAGAACACACTGAAGTCCTTAGACAAGTCTTTAATCACCTCATTGAGCACAACGTAATATTAAATCCTAAGAAGTGTGTGTTTGGCATAAATTCTGGCAAGATTTTGGGATTCATCGTTTCTAAAAGAGGCATTGAGGTCGATTCTGTAAAGGTGAAGGTTATACTGGAAATGGCCACCCCTACCAACATTAGGGAGTTAAGAAGCTTACAAGGCAAGGTAGCATCCATGAAATGGTTCATTGCACAATTATCAGACATGTGTCAACCCATGAATCAATTGCTACGAAAGGATGTCCTATTTCATTGGGATGAAGAGTGCAAACAAGCCTTTGTAGAGATCAAAACATACCTGGGAACGCTGCTAGTATTGGCTCCACCAAGGCCATATATTCCATATTTTCTATACATATCGGCTATTGATTTTGATTTGGGCACCATGCTAGCCCAAAATAATGCATAAAACAAAGAGCAAGTTGTATATTACATTAGTCGCACCTTGGTGAGTTACGAGTTGGGATATGTGTATGTAGAAAATTTATGTTTAGTAGTAGTATTTGCAACCAAAAAGTTATGACACTACATGTTGAGCCATACAACCTATGTTATATTCAAACAAAATCCTTTGCAGTACATGATGAACAAGACCTATCACAATACTCGTATTGTAAAGTAGATCATGCTACTGACATAACTTGATCTAGAGTTCATAAGCCAAAAGTCCATAAAGGGATAAGTCATAGCAAATCAACTGGTAGAGGATCTTATTAAGGATAGCAAGCCTCTCACCATAGAGTTTTCTGATGATGTAGTCTTTACATTATCATATCTGCCTAAACTCGAAGAACCTAAGAAAGAAAGAGACATGGCATTGTTATTCGATGGTTCAAAATGTGATCAAGGGGGTAGAGCATGGATAGTATTCATCACACCATAGGGAACGCCATTGCCATTATCATTAAAACTGGACTTCCATTGCACTAACAACACAGAGTATGAGGCTTTGATATTGGGACTCCAAATAGTTGTAGGAATGGGCATTAAAATATTGAACATCTTTGGTGACTCCTTGCTCATAGTAAACCAAGTCAAAGGCCTATTCCAATACAGGTGCCCAATCCTGAAAGTGTATAAGGAACTTGTTGAAACCTACCTACCCAGCTAAAATTGTATGACATCAAGGCAATCCCTAGTACATCAAATAGATTTGCAGACACCATGGCCTCTTTGGGATCCTTAATCCCTCAAAATCCATCTGCTTATTTTACAACCGTTCATGTGAAGGTGCTCTCGCACTCAACAATAAAACATGAGGCTTTGGACAATCAAGAATCAATCAACATGATCAACATTGAACCTAATCAGGATTTGTCCTTCATGGCTAGAGATTTCTTGCAAACATCACCTTGGGGATATTTGATTTCTCAAGGACCTACAGAGTGTTGCACTACCATTCACCATAGATTTGTTTCTCAATATGTGCTCGTGCATACTAGATCATAGGAGGAACATGTTATTTTATCCATAGAAGTTATGGCTTATCAGGATTAGCTTTTCCAATTGCGGGATTTCCTGAAGCTTGGAATGCTATCGCAAGGGCTGTCGCATGGAGAAATATGAACATTTAAACAAAGGGCAACTAGGTATATTTTTCTAGGAGAAGTCCTCTATAGACGATGTTATGATGGAATACTCCATTGTCTTGAGCCCTAGGAAGCATCTTGGGCGATTTCGTAAGCTCACGACGGTACGTGTGGTGGCCACTTCAGTGGCATGGTCCTCGTTAAGTGTATCTTAAGAATGGGTTATTATTGGCCCACTATGAAAAATACTATTGTGAGTATGTCAATAAATGCATTAAGTTTCAGCATCATGCAAACCTCATCCACTTGCCATCACAATCCTTGCAACCCATCTAGGTAGCATGAACCTTCTCGTAGTGGGGACTAGATTTAGTGGGGAATATTTCACCCCCATCCTCAGGTTGGCACACGTTCATCATAACGGCCACTGAGTATTTCACTAAATGGGTTGAAGTGATCCCCTTAACGTTGATAACTGGACGAAGGATTGCAGAGTTTATACTCCACAATATCATAAGTCATTTTGGGGTCCCTTCGAAGATAATATCGAATAATGGGCCATATTTAAAGAACAAAAATATGCGTGCTTTAATGAAAAAATACCATATTCAACACAACTTTTCAACGCCTTATTATTCACAAGCAAATGGGCAACCAGAAGCCTAAAAAAAAACAATCGTCTCCATCTTGAGGAAGATGGTGAAAGAGAATCATAAGGACTGGCACTTGCAATTACCTCTTGCACTATGGGAATATAGGACTAGTGTGCGGGCGCCCACTGGGGAAACGCCATTTTCACTTGTATATGGCACTGAGGCCATCATACCCTTAGAGTTGGATATTCCAACCTTGCGAGTAGCCATGAAGGACTTCATAGATGATGACATTGCACGACAAGGCCACCTTGATCAGCTAATGCTTCTCGATGAATGTCGAGTCAATGCCTTGGAGCACCTCTACGTTTATCAGAATTTCCTTGCACGAGCTTACAATAGTAAAGTCCACTTGAGGGAATTCAAAGTTTGTGATCTTATGCACAAAGAAAACCAATAGAACTCAAATCTGTCGCCGCACCTACGAGATAAATTCACAAAAAATTGGATAGGCCCCTACATGATTTTAGAAAGGGTTGGGCCTGGAGCATATCACCTTACATTGTTGGATGGTGTTGAAGAGCCTGAACCTCTCAATATCATTCACTTGAAGGCATTTTATACATAAAATCAAAAAAACATTCAAATATGTCAAAAATAAAAAAACATTCAAATATGTCAAAAATCAAAAAACATTCAAATATGTCAAAAATCAAAAAAACATTCAAATATGTCAAAAATAAAAAAAACATTCAAATATGTCAAAAATAAAAAAAACATTCAAATATGTCAAAAATAAAAAAACATTCAAATATGTCAAAAAAAAAAAAAAACATTCAAATATGTCAAAAATAAAAAAACATTCAAATATGTCAAAAATAAAAAAAAACATTCAAATATGTCAAAAATAAAAAAACATTCAAATATGTCAAAAATCGAAATACAAAAGCAATAAAAAATGTTCCAAGGGTATCTTCACACCGCTTGGTCACCTGCATCATAAAAGCTCCAAAGGCATCTTAAAGCCCTTTGGTCAAAAGCAATAAAAAATGCTCCAAGGATAGCTTCACACCGCTTGGTCACCTCCATCGCAAAAATATCCAAAGGCATATTACAGCGCTTTGGTCAAATCATAAAAAGCTCCAAAGGCATCTTAAAGCCCTTTGATCAAATCACAAAAAGCCCCAAAGACATCTTAAAGCCCTTTGGTAAAATCAAACAAAAACCTCCAAAGGCATCTTAAAGCCCTGTGGTCAAGTCATAAAAAGCTCCAAAGGCATATTAAAGCCCTTTGGTCAAATAAAAAAATAAAAAATACAAAAATAATGCAAAAATAAAAAACACAAAAACATGTGCATTTCACATATGCATTCACATAGTTGCATTACATCCATTGCATTTGCATATGTTATGATCACATTCTAGCAAAGATGCCACAGTTTATATCACAAAAAAAAATCAAATCCACCTCCATCCATGAACCCGTGTGTATAACTGTGTTTGTTAACACAACCATTTCATGTTGCTATACAAAATATGCTAATATTATCCTATTAGTTAACCATATCTAGTGGTCTTCTCAACTTTTGTAGAAAGCCACCTTAATTAGTAGAGGGTAAGGTCTAGTTATGATAATACCTTAGATATTCAGGATCCCATCACTAATTGAAACAGTAAAATCCTAGCTGGTACAAGGGAAAGATCAAAGCATGCAAAGTGGTCTAAGTTACTTTAAGTGAAAAGGATCTTCCTTTCTTATCCCCTGTTGTGGCTGCTCCACAACACACCCCAAATTGGGGACCCACCTTTTTTTTTGATATCCAGGTGTTGGCATTTCTTTTTTAGTGTCTAATCCTTCGTCTTGTCGTAGGTTTTGCAATTGTTGTCGGTTTGTTGTTGGCAATTTTTTCTTGTCGATGATATTTTATTGTCGACAACTTTTTCTTGTCGACGATATTTTATTATCGATGACTTTTTCTTGTCGACGATATTTTATTGTCGACAACTTTTTCTTGTCGACGATATTTTATTGTCGACAACTTTTTCTTGTCGACGATATTTTATTGTCGACAACTTTTATTGTCGACAATTTTTTGTTAACGACTTTGTGGTTAATTTCTCGTCAACGTTTCCTTTTTATTGTCAGTTTGTGTGTCGGCAAGTCTGTTTTGTCAGTATTATTGTTTGAGAGTTTGATGTACACTGGTTTGGTTTTATTTCATTTGTTTTGGGTCAAAGAATAGAAGATGAAAATAACAAATGAATTTAAGTATATACATCTCACACGTATATATATCGTGTTGTGGTCTACCGACAAGGGCACCACTGGCATGCTAGGTGATTGTGACCCAGGTTCAATTCCCACGGCGGACATGTATATGTATAAGAAGTATTTACTCAATAAAAAAAAAATAAAAACAATAAAATATAAGTAAAAATAAAAGTGGTGAATGAAGCCATGGTGCTTCATTCACCGCGTTTTGGTTTACATTTTAAAATGGTTTGATTTTAAATTTTGTTTTTTATAAGTTCAGCTTTATGTTTTTAGTCTAAATTATTATGTTTTTTTTAATTTTATCTTAAGGCTAATTCACTTATGTGTTTATGTGCAGATAAGGCGAATACAGCATCCGCGAAGGATTACGGGATAGGGTTACTCGGTCCGACGGGGTGGAGCGGTCCGACGTGGCGGGGCCCGCTCTCGGTGTCGTGCTGGCGCTCACGGCCGCGGACATGTTGAACCCTGCTGCGGCTGCCAAGGTGGCAAGGCCAGGCGAGAATTCTCGGAGCGTCGAATGCAAACGCGAGAAGTGGCCAAGAAGCACATTCGGAGATTTTGAGACTCGACAGATCAGGAGGACTGTCGAGATGATAGAGGTGTAGTGGCAACTTGTTGAGAAAATCACGACGCATGGCTATCACTGCTGGAGGGGCAATGTTAATCATATTCAATTTGCAGCAGAGTGGACTGGCTTCAGGCGGAGTCTGATAGAAACAATAAATACGAAACATATACCATGGCGTGGAGGGTGTTCCCAGCTGCATGGCACAGCGAGCAGTGAGGGCTTTATAAAAGCCACGTAATCATCCAAAAGGGCTATTAATAGATTGAATAATGTGGTGGTTGAAAGAAGTTACGGACGCTGCCGTTATTAAGCGGCTATGGTTACAGAGACCAGCGCGCGAAGAGAGACAAGATGATGATGAAGACGTCGAGGCGTGTTCCCATGACAGTGACGACTGATGCCTCGAATTTCAGGTCGATGGGGCAGGAATTCACGGGGATTCCTTTGCCTCCCGTATTTCAACAGTTTTAGGACTCTGCCTTCCGCCGCAAACCCGTTTCATAGCGTCATCCAATTGCCGGCGCTGCCTCCTCATCGTCTTATGCTGGATTTTAGCTCGCCAGATTCTTCGTCGCGGGGTGTCTACCGTTTAGGTCGGGATGGTTTCAAATCCGTTAAGTACTCCTCCACAAGGAAAACTTTGACCGCAGCATGTTATTAGGGTGGGACTCTCAAATAAAAAAGAAAATTATCAAAATTGTAGTGGCCACATGGTGTATCATCGAAGGGAGTTTATTTACATAAAAAAAAAACTAAAAAATAAATAAAATAAAAGAAAATAATATATGAAAAGCATGCATTTGAAAAGCGAAAACCAAAGGGCAGCAAACAAAACGTTTCAATTGCAGCAGGAAATGGAAACCAAGAGTTAAGGGAGAAATGATAGGTCATCTACGATTTTAAATATGTGGTGAAAAGCAAAGGAAGGGGGACTGGAATTTTTGGCATGGCCAAATGGGACTTTGGGCATGGCCGTATTTGTAAAACTTGGATTTTAATTTGAATGCTAAAGCTTCTATTTAGAAATTTCAGGCCTTGTTAGCAAGAAAGAATGAGAAATTTTCTGCATGCTCTATTTTAATTGTTTCATGTTTCTCCTTCCAAATTTCAGACTTGTATGTGAGATTTATGCCATTGTTTTAGGTCATTTCATGTGAATGTCTGCAATCTGGAAACTATTTTAAACCCTAGGAGCCAGCACCTAGTTTACTTTGATTGTGTTTGTTTTTGCAGGTCAAACAGGCTAGGTTGCATGTATGAAACTCTCACGTATTCGGTTTTGCGGGACGGGGTGCTATCAAACTGAAGGAGCTTTTGCATTGCTGCAGTTCAACAATTATTTTGATGCAAACTTTTAATTTTCTGTTTTCAAAAAAAAAATTAATTTCAAAAAAATTTCTTATTTTCAAGCATTAAAATAAACATAAAAAAAATTTCAAAATCTAAAAATGATTTCACCATTGCGTAGGTTATAATTCAGACTTCCAATACGCAATTTCATTTTCGGAGTTGTTTAGTATTTTTTAAAATTCACCGAAGTTGCTGTTTTGTTATAGATTTTAAAATCCGAAAATAGAAATTTTCCATTTTAAGGTCAAATTTCATTTTTCCAGTTTGTTTTGCATTCATGAGCCTATGATGACATTCCCTTCATGGAAATTCCAATTTCATTGAAGGGGTTATGTTTTATGGCATTTTCACAAATTTCCATTTTGGGCCTAAAATTACCCTTTCTTCATAAAAATTCCAATTTTATGAAAGAGGGATAATTTGAGTATTACATTGAAGGTCTTTTCTTTAAAGCACTTAATTGTTCATCTTGATGAAAATTTGATTTCATTTAAGAGGGATAAGTTAAAGTGACATTTTGACGCTATATTTGAAGACCCTATTCATCATTGAGGATTTAATGCAAGATAAAATCTATCTTAAAACCATCAAGATAAAAGGAATTAAAGCATTACATCGTGGTCATATGAGGGCCAACTCACATTTGATTTATCTTGGTTCAATGAACAATCACTAAAGTTTCATGGTAAAATAAACCAACATGGCCCCTTGTTTACAGTTACTTGCAATCACTAAGGTGTTCCAAGCATTTAAATTGAATATCTTTATTTGATGATTACTAATACACATATGCAAATGCTAATATAGCGGAGACCTTGGAGAATTTGTTTGTTTAACTTCTTTGCAAGAGGGGATTTGGAATCCAAATCCTAAGGGAGAGTGTACTTTCACAATTGGGTGAAAATACCACTCAAAATTTTGGCGCTAGAAGGAGGGCATGAATTGGTTTATTTTAGTATGATTTAAATGCTATAGGGATTTAAATTTTGAATATTTCATGCCCTATTGATTATTATCTGTAGCCCTCTTTTAATATTACAACTTGGTACTATTAAAAGGAGGACATTAATTGCTATGCATTGTTCTAACGCTTTGATTGTTCATACAGGAATAATGGGATTTGATTTGATGTTAAAAAAAAAAAAAAAAAAAAAAAAATTTTGGGTATTAAAGTTATATTCTTTAAGATTCACTAATGGCTATGTTTTCACCATGGATGACAGGTAGCCCATTGAACATACCAGGAGTTCAAAATTATTTGCCCGTCGGTTTTGAGAGATGTCTTCCTCGATTTTCGTCTAATGGGACAAATACTGCACAAGAACATATTCAAGCATTCAAATTTGTTGTGAATCACTTAACAATTTGGTATGATGATGTTGTTTGTAAAATGTTCCCTTACACCTTGGACAAAGTGGCATATGATTGGTTTACAAGTCTACCTTTAGGGTCTATCACTTCTTGGGCTCAATTAGAGACAACATTTCTTAATCAATTCAACAAAAAGCAAGTTGACCCAATCCGCATGTATGAGCAATTTTTCACCATCAAAAAAGAACCAAGTGAAAATGTGAAGTCATTTTTTGAAAGGTTCTTTGGATTATATGCTCAATTAGTGACATGTTATGTTTTGCAAGAAGAAGTGGCTCTCCAAATATATGTCAATGCTCTTGACCCACTCATTTCCACATATTTGCGAGGGATGCCCCTAATCACATCTTTGTCTCAAGCCTATACTCAAGCAATGGCAATTGAGCAACAATTGAGTTGTCAAAATTATGGTGTGGGTTTTGGATCATGTAATCTTCAATCATTTAATACTTCCTTTACCCACCCAATGATTTATCCACCTCAACCAAGTTCAAGTGTGAATCAATTTCAGAATCAACAATCATTCCCAAGCTTCAATCAATTTCAAAATCCTCAACCTACTATGCAAGATCAACCATCTTTCTTAAGTATGAATCAACTTCAAGATACTCATCTTGATTCAAAAGATGCTTCTAAAATCAATTTTAATGATTTTCACAAGAATATGATGTTAGGCAAGGGAGGAGTACTAGATCCAACTAGTATTGAATCATGTGACAAATTGGAAACCCTTGACTCACCAAAAGATGAATTCTATGAGGATGAATCTGTTTCGGATGACATTGTTGAAAATGATGACCAAGAGGATCTACACCTTCCAAATGGTGATAGAATGGAATCATGGGTTACACATGTGGATTATGATAGCCTTATCAATTTGAATACAAGCAATAACCTAATTTTGGAAGTAATTTAACCATCTAAGGAAGGTAAAGATAAATTTGATGAGAAACATGTTGATGAATTAAAAGATGAAGAAGAAATAGTTAAGCATCACAATTTGATTTTGAAAGATGATCATTATGATTCTTGGGAAGAGCATGCTCACTCCAAAACTACTAATGAAATTTGTGTGCCTATTGATATGCAGGATGATACAATTGCCCTTTCATATGAGGATATTACAAGTCCTGTACAATCTAAGGATGTTTTGGAAGAAGGGTTGGAATCTCATCAAAAGTTGGAGAAGGATAATAATTTTACTACCATGAATCAAGAAGGAGAATCAATTGTTTTTGTTCCCCTTAAGGGGCAAGAAATAGAAAATCTTGATCCACCTATTGTTTCTACAATGTTTATGCCATCTCAAAATCATGAAATTACAAAACCTAAGTGGTGTGGGTTTGATACTTGTTGATGATCCTAATGAAAATATGAATTTTGAGGCAACTCAAGCCAATGATCATGGAAAGGTGTCACGCGACACATATCTTGAAAAAATAGGCTTTTGTTTTGAAAAATATGGATGCATGCTTGATTGGGTGCCTAACTTTGGTGTTTTTGAACAGGTGTTGGATGATGAAGAAGACAATGAGGAAGAAGAAAAGGCTACTAACACTCATCAAGTTGTGGTAAATTCTAACCATGATGGGTTGAGCATGGATGACAAGGTGAAATCTCTACCTTTGGTAGTAGCTACTAAAATTTCAAGTGACGGATTACATGATGTCCCTTGGGATGCTAATGTCATTAATGACGAAATGTCAAATCTTGGTGATATTTGTCAAGTCTTGATTGATTTGGATTGCTTTAAAATCTTGAAAAATGTTTTGAATTCAAGACTTGTAGAAATAGGCTCTTGTTTGCAATATATTACCTTTGAAAAGGAAAGCCTACTTCTAAATTATGAATGGAATGATAAAATTTGCACTTTAAAGAATATACATGATAAAATTGAAAATCAATCATTGTCTGATCAGTTTAAAATTTTGAATCTCACCTATATGAATACTAATGGAACTAAATTTAATTGGTGGGGTGAGAGAGGGAAGTTGAAGTTTGTTGCATTGCTTGGTGTGATCTTATTGTGGTTGGATTCCTACAACATTCGGCATGTGTATTGTGACATATGTCTTTTGAAATGTTCTAATCATGTTTGGGATCTAGGAAAGTGATAATCTAAGCTTTGCATCATCTTGGATTATATTTTTGATTTTGGTTTTGGTTTGTGTTTTCAAGTTTCATTTTGGGATTGCTATTTGGATTAGGATTTAAGTCGTGTGGTTGATTTTATTTGACATGTTTTGATAAATTTGAGATGTCAACTTATGCCTAAGATCAGGAGAGTATGAAACATTGGAATTGTGTTGTAAAAAGCTCCACAAGTAACACAAACATTTAAATAATATTGTGACGCATGAAGTTGTCAGTTGGTTCAAAAGAAGTAGTGCATTCATATCTCATTCCTCATTGCATATACATGTCATCTAAGTTACATTTTTATTCCATGGGAAATTATTGAGAAGGTGTTGAAGCCTCTTAGGATTATTACATAACATATATTAAAAGGATCCTAGGTTGGGAACTGCTGCCCAAGCTATCTTGAACCAAGCACATTCCATGCACATTAAAAAGAATCTTGAACAAAATGGTCAAAACCATACTTGGATGAAAGGGTGAGGTGAAAAGAATATTTCATGTTTGTCCTATCATGCAACATAATCCTTAAAACAGTGGTTTTTACCACTCCCATAAAAGCTTAAAGCCTAAAACCGAGTAGTAAGGATAGGGTTAAATCCTCATCGAACTTAGGTTGAGGATCCAACTCCCCAAAGCTATGGTTTGACCTACATGGAGTAGTAAGGATAGGACTTAATTCTCATATCGCTTAGGTTGAGAATCCGATTCCCCAAAGCTTCCATTTCATCATAAAGCTTGGATTGGAAGGATTGTACTACATGTCCTCTCGCAAAGGATGGGTAGTCATCCCAAAGGTCCAAGCAATAAAAGTAAAACTAATTTTTTCCATTTCATCTCAATCTTGGATTGAAAGGATTGTACTACGTGTCCTCTCGCAAAGGATGGGTAGTCATCCCCAAGGTCCAAGAAATAAAAGAAAAAGAATGAATGAAGCCAAGTCATGGATTATGGGGTTAAGTATGCTCATGCATGGCAACATGTCTTGTCTAAAAGCAAGACCACTGATTGCTCATATGGATAGACTAGCCCGACCATTTCATCCACAACGAGGTTAAATTATTTTGTTCAAGATGAGGTAATGAACTCCAAATAAGAGTAGTAAGGATAGGGGTAAATTCTCATCTCGCTTAGGTTGGGAATCCTATTCCCCAAAGTTCCGATTTCACTTACACTTGCACATGGGTTCAAGATGGTAGTGACACAACCAACTTTGGGATCTAAGGAATTAATTCAGTATACATATATTGGGTCCTAAGAGGGTTTGACATCTGTAATATGTTTGTCCATGATATAAAAAGGTTTGAGCATTTATAAAGCAGGTTGTTACATCTCCATCATACATCAAGTCTTGCACAAATAATTCATAACCTTGCATACAAATCATAAGCGAAAATGGCAATGGAATGTTGATCAAGTTCAAGCGATAAGGAATGACACATCACACACACCAAGCTGATACTTAATGATTCTGATGTTTCATATATTTTTTATCTGTCGGTATTTGTTTATCTTTTATGTGCTGACGCCTATATATAAGCTTGTATATTTCAGGTTGGGTTCTCACCAAAATGCTCAAGAGCATTTGACAGCAGAGTCGCCATTTGTTGTGGCTGCTCCACAACACACCCCAAATTGGGGACCCACCTTTTTTTTTGATATCCAGGTGTTGGCATTTCTTTTTTAGTGTCTAATCCTTCGTCGTGTCGTAGGTTTTGCAATTGTTGTCGGTTTGTTGTTGGCAATTTTTTCTTGTCGATGATATTTTATTGTCGACGATATTTTATTGTCGATGACTTTTTCTTGTCGAAGATATTTTATTGTCGACAACTTTTTCTTGTCGACGATATTTTATTGTCGACAACTTTTTCTTGTCGACGATATTTTATTGTCGACAACTTTTATTGTCGACAATTTTTTGTTAACGACTTTGTGGTTAATTTCTCGTCAACGTTTCCTTTTTATTGTCAGTTTGTGTGTCGGCAAGTCTGTTTTGTCAGTATTATTGTTTGAGAGTTTGATGTACACTGGTTTGGTTTTATTTCATTTGTTTTGGGTCAAAGAATAGAAGATGAAAATAACAAATGAATTTAAGTATATACATCTCACACGTATATATATCGTGTTGTGGTCTACCGACAAGGGCACCACTGGCATGCTAGGTGATTGTGACCCAGGTTCAATTCCCACGGCGGACATGTATATGTATAAGAAGTATTTACTCAATAAAAAAAAAATAAAAACAATAAAATATAAGTAAAAATAAAAGTGGTGAATGAAGCCATGGTGCTTCATTCACCGCGTTTTGGTTTACATTTTAAAATGGTTTGATTTTAAATTTTGTTTTTTATAAGTTCAGCTTTATGTTTTTAGTCTAAATTATTATGTTTTTTTTAATTTTATCTTAAGGCTAATTCACTTATGTGTTTATGTGCAGATAAGGCGAATACAGCATCCGCGAAGGATTACGGGATAGGGTTACTCGGTCCGACGGGGTGGAGCGGTCCGACGTGGCGGGGCCCGCTCTCGGTGTCGTGCTGGCGCTCACGGCCGCGGACATGTTGAACCCTGCTGCGGCTGCCAAGGTGGCAAGGCCAGGCGAGAATTCTCGGAGCGTCGAATGCAAACGCGAGAAGTGGCCAAGAAGCACATTCGGAGATTTTGAGACTCGACAGATCAGGAGGACTGTCGAGATGATAGAGGTGTAGTGGCAACTTGTTGAGAAAATCACGACGCATGGCTATCACTGCTGGAGGGGCAATGTTAATCATATTCAATTTGCAGCAGAGTGGACTGGCTTCAGGCGGAGTCTGATAGAAACAATAAATACGAAACATATACCATGGCGTGGAGGGTGTTCCCAGCTGCATGGCACAGCGAGCAGTGAGGGCTTTATAAAAGCCACGTAATCATCCAAAAGGGCTATTAATAGATTGAATAATGTGGTGGTTGAAAGAAGTTACGGACGCTGCCGTTATTAAGCGGCTATGGTTACAGAGACCAGCGCGCGAAGAGAGACAAGATGATGATGAAGACGTCGAGGCGTGTTCCCATGACAGTGACGACTGATGCCTCGAATTTCAGGTCGATGGGGCAGGAATTCACGGGGATTCCTTTGCCTCCCGTATTTCAACAGTTTTAGGACTCTGCCTTCCGCCGCAAACCCGTTTCATAGCGTCATCCAATTGCCGGCGCTGCCTCCTCATCGTCTTATGCTGGATTTTAGCTCGCCAGATTCTTCGTCGCGGGGTGTCTACCGTTTAGGTCGGGATGGTTTCAAATCCGTTAAGTACTCCTCCACAAGGAAAACTTTGACCGCAGCATGTTATTAGGGTGGGACTCTCAAATAAAAAAGAAAGTTATCAAAATTGTAGTGGCCACATGGTGTATCATCGAAGGGAGTTTATTTACATAAAAAAAAAAACTAAAAAATAAATAAAATAAAAGAAAATAATATATGAAAAGCATGCATTTGAAAAGCGAAAACCAAAGGGCAGCAAACAAAACGTTTCAATTGCAGCAGGAAATGGAAACCAAGAGTTAAGGGAGAAATGATAGGTCATCTACGATTTTAAATATGTGGTGAAAAGCAAAGGAAGGGGGACTGGAATTTTTGGCATGGCCAAATGGGACTTTTGGGCATGGCCGCATTTGTAAAACTTGGAATATAATTTGAATGCCAAAGCTTCTCTTCAGAAATTTCAGGCCTTGTTAGCAAGAAAGAATGAGAAATTTTCTGCATGCTCCATTTTAATTGTTTTATGTTTCTCCTTCCAAATTTCAGATTTGTATGTGAAATTTATGCCATTATTTTGGGTCATTTCATGTGAATGTCTGCAATCTGGAAACTATTTTAAACCCTAGGAGCCAGCACCTAGTTTACTTTGATTGTGTTTGTTTTTGCAGGTCAAATAGGCTAGGTTGCATGTACGAAACTCTCACGTATTCGGTTTTGCAGGATGGGGTGCTATCAAACTGAAGGAGCTTTTGCATTGCTGCATTTTCAACAATTATTTTGATGCAAATTCTTAATTTTCTGTTTTCAAAAATTTAATTTCAGAACTTTTCCTTATTTTCAGGCATTAAAATAAACATTAAAAAAATTTCAAAATCTAAAAATAATTTCACCATTGCGTAGGTTATAATTCAGACTTCCAATACGCACTTTGAAATTTCATTTTTGTTTTAGTATTTTTTAAAATTCATCGAAGTTGCTATTTTGTTATAGATTTTAAAAATCCGAAAATAGAAATTTTCCATTTTAAGGTCAAATTTCATTTTTCCGGTTTGTTTTGCACTCATGAGCCTATGATGACATTCCCTTCATGGAAATTCCAATTTCATTGAAGGAGTGATGTTTTATGGCATTTTCACAAATTTCCATTTTAGGCCTAAAATTACCCTTTCTTCATAAAAATTCTAATTTTATGAAAGAGGGGTAATTTGAGTATCACATTGAAGGTCTTTTCTTTAAAGCACTTAATTGTTCATCTTGATGAAAATTTGATTTCATTTAAGAGGGATAAGTTAAAGTGACATTTTGAAGCTACATTTGAAGACCCTATTCATCATTGAGGATTTAATGCAAGATAAAATCTATTTTAAAACCATCAAGATAAAAGGAATTAAAGCACTACATCGTGGTCATATGAGGGCCAACTCACATTTGATTTATTTTGGTTCAATGAACAATCACTAAAGTTTCATGGTAAAATAAACCAACATTGCCCCTTGTTTACAGTTACTTGCAATCACTAAGGTGTTCCAAGCATTTAAATTGAATATCTTTATTTGAAGATTACTAATGCACATATGCAAATGCTAATATAACGGAGACCTTGGAGAAGTTGTTTGTTTAACTTCTTTGCAAGAGGGGATTTGGAATCCAAATCCTAAGGGAGAGTGTACTTTCACAATTGGGTGAAAATACCACTCAACATTTTGGCGCTAGAAGGAGGGCATGAATAGGTTTATTTCAGTGTGATTTAAATGCTATAGGGATTTAAATTTTGAATATTTCATGCCCAATTGGTTATTATCTTTAGCCCTCTTTTAACAATACAACCTTGGACTGTTAAGAGGAGGACATGAATTGCTATGCATTTTCCTAACATTTTGATTGTTCATACAAGAATGATGTGATTTGATTTGACTTTAAAAAAAAAAAAAAATTTGGGTATTAAAGTTATATTATTGAAGATTCACTAATGGCTATGTTTTCACCGTGGATGACAGGTAGCCCATTGAACATACCAGGAGTTCAACATTATTTGCCCGTCGGTTTTGAGAGATGTCTTCCTCGATTTTCGTCTAATGGGACAAATACTGCACAAGAACATATTCAAGCATTCAAATTTGTTGTGAATCACTTAACAATTTGGTATGATGATGTTGTTTGTAAAATGTTCCCTTACACCTTGGACAAAGTGGCATATGATTGGTTTACAAGTCTACCTTTAGGGTCTATCACTTCTTGGGCTCAATTAGAGACAACATTTCTTAATCAATTCAACAAAAAGCAAGTTGACCCAATCCGCATGTATGAGCAATTTTTCACCATCAAAAAAGGACCAAGTGAAAATGTGAAGTCATTTTCTGAAAGGTTCTTTGGATTATATGCTCAATTAGTGACATGTTATGTTTTGCAAGAAGAAGTGGCTCTCAAAATATATTTCAATGCTCTTGACCCACTCATTTCCACATATTTGCGAGGGATGCCCCTAATCACATCTTTGTCTCAAGCCTATACTCAAGCAATGGCAATTGAGCAACAATTGAGTTGTCAAAATTATGGTGTGGGTTTTGGATCATGTAATCTTCAATCATTTAATACTTCCTTTACCCACCCAATGATTTATCCACCTCAACCAAATTCAAGTGTGAATCAATTTCAGAATCAACAATCATTCCCAAGCTTCAATCAATTTCAAAATCCTCAACCTACTATGCAAGATCAACCATCTTTCTTAAGTATGAATCAACTTCAAAATACTCATCTTGATTCAAAAGATGTTTCTAAAATCAATTTTAATGATTTTCATAAGAATATGATTTTAGGCAAGGGAGGAGTACTAGATCCAACTAGTATTGAAACATGTGACAAATTGGAAACCCTTGACTCACCAAAAGATGAATTCTATGAGGATGAATCTGTTTCGGATGACATTGTTGAAAATGATGACCAAGAGGATCCACACCTTCCAAATTGTGATAAAATTGAATCATGGGTTACACATGTGGATTATGATAGCCTTATCAATTTGAATACAAGCAATAACCCAATCTTGGAAGTAATTGAACCATTTAAGGAGGGTGAAGATAATTTTGATGAGAAATATGTTGATGAATTAAAATATGAAGAAGAAATAGTTGAGCATCACAATTTGATTTTGAAAGATGATCATTATGATTCTTGGGAAGAGTATGCTCACTCCAAAACTGCTAATGAAATTTGTGTGCCTATTGATATGCAGGATAATACAATTGCCCTTTCATATAAGGATATTACAAGTCCTGTGCAATCTAAGAATGTTTTGGAAGATGTGTTGGAATCTCATCAAAAGTTGGAGAAGGATAATGATTTTACTACCATGGATGAAGAAGGAGAATCAATTGTTTTTGTTCCCCTTGAGGGGCAAGAAATAGAAAATCTTGATCCACCTATTGTTTCTACAATGTCTATGCCATCTCAAAATCATGAAATTACAAAACCTAAGTGGTGTGGGTTTGATATTGTTGATGATCCTAATGAAAATATGAATTTTGAGGCAACTCAAGCCATTGATCATGGAAAGGTGTCACGTGACACATATCTTGAAAAATTAGGCTCTTGTTTTGAAAAATATGGATGCATGTTTGATTGGGTGCCTAACTTTGGTGTTTTTGAACAGGTGTTGGATGATGAAGAAGACAATGAGGAAGAAGAAAAAGCTACTAACACTCATCAAGTTGTGGTAAATTCTAACCATGATGGGTTGAGTATGGATGACAAGGTGAAATCTTTACCTTTGGTAGTAGCTACCAAAATTTCAAGTGACGGATTACATGATGTCCCTTTGGATGCTAATGTCATTAATGATGAAATGTCAAATCTTGGTGATGTTTGTCAAGTCTTGATTGATTTGGATTGCTTTAAAATCTTGAAAAATATTTTGAATTCAAGACTTTTAGAAATAGGCTCTTGTTTGCAATATCTCACATTTGAAAAGGAAAGCCTACTTCTAAATTATGAATGGAATGATGAAACTTGCACTTTAAAGAATAGACATGATAAAATTGAAAATCAATCATTGTCTGATCAGTTTAAAATTTTGAATCTCACCTATATGAATACTAATGGAACTAAATTTAATTGGTGGGGTGAGAGAGGGAAGTTGAAATTTGTTGCATTGCTTGGTATGATCTTATTGTGGTTGGATTCCTACAACATTCGGCATGTGTATTGTGACATATGTCTTTTGAAATGTTCTAATCATGTTTGGGATCCAGGAAAGTGATAATCCAAGCTTTGCATCATCTTGTATTATATTTTGATTTTGGTTTTGGTTTGTGTTTTCAAGTTTCATTTTGGGATTGCTATTTGGATTAGGATTTAAGTCGTGTGTTTGATTTTATTTGACATGTTTTGATAAATTTGAGATGTCAACTTATGCCTAAGATCAGGAGAATATGAAACATTGGAATTGTGTTGTAGAAAGCTCCACAAGTAACACAAACATTTAAATAATATCGTTTGAATCTTGTGACGCATGAAGTTGTCAGTTGTTTCAAAAGAAGTAGTGCATTCATATCTCATTCCTCATTGCATATACATGTCATCTCAGGTACATTTTTGTTTCATGTGCAATCATTGAGAAGGTGTTGAATCCTCTTAGGATTATTACATAACATATATTAAAAGGATCCTAAGGTTGGGAACTGCTGCCCAAACTATCTTGAACCAAGCACATTCCATGCACATTAAAAGAATCTTGAGCAAAATGGTCAAAACCATACTTGGATGAAAAGGTGAGGTGAAAAGAATATTTCATGTTTGTCCTATCATGCAACATAATCCTTGAAATAGTGGTTTTTACCACTCCCATAAAAGCTTAAAGCCTAAAACCAGAGTAGTAATGATAGGGTTAAATCCTCATCGAACTTAGGTTGAGGATCCAACTCCCCACAGCTATGGTTTGACCTACATGGAGTAGTAAGGATAGGACTTAATTCTCATTTCGCTTAGGTTGAGAATCCGATTCCCCAAAGCTTCCATTTTCCTTGTTTCATCATAAAGCTTGGATTGGAAGGATCGTACTACATGTCCTCTGCAAAGGATGGGTAGTCATCCCAAAGGTCCAAGAAATAAAAAATTAATATTTCCTATTTCATAAATCTTGGATTGGAAGGATCGTACTACATGTCCTCTAGCAAGGATGGGTAGTCATCCCAAAGGTCCAAGAAATAAAAGAAAAAGAATGAATGAAGCCAAGTCATGGATTATGGGGTTAAGTATGCTCATGCATGGCAACATGTCTTGCCTAAAAGCAAGACCACTGATTGCTCATATGGATAGACTAGCCTAACCATTTCATCCATAATAGGTCAAATTATTTTGTTCAAGATGAGGTAATGAACTCCAAATCAGAATAGTAAGGATAGGGTTAAATTCCCATCTCGCTTAGGTTGGGAATCCTATTCCCCAAAGTTTTGATTTCACTTACACTTGCACGTGGGTTCAAGATGGTAGTGACACATAGCCAACTTTGGGATCTAGTAAAATTAATTCAGTATGCATATATTTGGTCCTAAGAGGATTTGACATCTTTTTCCATGATATAAAAGGTGTGAGCATTTATAAAACAGGTTGTTACATCTCTAGTATCTTCATCATGTATCAATCATTCATAGCCTTGCATACAAATCATAAGTAAAACTGATAATGAAATGTTGATCAAGTTCAAATAGTAGGGAATGAAAACACATTGCACACACCGAGCTGATACTTATGATTCTGATGTTGCATGTTTTTCTAATCTTTCGGTATTTGTTTATCTTTATGCATTAATGCCTGTATCTATGCTTGTATATTTTAGGTTGGGTTCTCACTAAAATGCTCAGGAGCATTTGACAGCAGAGTCGCCATTTGTTGTGGCTGATCCACAACACACCCCAAAATTGGGGACCCACCTTTTCGTTTTTTGATATCCGGGTGTTGGCATTTCATTTTTAGTGTCTAATCCTTCGTTTTGTCGTAGGTTTTGCAATTGTTGTCGGTTCTTGTTGACAATATTTTTCTTGTCGACGATATTTTATTGTCGACGATATTTTATTGTCGATGACTTTTTCTTGTCGAAGATATTTTCTTGTCGACAACTTTTTCTTGTCGACAATATTTTATTTTCTTGTCGACAACTTTTTCTTGTCGACGATATTTTCTTGTCGACAACTTTTATTGTCGACAATTTTTTGTTAACGACTTTGTGGTCATTTTCTCGTCGACGTTTCCGTTTTATCATCAGTTTGTGTGTCGGCAAGTTTGTGTTGTCAGTGTTATCGTTTGAAAGTTTGATGTCCACTTGTTAGGTTTTATTTCATTTGTTTGGGTCAAAGAATAGAAGATGAAAATAACAAATGAACTTAAGTATATACATCTCACACATATATATATCGTGTTGTGGTCTACCGACAAGGGCACCACTTGCATGCTAGGTGATTGTGACCCGGGTTCACTCCCCACGGCGGACATGTATATGTATAAGAAGTATTTACTCAATAAAGAAAAAAATAATAAAAATAAAATAAAATATATAATAATAAAAGTGGTGAATGAAGCCATGGTGCTTCATTCACCGCGTTTTGGTTTACATTTTAAAATGGTTTGATTTTAAATTTTGTTTTTTATAAGTTCAGCTTTATGTTTTTAGTCTAAATTATTATGTTTTTTTTAATTTTATCTTAAGGCTAATTCACTTATGTGTTTATGTGCAGATAAGGCGAATACAGCATCCGCGAAGGATTACGGGATAGGGTTACTCGGTCCGACGGGGTGGAGCGGTCCGACGTGGCGGGGCCCGCTCTCGGTGTCGTGCTGGCGCTCACGGCCGCGGACATGTTGAACCCTGCTGCGGCTGCCAAGGTGGCAAGGCCAGGCGAGAATTCTCGGAGCGTCGAATGCAAACGCGAGAAGTGGCCAAGAAGCACATTCGGAGATTTTGAGACTCGACAGATCAGGAGGACTGTCGAGATGATAGAGGTGTAGTGGCAACTTGTTGAGAAAATCACGACGCATGGCTATCACTGCTGGAGGGGCAATGTTAATCATATTCAATTTGCAGCAGAGTGGACTGGCTTCAGGCGGAGTCTGATAGAAACAATAAATACGAAACATATACCATGGCGTGGAGGGTGTTCCCAGCTGCATGGCACAGCGAGCAGTGAGGGCTTTATAAAAGCCACGTAATCATCCAAAAGGGCTATTAATAGATTGAATAATGTGGTGGTTGAAAGAAGTTACGGACGCTGCCGTTATTAAGCGGCTATGGTTACAGAGACCAGCGCGCGAAGAGAGACAAGATGATGATGAAGACGTCGAGGCGTGTTCCCATGACAGTGACGACTGATGCCTCGAATTTCAGGTCGATGGGGCAGGAATTCACGGGGATTCCTTTGCCTCCCGTATTTCAACAGTTTTAGGACTCTGCCTTCCGCCGCAAACCCGTTTCATAGCGTCATCCAATTGCCGGCGCTGCCTCCTCATCGTCTTATGCTGGATTTTAGCTCGCCAGATTCTTCGTCGCGGGGTGTCTACCGTTTAGGTCGGGATGGTTTCAAATCCGTTAAGTACTCCTCCACAAGGAAAACTTTGACCGCAGCATGTTATTAGGGTGGGACTCTCAAATAAAAAAGAAAGTTATCAAAATTGTAGTGGCCACATGGTGTATCATCGAAGGGAGTTTATTTACATAAAAAAAAAATTAAAAAATAAATAAAATAAAAGAAAATAATATATGAAAAGCATGCATTTGAAAAGCGAAAACCAAAGGGCAGCAAACAAAACGTTTCAATTGCAGCAGGAAATGGAAACCAAGAGTTAAGGGAGAAATGATAGGTCATCTGCGATTTTAAATATGTGGTGAAAAGCAAAGCAAGGGGGACTGGAATTTTTGGCATGGCCAAATGGGACTTTGGGCATGGCCGCATTTGTAAAACTTGGATTTTAATTTGAATGCTAAAGCTTCTATTTAGAAATTTCAGGCCTTGTTAGCAAGAAAGAATGAGAAATTTTCTGCATGCTCTATTTTAATTGTTTCATGTTTCTCCTTCCAAATTTCAGACTTGTATGTGAGATTTATGCCATTGTTTTAGGTCATTTCATGTGAATGTCTGCAATCTGGAAACTATTTTAAACCCTAGGAGCCAGCACCTAGTTTACTTTGATTGTGTTTGTTTTTGCAGGTCAAACAGGCTAGGTTGCATGTATGAAACTCTCACGTATTCGGTTTTGCAGGACGGGGTGCTATCAAACTGAAGGAGCTTTTGCATTGCTTGCATTTCAACAATTATTTTGATGCAAACTTTTAATTTTATGTTTTCAAAAAAATTTAATTTCAGAAATTTTTCTTATTTTCAGGCATTAAAATAAACATAAAAAAAATTTCAAAATCTAAAAATGATTTCACCATTGCGTAGGTTATAATTCAGACTTCCAATACGCAATTTCATTTTCGGAGTTGTTTAGTATTTTTTAAAATTCACCGAAGTTGCTGTTTTGTTATAGATTTTAAAATCCGAAAATAGAAATTTTCCATTTTAAGGTCAAATTTCATTTTTCCAGTTTGTTTTGCATTCATGAGCCTATGATGACATTCCCTTCATGGAAATTCCAATTTCATTGAAGGGGTTATGTTTTATGGCATTTTCACAAATTTCCATTTTGGGCCTAAAATTACCCTTTCTTCATAAAAATTCCAATTTTATGAAAGAGGGATAATTTGAGTATTACATTGAAGGTCTTTTCTTTAAAGCACTTAATTGTTCATCTTGATGAAAATTTGATTTCATTTAAGAGGGATAAGTTAAAGTGACATTTTGACGCTATATTTGAAGACCCTATTCATCATTGAGGATTTAATGCAAGATAAAATCTATCTTAAAACCATCAAGATAAAAGGAATTAAAGCATTACATCGTGGTCATATGAGGGCCAACTCACATTTGATTTATCTTGGTTCAATGAACAATCACTAAAGTTTCATGGTAAAATAAACCAACATGGCCCCTTGTTTACAGTTACTTGCAATCACTAAGGTGTTCCAAGCATTTAAATTGAATATCTTTATTTGATGATTACTAATACACATATGCAAATGCTAATATAGCGGAGACCTTGGAGAATTTGTTTGTTTAACTTCTTTGCAAGAGGGGATTTGGAATCCAAATCCTAAGGGAGAGTGTACTTTCACAATTGGGTGAAAATACCACTCAACATTTTGGCGCTAGAAGGAGGGCATGAATTGGTTTATTTTAGTATGATTTAAATGCTATAGGGATTTAAATTTTGAATATTTCATGCCCTATTGATTATTATCTGTAGCCCTCTTTTAATATTACAACTTGGTACTATTAAAAGGAGGACATTAATTGCTATGCATTGTTCTAACGCTTTGATTGTTCATACAGGAATAATGGGATTTGATTTGATGTTAAAAAAAAAAAAAAAAAAAAAAAATTTGGGTATTAAAGTTATATTCTTTAAGATTCACTAATGGCTATGTTTTCACCATGGATGACAGGTAGCCCATTGAACATACCAGGAGTTCAAAATTATTTGCCCGTCGGTTTTGAGAGATGTCTTCCTCGATTTTCGTCTAATGGGACAAATACTGCACAAGAACATATTCAAGCATTCAAATTTGTTGTGAATCACTTAACAATTTGGTATGATGATGTTGTTTGTAAAATGTTCCCTTACACCTTGGACAAAGTGGCATATGATTGGTTTACAAGTCTACCTTTAGGGTCTATCACTTCTTGGGCTCAATTAGAGACAACATTTCTTAATCAATTCAACAAAAAGCAAGTTGACCCAATCCGCATGTATGAGCAATTTTTCACCATCAAAAAAGAACCAAGTGAAAATGTGAAGTCATTTTTTGAAAGGTTCTTTGGATTATATGCTCAATTAGTGACATGTTATGTTTTGCAAGAAGAAGTGGCTCTCCAAATATATGTCAATGCTCTTGACCCACTCATTTCCACATATTTGCGAGGGATGCCCCTAATCACATCTTTGTCTCAAGCCTATACTCAAGCAATGGCAATTGAGCAACAATTGAGTTGTCAAAATTATGGTGTGGGTTTTGGATCATGTAATCTTCAATCATTTAATACTTCCTTTACCCACCCAATGATTTATCCACCTCAACCAAGTTCAAGTGTGAATCAATTTCAGAATCAACAATCATTCCCAAGCTTCAATCAATTTCAAAATCCTCAACCTACTATGCAAGATCAACCATCTTTCTTAAGTATGAATCAACTTCAAGATACTCATCTTGATTCAAAAGATGCTTCTAAAATCAATTTTAATGATTTTCACAAGAATATGATGTTAGGCAAGGGAGGAGTACTAGATCCAACTAGTATTGAATCATGTGACAAATTGGAAACCCTTGACTCACCAAAAGATGAATTCTATGAGGATGAATCTGTTTCGGATGACATTGTTGAAAATGATGACCAAGAGGATCTACACCTTCCAAATGGTGATAGAATGGAATCATGGGTTACACATGTGGATTATGATAGCCTTATCAATTTGAATACAAGCAATAACCTAATTTTGGAAGTAATTTAACCATCTAAGGAAGGTAAAGATAAATTTGATGAGAAACATGTTGATGAATTAAAAGATGAAGAAGAAATAGTTAAGCATCACAATTTGATTTTGAAAGATGATCATTATGATTCTTGGGAAGAGCATGCTCACTCCAAAACTACTAATGAAATTTGTGTGCCTATTGATATGCAGGATGATACAATTGCCCTTTCATATGAGGATATTACAAGTCCTGTACAATCTAAGGATGTTTTGGAAGAAGGGTTGGAATCTCATCAAAAGTTGGAGAAGGATAATAATTTTACTACCATGAATCAAGAAGGAGAATCAATTGTTTTTGTTCCCCTTAAGGGGCAAGAAATAGAAAATCTTGATCCACCTATTGTTTCTACAATGTTTATGCCATCTCAAAATCATGAAATTACAAAACCTAAGTGGTGTGGGTTTGATACTTGTTGATGATCCTAATGAAAATATGAATTTTGAGGCAACTCAAGCCAATGATCATGGAAAGGTGTCACGCGACACATATCTTGAAAAAATAGGCTTTTGTTTTGAAAAATATGGATGCATGCTTGATTGGGTGCCTAACTTTGGTGTTTTTGAACAGGTGTTGGATGATGAAGAAGACAATGAGGAAGAAGAAAAGGCTACTAACACTCATCAAGTTGTGGTAAATTCTAACCATGATGGGTTGAGCATGGATGACAAGGTGAAATCTCTACCTTTGGTAGTAGCTACTAAAATTTCAAGTGACGGATTACATGATGTCCCTTGGGATGCTAATGTCATTAATGACGAAATGTCAAATCTTGGTGATATTTGTCAAGTCTTGATTGATTTGGATTGCTTTAAAATCTTGAAAAATGTTTTGAATTCAAGACTTGTAGAAATAGGCTCTTGTTTGCAATATATTACCTTTGAAAAGGAAAGCCTACTTCTAAATTATGAATGGAATGATAAAATTTGCACTTTAAAGAATATACATGATAAAATTGAAAATCAATCATTGTCTGATCAGTTTAAAATTTTGAATCTCACCTATATGAATACTAATGGAACTAAATTTAATTGGTGGGGTGAGAGAGGGAAGTTGAAGTTTGTTGCATTGCTTGGTGTGATCTTATTGTGGTTGGATTCCTACAACATTCGGCATGTGTATTGTGACATATGTCTTTTGAAATGTTCTAATCATGTTTGGGATCTAGGAAAGTGATAATCTAAGCTTTGCATCATCTTGGATTATATTTTTGATTTTGGTTTTGGTTTGTGTTTTCAAGTTTCATTTTGGGATTGCTATTTGGATTAGGATTTAAGTCGTGTGGTTGATTTTATTTGACATGTTTTGATAAATTTGAGATGTCAACTTATGCCTAAGATCAGGAGAGTATGAAACATTGGAATTGTGTTGTAAAAAGCTCCACAAGTAACACAAACATTTAAATAATATTGTGACGCATGAAGTTGTCAGTTGGTTCAAAAGAAGTAGTGCATTCATATCTCATTCCTCATTGCATATACATGTCATCTAAGTTACATTTTTATTCCATGGGAAATTATTGAGAAGGTGTTGAAGCCTCTTAGGATTATTACATAACATATATTAAAAGGATCCTAGGTTGGGAACTGCTGCCCAAGCTATCTTGAACCAAGCACATTCCATGCACATTAAAAAGAATCTTGAACAAAATGGTCAAAACCATACTTGGATGAAAGGGTGAGGTGAAAAGAATATTTCATGTTTGTCCTATCATGCAACATAATCCTTAAAACAGTGGTTTTTACCACTCCCATAAAAGCTTAAAGCCTAAAACCAGAGTAGTAAGGATAGGGTTAAATCCTCATCGAACTTAGGTTGAGGATCCAACTCCCCAAAGCTATGG
Source organism: Wollemia nobilis (assembly GCA_028583015.1). Lineage (NCBI taxonomy): Eukaryota > Viridiplantae > Streptophyta > Pinopsida > Araucariales > Araucariaceae > Wollemia > Wollemia nobilis. Next base: position 8,286 of record JAQPPZ010016368.1, on the reverse strand, counting down.
TTTGACCTACATGGAGTAGTAAGGATAGGACTTAATTCTCATATCGCTTAGGTTGAGAATCCGATTCCCCAAAGCTTCCATTTCATCATAAAGCTTGGATTGGAAGGATTGTACTACATGTCCTCTGCAAAGGATGGGTAGTCATCCCAAAGGTCCAAGCAATAAAAGTAAAACTAATTTTTTCCATTTCATCTCAATCTTGGATTGAAAGGATTGTACTACGTGTCCTCTGCAAAGGATGGGTAGTCATCCCCAAGGTCCAAGAAATAAAAGAAAAAGAATGAATGAAGCCAAGTCATGGATTATGGGGTTAAGTATGCTCATGCATGGCAACATGTCTTGTCTAAAAGCAAGACCACTGATTGCTCATATGGATAGACTAGCCTGACCATTTCATCCACAACAGGTTAAATTATTTTGTTCAAGATGAGGTAATGAACTCCAAATAAGAGTAGTAAGGATAGGGGTAAATTCTCATCTCGCTTAGGTTGGGAATCCTATTCCCCAAAGTTCTGATTTCACTTACACTTGCACATGGGTTCAAGATGGTAGTGACACAACCAACTTTGGGATCTAAGGAATTAATTCAGTATACATATATTGGGTCCTAAGAGGGTTTGACATCTGTAATATGTTTGTCCATGATATAAAAAGGTTTGAGCATTTATAAAGCAGGTTGTTACATCTCCATCATACATCAAGTCTTGCACAAATAATTCATAACCTTGCATACAAATCATAAGCGAAAATGGCAATGGAATGTTGATCAAGTTCAAGCGATAAGGAATGACACATCACACACACCAAGCTGATACTTAATGATTCTGATGTTTCATATATTTTTTATCTGTCGGTATTTGTTTATCTTTTATGTGCTGACGCCTATATATAAGCTTGTATATTTCAGGTTGGGTTCTCACCAAAATGCTCAAGAGCATTTGACAGCAGAGTCGCCATTTGTTGTGGCTGCTCCACAACACACCCCAAATTGGGGACCCACCTTTTTTTTTGATATCCAGGTGTTGGCATTTCTTTTTTAGTGTCTAATCCTTCGTCGTGTCGTAGGTTTTGCAATTGTTGTCGGTTTGTTGTTGGCAATTTTTTCTTGTCGATGATATTTTATTGTCGACGATATTTTATTGTCGATGACTTTTTCTTGTCGAAGATATTTTATTGTCGACAACTTTTTCTTGTCGACGATATTTTATTGTCGACAACTTTTTCTTGTCGACGATATTTTATTGTCGACAACTTTTATTGTCGACAATTTTTTGTTAACGACTTTGTGGTTAATTTCTCGTCAACGTTTCCTTTTTATTGTCAGTTTGTGTGTCGGCAAGTCTGTTTTGTCAGTATTATTGTTTGAGAGTTTGATGTACACTGGTTTGGTTTTATTTCATTTGTTTTGGGTCAAAGAATAGAAGATGAAAATAACAAATGAATTTAAGTATATACATCTCACACGTATATATATCGTGTTGTGGTCTACCGACAAGGGCACCACTGGCATGCTAGGTGATTGTGACCCAGGTTCAATTCCCACGGCGGACATGTATATGTATAAGAAGTATTTACTCAATAAAAAAAAAATAAAAACAATAAAATATAAGTAAAAATAAAAGTGGTGAATGAAGCCATGGTGCTTCATTCACCGCGTTTTGGTTTACATTTTAAAATGGTTTGATTTTAAATTTTGTTTTTTATAAGTTCAGCTTTATGTTTTTAGTCTAAATTATTATGTTTTTTTTAATTTTATCTTAAGGCTAATTCACTTATGTGTTTATGTGCAGATAAGGCGAATACAGCATCCGCGAAGGATTACGGGATAGGGTTACTCGGTCCGACGGGGTGGAGCGGTCCGACGTGGCGGGGCCCGCTCTCGGTGTCGTGCTGGCGCTCACGGCCGCGGACATGTTGAACCCTGCTGCGGCTGCCAAGGTGGCAAGGCCAGGCGAGAATTCTCGGAGCGTCGAATGCAAACGCGAGAAGTGGCCAAGAAGCACATTCGGAGATTTTGAGACTCGACAGATCAGGAGGACTGTCGAGATGATAGAGGTGTAGTGGCAACTTGTTGAGAAAATCACGACGCATGGCTATCACTGCTGGAGGGGCAATGTTAATCATATTCAATTTGCAGCAGAGTGGACTGGCTTCAGGCGGAGTCTGATAGAAACAATAAATACGAAACATATACCATGGCGTGGAGGGTGTTCCCAGCTGCATGGCACAGCGAGCAGTGAGGGCTTTATAAAAGCCACGTAATCATCCAAAAGGGCTATTAATAGATTGAATAATGTGGTGGTTGAAAGAAGTTACGGACGCTGCCGTTATTAAGCGGCTATGGTTACAGAGACCAGCGCGCGAAGAGAGACAAGATGATGATGAAGACGTCGAGGCGTGTTCCCATGACAGTGACGACTGATGCCTCGAATTTCAGGTCGATGGGGCAGGAATTCACGGGGATTCCTTTGCCTCCCGTATTTCAACAGTTTTAGGACTCTGCCTTCCGCCGCAAACCCGTTTCATAGCGTCATCCAATTGCCGGCGCTGCCTCCTCATCGTCTTATGCTGGATTTTAGCTCGCCAGATTCTTCGTCGCGGGGTGTCTACCGTTTAGGTCGGGATGGTTTCAAATCCGTTAAGTACTCCTCCACAAGGAAAACTTTGACCGCAGCATGTTATTAGGGTGGGACTCTCAAATAAAAAAGAAAGTTATCAAAATTGTAGTGGCCACATGGTGTATCATCGAAGGGAGTTTATTTACATAAAAAAAAAATTAAAAAATAAATAAAATAAAAGAAAATAATATATGAAAAGCATGCATTTGAAAAGCGAAAACCAAAGGGCAGCAAACAAAACGTTTCAATTGCAGCAGGAAATGGAAACCAAGAGTTAAGGGAGAAATGATAGGTCATCTACGATTTTAAATATGTGGTGAAAAGCAAAGGAAGGGGGACTGGAATTTTTGGCATGGCCAAATGGGACTTTGGGCATGGCCGCATTTGTAAAACTTGGATTTTAATTTGAATGCTAAAGCTTCTATTTAGAAATTTCAGGCCTTGTTAGCAAGAAAGAATGAGAAATTTTCTGCATGCTCTATTTTAATTGTTTCATGTTTCTCCTTCCAAATTTCAGACTTGTATGTGAGATTTATGCCATTGTTTTAGGTCATTTCATGTGAATGTCTGCAATCTGGAAACTATTTTAAACCCTAGGAGCCAGCACCTAGTTTACTTTGATTGTGTTTGTTTTTGCAGGTCAAACAGGCTAGGTTGCATGTATGAAACTCTCACGTATTCGGTTTTGCAGGACGGGGTGCTATCAAACTGAAGGAGCTTTTGCATTGCTGCATTTCAACAATTATTTTGATGCAAACTTTTAATTTTATGTTTTCAAAAAAATTTAATTTCAGAAATTTTTCTTATTTTCAGGCATTAAAATAAACATAAAAAAAATTTCAAAATCTAAAAATGATTTCACCATTGCGTAGGTTATAATTCAGACTTCCAATACGCAATTTCATTTTCGGAGTTGTTTAGTATTTTTTAAAATTCACCGAAGTTCTCTGTTTTGTTATAGATTTTAAAATCCGAAAATAGAAATTTTCCATTTTAAGGTCAAATTTCATTTTTCCAGTTTGTTTTGCATTCATGAGCCTATGATGACATTCCCTTCATGGAAATTCCAATTTCATTGAAGGGGTTATGTTTTATGGCATTTTCACAAATTTCCATTTTGGGCCTAAAATTACCCTTTCTTCATAAAAATTCCAATTTTATGAAAGAGGGATAATTTGAGTATTACATTGAAGGTCTTTTCTTTAAAGCACTTAATTGTTCATCTTGATGAAAATTTGATTTCATTTAAGAGGGATAAGTTAAAGTGACATTTTGACGCTATATTTGAAGACCCTATTCATCATTGAGGATTTAATGCAAGATAAAATCTATCTTAAAACCATCAAGATAAAAGGAATTAAAGCATTACATCGTGGTCATATGAGGGCCAACTCACATTTGATTTATCTTGGTTCAATGAACAATCACTAAAGTTTCATGGTAAAATAAACCAACATGGCCCCTTGTTTACAGTTACTTGCAATCACTAAGGTGTTCCAAGCATTTAAATTGAATATCTTTATTTGATGATTACTAATACACATATGCAAATGCTAATATAGCGGAGACCTTGGAGAATTTGTTTGTTTAACTTCTTTGCAAGAGGGGATTTGGAATCCAAATCCTAAGGGAGAGTGTACTTTCACAATTGGGTGAAAATACCACTCAACATTTTGGCGCTAGAAGGAGGGCATGAATTGGTTTATTTTAGTATGATTTAAATGCTATAGGGATTTAAATTTTGAATATTTCATGCCCTATTGATTATTATATGTAGCCCTCTTTTAATATTACAACTTGGTACTATTAAAAGGAGGACATTAATTGCTATGCATTGTTCTAACGCTTTGATTGTTCATACGGGAATAATGGGATTTGATTTGATGTTAAAAAAAAAAAAAAAAAAAAAATTTGGGTATTAAAGTTATATTCTTTAAGATTCACTAATGGCTATGTTTTCACCATGGATGACAGGTAGCCCATTGAACATACCGGGAGTTCAAAATTATTTGCCCGTCGGTTTTGAGAGATGTCTTCCTCGATTTTCGTCTAATGGGACAAATACTGCACAAGAACATATTCAAGCATTCAAATTTGTTGTGAATCACTTAACAATTTGGTATGATGATGTTGTTTGTAAAATGTTCCCTTACACCTTGGACAAAGTGGCATATGATTGGTTTACAAGTCTACCTTTAGGGTCTATCACTTCTTGGGCTCAATTAGAGACAACATTTCTTAATCAATTCAACAAAAAGCAAGTTGACCCAATCCGCATGTATGAGCAATTTTTCACCATCAAAAAAGAACCAAGTGAAAATGTGAAGTCATTTTTTGAAAGGTTCTTTGGATTATATGCTCAATTAGTGACATGTTATGTTTTGCAAGAAGAAGTGGCTCTCCAAATATATGTCAATGCTCTTGACCCACTCATTTCCACATATTTGCGAGGGATGCCCCTAATCACATCTTTGTCTCAAGCCTATACTCAAGCAATGGCAATTGAGCAACAATTGAGTTGTCAAAATTATGGTGTGGGTTTTGGATCATGTAATCTTCAATCATTTAATACTTCCTTTACCCACCCAATGATTTATCCACCTCAACCAAGTTCAAGTGTGAATCAATTTCAGAATCAACAATCATTCCCAAGCTTCAATCAATTTCAAAATCCTCAACCTACTATGCAAGATCAACCATCTTTCTTAAGTATGAATCAACTTCAAGATACTCATCTTGATTCAAAAGATGCTTCTAAAATCAATTTTAATGATTTTCACAAGAATATGATGTTAGGCAAGGGAGGAGTACTAGATCCAACTAGTATTGAATCATGTGACAAATTGGAAACCCTTGACTCACCAAAAGATGAATTCTATGAGGATGAATCTGTTTCGGATGACATTGTTGAAAATGATGACCAAGAGGATCTACACCTTCCAAATGGTGATAGAATGGAATCATGGGTTACACATGTGGATTATGATAGCCTTATCAATTTGAATACAAGCAATAACCTAATTTTGGAAGTAATTTAACCATCTAAGGAAGGTAAAGATAAATTTGATGAGAAACATGTTGATGAATTAAAAGATGAAGAAGAAATAGTTAAGCATCACAATTTGATTTTGAAAGATGATCATTATGATTCTTGGGAAGAGCATGCTCACTCCAAAACTACTAATGAAATTTGTGTGCCTATTGATATGCAGGATGATACAATTGCCCTTTCATATGAGGATATTACAAGTCTGTACAATCTAAGGATGTTTTGGAAGAAGGGTTGGAATCTCATCAAAAGTTGGAGAAGGATAATAATTTTACTACCATGAATCAAGAAGGAGAATCAATTGTTTTTGTTCCCCTTAAGGGGCAAGAAATAGAAAATCTTGATCCACCTATTGTTTCTACAATGTTTATGCCATCTCAAAATCATGAAATTACAAAACCTAAGTGGTGTGGGTTTGATACTGTTGATGATCCTAATGAAAATATGAATTTTGAGGCAACTCAAGCCAATGATCATGGAAAGGTGTCACGCGACACATATCTTGAAAAAATAGGCTTTTGTTTTGAAAAATATGGATGCATGCTTGATTGGGTGCCTAACTTTGGTGTTTTTGAACAGGTGTTGGATGATGAAGAAGACAATGAGGAAGAAGAAAAGGCTACTAACACTCATCAAGTTGTGGTAAATTCTAACCATGATGGGTTGAGCATGGATGACAAGGTGAAATCTCTACCTTTGGTAGTAGCTACTAAAATTTCAAGTGACGGATTACATGATGTCCCTTGGGATGCTAATGTCATTAATGACGAAATGTCAAATCTTGGTGATATTTGTCAAGTCTTGATTGATTTGGATTGCTTTAAAATCTTGAAAAATGTTTTGAATTCAAGACTTGTAGAAATAGGCTCTTGTTTGCAATATATTACCTTTGAAAAGGAAAGCCTACTTCTAAATTATGAATGGAATGATAAAATTTGCACTTTAAAGAATATACATGATAAAATTGAAAATCAATCATTGTCTGATCAGTTTAAAATTTTGAATCTCACCTATATGAATACTAATGGAACTAAATTTAATTGGTGGGGTGAGAGAGGGAAGTTGAAGTTTGTTGCATTGCTTGGTGTGATCTTATTGTGGTTGGATTCCTACAACATTCGGCATGTGTATTGTGACATATGTCTTTTGAAATGTTCTAATCATGTTTGGGATCTAGGAAAGTGATAATCTAAGCTTTGCATCATCTTGGATTATATTTTTGATTTTGGTTTTGGTTTGTGTTTTCAAGTTTCATTTTGGGATTGCTATTTGGATTAGGATTTAAGTCGTGTGGTTGATTTTATTTGACATGTTTTGATAAATTTGAGATGTCAACTTATGCCTAAGATCAGGAGAGTATGAAACATTGGAATTGTGTTGTAAAAAGCTCCACAAGTAACACAAACATTTAAATAATATTGTGACGCATGAAGTTGTCAGTTGGTTCAAAAGAAGTAGTGCATTCATATCTCATTCCTCATTGCATATACATGTCATCTAAGTTACATTTTTATTCCATGGGAAATTATTGAGAAGGTGTTGAAGCCTCTTAGGATTATTACATAACATATATTAAAAGGATCCTAGGTTGGGAACTGCTGCCCAAGCTATCTTGAACCAAGCACATTCCATGCACATTAAAAAGAATCTTGAACAAAATGGTCAAAACCATACTTGGATGAAAGGGTGAGGTGAAAAGAATATTTCATGTTTGTCCTATCATGCAACATAATCCTTAAAGCGAGTGGTTTTTACCACTCCCATAAAAGCTTAAAGCCTAAAACCGAGTAGTAAGGATAGGGTTAAATCCTCATCGAACTTAGGTTGAGGATCCAACTCCCCAAAGCTATGGTTTGACCTACATGGAGTAGTAAGGATAGGACTTAATTCTCATATCGCTTAGGTTGAGAATCCGATTCCCCAAAGCTTCCATTTCATCATAAAGCTTGGATTGGAAGGATTGTACTACATGTCCTCTGCAAAGGATGGGTAGTCATCCCAAAGGTCCAAGCAATAAAAGTAAAACTAATTTTTTCCATTTCATCTCAATCTTGGATTGAAAGGATTGTACTACGTGTCCTCTGCAAAGGATGGGTAGTCATCCCCAAGGTCCAAGAAATAAAAGAAAAAGAATGAATGAAGCCAAGTCATGGATTATGGGGTTAAGTATGCTCATGCATGGCAACATGTCTTGTCTAAAAGCAAGACCACTGATTGCTCATATGGATAGACTAGCCTGACCATTTCATCCACAACAGGTTAAATTATTTTGTTCAAGATGAGGTAATGAACTCCAAATAAGAGTAGTAAGGATAGGGGTAAATTCTCATCTCGCTTAGGTTGGGAATCCTATTCCCCAAAGTTCTGATTTCACTTACACTTGCACATGGGTTCAAGATGGTAGTGACACAACCAACTTTGGGATCTAAGGAATTAATTCAGTATACATATATTGGGTCCTAAGAGGGTTTGACATCTGTAATATGTTTGTCCATGATATAAAAAGGTTTGAGCATTTATAAAGCAGGTTGTTACATCTCCATCATACATCAAGTCTTGCACAAATAATTCATAACCTTGCATACAAATCATAAGCGAAAATGGCAATGGAATGTTGAT